>VSDK01000750.1:44589-63550 GCA_009767595.1 Symbiodinium kawagutii | reverse complement strand
GTTCACCTGCCATGATCATCCTGGATTTATGGTTGATATGATTGAGAAATGTGTAGTTTAACATGATCAAGATGGTTGATGAACTTGACATGGTTGGGAAATGTCGAGAATTATGATTGACCATATTAACATAGTATTGTCTATGGTGAACCATAGTATTAGTATGATTAAACTTGGTTGGCCATCGGCTGTGGGATTTGTTTTCAATGGGAACATGACAAGTAATGCACGGGGAATACCTATGAGTCATCTATTAACAGCCACTACCATGGGATTACACAATGGTCTTTGACACTGACCAAATGAAGACGTACAGGAGGTCAGTTTGTGAAACCCTCTTTTGTTCGAAGATGCATCATTTCTGAATTATCTAGGTCGACATTTCCTTAGGCTCAGGTATCATGGAAAAGATCAACTCATCATCAGATGTTTTGCAGAAATGTGTTTGATAGGTTTCACTTGTCCTCCATACTACGGTTTTTTTTGACAGCCTCAAATTAATATAAAAAGGGAACTAAAAATTGATCGCGTAGGCAGTTCTCATCGGTGAGAAGGAGATGCGTAGGCTTGCGTAGGCATTCTGCGGAGGCAAAGTCGCGTAGGCATCTCGCGTAGGCAACATGATGGTATGCATTTGCCAAATGGAGCTTTGATTGGTCCCGCGTAGGCGCTGCGTAGGCAACTTTTTCACACCTACCATCCGCGTAGGCAAAACCCCTAGTAAAACTACATCGCGTAGGCACCGCGTAGGCATTTCGCATTGGTGTCGCTTTTTAAACATCCAAAAAAACCACGGCTCAACTGGGATGAGTGGTTGACATCACGAGCCGGAGGGCTTTGATGCGCCCCAACCAATGGAAGCTGCCAGGCTGATGGGCCTAGCAACCAGTCTGGGGGACCTCACGGCTGGCCGCAGGAATGGAGGGTTCAATGTCTCCCATTTACTTTTTGGAGGACCCGCTGAGCGCTCACCGGCTGGGACCAGTGGCAATTCCCCCATGGGGACAGAAACTGCCCTTCGCGAATCCAGATGTTGATCAGGTGTCTCTCAAGGCTTTGTACAATGGTCCAGTTATGTTATGTCCCTGATGAATTGGTGCTACTGCTACTGCATGGCCTATCGGGATTTACCCGAAAGCATCCATGACCGATGATGGTATTCCTTCGGAAGCAGGTGGGGTAACTTCATTGTTTGGACCGGTTTGGACGCAGCTTGCGGTGTGAAAGGACAGTGCCACTGCGATGAGCTAATCCCTTCAACGTTCGAAACTTGCAGTTTGATCACTCTCATGGCTCTTGGTGCCACGCGTTGCCCCTTCCAATCTCCAGCTTTTGGGTTGGCTCCGGGATCATCGATGCTTAATGATGGCTAGTAGATAAATGGATAACGGATAATAATGATGGCTAGTTGATGAATCATAATGGTTGATGATGAATCATAATGGTTGATAATGGTTGATAATGGTTGATAATGGTTGATAATGGTTGATAATGGTTGATAATGGTTGATGCCCTTAATGATGGGTAAAAATCTGGATCATAAGTCCACTCCGTTCCCCCGGGGCAACCGCAGGATTGGCCCCGATGTATCATCTTCTTCATGCGGATGCTGCAGATCCTTCGCGGCCTTTGCGTGGCCTGTGATGCAGAGCCTTTGGCGCGGCGATGGCCGCCCTGGATCGCCAGTGAACCGTTGCGTAGGATGGCGGCGATCCATAGGAAATCATATGGCTATGGGTCAATATCAACCAACCAACCAATGGTTTAGCTGGTTAATAAAAAGGTATAATAACTAACAATAGTAGTGGATATAAGGGATATACCAGCTATATATGGCTAGGGCAATATGATGGTTAGTAGGGGATGATAACTAGCAACTATAGGGGATATACCAGCTATGGGTCAATAAAGCAACCAATTTCATGGTTGATAATGACCAACAATTTCATAAGGGAAACAATGGTGATTGACGGGGGAACCAGGGGTACGGGGTTTTGACCCACTGCCATATGAATAGCCAATTAATGGTGGATCATATTATTGATACGTGTTCGTTCATCATGTTTGTTGGTCCTTGATTTTTATCCTTATGCTGTTGCTGAGGTTGTTTGTTGCTGGTTGGATTGGTTTTCGTGGTCATTTAGTCGTGCTTCTCTTGTTGATTTGTCGACACATTCCAGGGGGATTCCAGGGGTACAATCTCAACAAGTGGAGTATTTGGTGACCTAGTTTCGGATGTCGTCTAAATGGACACCAGTTGATTTTGACAGCCACAACTATATCCAATCTCTCCTGCGCAGATATGCTCCATCAAAAGTATTCAAAAGTTATGAATGTATATGAATGTGAGTGTAAAGCTGGAAGACAAGACATATTTACAGTAATTATATATATTCTTTGATCAACTGCTTTGTTTAGATTAGCTTGTGATGACACTAGTCAACCAACTGATCATCATGTTTGCATCAACTCCTTCAAATCAGCATCAACGTCCTTTGTAGTCTCCCCGTTATTTGCCCATGTTTGAGCCATACCCCAGCTATATTCCAAGAAGTGTCGAGTAGCTATAGTTTGGCCATGTTTGGCCATAGTCAACAGGCATATCGGCTAGTAGTTGATCCCCAGCTATCGTTGATCTCCAGCTACTGTTTATCCCCCCCAAGTGTGACTAGAACCCTCAGATTTGATTTGAGCCAATCATCGAATTGTGACACCGCCAGTCAGCGACCCTAGGAAGGGATGCCCTTGCTGAAGATTTTCTCCAGCCATGCGAGGGAAGCCTTGCAAGAGGGCTCGAGGCCCAGGGGTATTTCTGCGCGTTCGGGGTCTGGAACTTGGGTGGTTTCAGTCGATGATTTTTAATGGTGAACTCACGGAAAGCATGGGGATGGTCAATGATGATGGTTAATCATGATGGTTATGTCACGGTTGGTTGATGATAATTAATGATGTTTGATGATGATGATGATGATGATGATGATGATGATGATGATGATGATGATGATGTTGATGATGATGATGATGATGAACATATCAACCATACGAAATGATGATGGTTGTGGTTGGTAGGTGGTTTCAGTCATTTTCGCGATGCTTCTAATTGACAAGCTTATGTTTGATCTTGTTGCTTGTAGTTTGCGTTGTTGGTTGTTGGTTTCTTCATGTTCCTTTTCTTCCTTATCCTGAGCACTAAATTGGCCCCAAATCGCTGTGGGTTGTCAGACGGGACTTAACTGGCGGTGTGCAGAAATTTCCAGCATCCATGATGAGAATCTCCATTGATATAGCTAGCAAGCATCAAAGGCATTGCATTGTCAAAGGCATTTGGCCATTACCTTTTTTAATTCGCTGTGGTTGGTCACCAAAGTTAGGGCTGGAACGGCATTGTAAATCACAGAATCTGCTAGAAATGTGACTCGATATGAAGATGGAGACATGAAAAACAGCATTGAGCAAAGGCCACCTGTCCTTGGTTTAATGAGTTGAGTGACGAAATTTACACGACCGAACCATGAAAGACTAGGCAGACTTCAAGAGACCATTTCAAATCATCAGACGCAAAAGTGGACTATGTTGGGCTGAATGATCAAAAATTGGCATTGCTTGTTTTCACCCATGATTTCGTGGACCGCTTTACTGCAAAGTTTTTTTGGACTCTTTCTTTGCGCAAATTGGGGTTGAGCTTTTCCATCAGACGTGCACCAGCAAGTGGCTGTAATTACTCTTAGTCCATGGAATTCCTGCCACAGATATTTCTACCTAGAATTTATGCATGGTTCACCTTAGCTTGCATGTTATACCCACGGATAGCTGCAAAGTCCAACAAAAAGCACCAGCAAGTTTGCTTGTTTGTTTATCCAATGATTCATCTTGTCTCTGGGATGGTACTTTGAGAGTGCCCCATGATTTCAGTGTTGTTTTTCCGTCATGACCGATAACCGACCCTAGTGGCTATTCAACCAAAATTCCCCCTCCCTCATTGGAGGGTGCTCGTTAAGCCACTAATTAGTCATAATCGTTTAGTTTAACTACACATGATTTAAAAAGCATAACGTGGATCATGAAATGTGTCAAACATGATGGTTCCCGTTGTTTGGACAATTTTTATATATGATGTATGTAACTACGATATAACATGGGTTGATCGCACTTATATGGGAGGCCAACATGGTGCTTGAATAATTTCATTCTGTGTGTGGATTTCATCATGCAACCACTCTTTAAGCATACTCAGACAGGTGATGTGCCAACATACCATTGGGTACCATTACTACATGCCTTAGTTACATCCCATGGTATGTGGATACAACCATGCATGATATAGCATGATAGAACCATGTCACATCTCCTGTATCATCCTTATTCCACCACAATATCAATTCCTTATCAATCAACCTTATGAATCATCACTATATATAGACTATATATCAATAAATTGTGTCACCCTTTTGAATCACCCCTTATCATGTCCCTACGAATCACTTTTATGAAGCACCCATCACGTATGAAGTCCTGGGATATTTCACCCTTATGAATCATCGTAGTTCAATCACTTCCTTATGTCACCTTTTCGATGATTGAAAGCTACCCTGATTGCTTATTTGCTTGGTGGTTCAAACATTTCTTCTTTTCCCTGGTACTGTAATTACTAACAAGTGGTTGGTTGACTAAATTTTTTCATAGGGGTGGTCCAACCACCAACCAGAGATATGATCATTATCAACCAGCATTACCATATATAACCATTATTAACCATTATGAACCACTGGTTCATCATTATGAACCACTAGTTCACCATTATTAACCACTAGTTCACCATTATTAACCACTAGTTCATCATTATTAACCACTAGTTCATCATTACGAAACCACTAGTTCACCATTATTAACCACTAGTTCACCATGTGTTGGTTCATTAGTCAAATCACCATTATTAATCATTATAAACCATTATCAACCACTAGTCAACCATGGGTGGTTCAGCCACCAACCAGTTATGAATCACTTATTGAATCACCTGGTGACATTACCAAGCCCTGACGCCCCCCCAGGCGTCAGATGCTGAGCAGCAGCCTGCGGATCTTCGGCGGTGGCGATCTGGGGAACGAGACGCCCTTTAGCCCCAAGGTGGGCGCCGCGGGCGCTGGCGATGCTTGGGCTTGGTGCTTGGCAGTTGGTGGTCCTGGTTGGTGGTCCTGGTTGGTGAAGGGCTGGTGGTCATGGTTGGTGAAGGGCTGGTGGTCATGGTTGGTTCTTGTAAGAGCTGACTCATCGTTGGTGAAAAAGTGAAGGTTTGGCTGTTTGTGAAGGGTTGCCTGCAAGCACACACACATAGACTAGCGCTGGGGGAAAATACCAGTCCGTAATGATTGGTTCCTGGTGCAATGTTTGTTTGACAATGGAAGAATCACAACAGCGAGAAGAAAAGAAGGACAAACAAAGAGAGAATACCAAATCATATTTCTTCTGGAATAGGCTGCCAAAGGGATAATGATGATCATGACAATAATATGATTATATGTACTGGCTGGTTGAGTTGGAGATTAGCCATTCATAGCTTCATATTGAAGAGACCCAGAACAAGATAAAAGAACAACCATGTTGTGAAAGATGGTGGTGGTCTTCCAATTTGGCGGCATTGGAGTTGGAATTTAGTGGCAAAGGGCAGAATGTTGCTGAACAAATTCTCCACTTCCCCGCCATTCATCAAGCGTACTGTTCTTTCCCTTTATTCATTCACAGATTGATGTCAAATCAGTGTTGCTAGTCATTGCCATGGATTGTTTGTTGAGTGCATGGCCATCAAGTTTTCCGAGTATCCACAGGTTTAGGGTCATATTGTGGTCACGCTACATCTATGATAAGTAAAGATATACCAGTAGTACCGCACAAGGCGGTGGCGGAAGTTTCCAAGATAGGAGCACTATAGGAGTGTGCAGTTGTGGTTGCGACGATTGATTGTCCGAGGGATCCGAGAACTGAACATCACTTGGGCCTGACTTCCTACCAATGTGAGCATCGATCTGGCCACTTGACTGGCAGCCTATCTGTCTAGCTATCTTTCTATCAGTGGATCAGTTTTCTTTCTGTCTGCCTGACTGTCTATCTATCTATCTATCTATCTATCTATCTGATGATCTATTCGTTTATCTATCTGCCTATGTACTTGTCTTTCTATCTACCTCACTATCTATCTCGTCATCTTTATGTCTATGTATCTATCTATCTACCTGTCCATCTATCTATTTATCTATCTGCCTATCTATCTATCTGTCTATCTATCTACCGAATTATTTGTCTGATCATCTATGTGTCCATCTGTCTATCTTTCTGTCTATCTACCTGACTATCTATCTACTTTTCTATCTGACTCTCGTTTCGTCTACCTATCTGTCTATCTATCGACCCATCTAGCCATCTGAATCTGGCTATCCAATTGTCTGTCTATTCCATCTATCTATTCTAGCTATTCTATCTATCTATCTATCTATCTATCCATCTATCTATCCATCTATTCATCCATCGATGCATCTATGTCTCTGACTATGCATCTAGCCACCCATCGATCTGACTATCGACTTGTCGATCTATCTGGCTACCTCTTTGTCTAGCCATCTTTCGTCTATCTATTCATTTACCTTCCAAATGTGCTTCGATCATGAAGTGTTTTGCATCTAGGTGTTTGGCCACTTTTGATAATTGGACCTTGCAAAGGTGTTCCGATCATCAAGTGTTTTGCTACTTTTGACCTGCAAATGTGCTTGGCGCGCAAGCGTTGTGCACATTTTGGCCACATAAATCACGAAAAGTGACGCGAAACGCAAGTGTTTTCCTACTTTTGTCTCCTGTGTTCAAAAAGTGTCAAAACGTGCTGTGTTTTGACACATTTGCTTCAAAATGTGCTTCTCGCCCTGGCCGCGTGCACTTTTTCGGACATGCAACTTTCAAAACTTGTTAAAAACCACGAGTTTTTGCGACTTCGGACGTGAGAATGTGCTTCGCGCGCAGGCGGCGTGCCAATTTTCATGATCATATGACATCTCCGAAAAGTGGCCCGAAACGCTAGCAAAATTGCAGTTTTTATTTTGGTACAAGATAAATTTGTTTCGCGCGCAGGCAGCGTGCCAGTTTTGAGAATCATGAGTCATCAAAAGTGCTCCGAGCATGTAGTGTTTTTACGATTTTGACTTCCAAATGTGCTCGGCGCCTAGGTTTTTTAACGATTTTGAACGTGGAATCGTCTAAAAGTGCTCCGAGCATGCAGTGTTTTTACGATTTTGACTTCCAAATGTGCTTCGCGCCTAGGTTCTTTTACGATTTTGCAAGTTGCAACTTCCAAAAGTGCTCCGGACCTGACATGTTTTTACGATTTTGACTTCCGAATGTGCATCGCGCCTAGGTTTTTTCACGATTTTTGCACACACCTTCCGCCACAGTGGTCCGCACCCGCCGCTTTAGCGAGGTACCCTTCTGGACCTTCATGATGCACAAAACCTTGCAAAACACAGCATGTCGCGACTTTCCTAACATTTTGGCGCGCTCGCACTCTCATCTTTCGCACATCTCTTCTTTCTCACATCTGCATAGGCGATCTACCCTAGCTGAGTTGTCCATATTGTCGGAAGTTAGACTTCTAAACTTCCTTCGATTATCTAGTGAACCGGGAGCCCGTGGAATATTGAACTGGACCACCTCCCTCCAAAAGTAAGCAGTTTAAATATTGAACATGGGATATTCTACAAGAATCTTTGCACTCCAGCAGCCAGCATGGTTATTTATATACATATCAAAGATTATCAAAGCATATCACATACACAATCATAACTCTGCGATGCATCCAAACCACCTGAACCTATGAAAATTAATTGTTGCTATGAGAATGACTGGTTTTTCGGGCTATGGACTTACTCGACTGCCAAAATGGATGTACAACTTAAACACTCCCTACTCCCTACCGTCACGCACAGCACTCCCTTGCTGAACCTCTTTTTTGTTATCCTAAGAAACATAGGCCCTTGACCACTTTCCAGGCTATAACTCACCTCTCGGTTGGATACCACTCAGATCTATAGATACCACTTACTTGTAGTAACTGGCCTGAGATTGCTGCTTAAAAGCGGCAAGTATAGCTAACTTAGATACCACTTGGTTATCCCTACCACTTTGTCATAACTCACCACTCTGATCATGTGACTCACCACCGAGTTGGACTTCACAAGGTTTCAGTTGGACTGAGATTTACTTCGCTCATCTTCGCTCAACTAAAGTTAGTGATGTCCCTTAGAATCCCTTAGATCTGCCTGGGGCCCACTCAGATGATCGTTTCGGCGCTGAGTGATGGCCCTTAGATCTACCGACCTGGCGCGAGGCGCCCATCCAGCGGGACGCCCTCCTGGAGTCTCGGCTCCTCGCGAAACTCGAGGAGTTGCAGCGCCTCGGCGGCGCGAATCGCCAGGGACCAGGGGGGACCCAGGGGGGACCCAGGGGGGACCCAGTGCTGGCCTTGAAAAAATGGCCCTGGAAAGGGGGAGAGGTTTGGATGGTTTGGATGGTTTGGAGGGTTCTAATGCTGATATGTTTCATCGATATGGTGGTTTGACGCTGAAGAAGAGGGGATTGGACTGGATTTGGCCAGAATGGGGATTTAGCAATGATGGTTTACAATGATTAATTAAGAATGGTACAAGATATAGCAAATGATGGTTAGATGATGACAATACGGGTTAAACAACTACTTTTCGGTGGTTAGCCTGTGGTAAACTACCTGGAAGAGGGAAAGTCTGTGGATTTATCATGGTTTACCAGGATTTTACCTTTGGTGGTCTTATAATTGTGGCTCATAGATAATAACCCGCCACTCGGCTCAAGCCGCCTACCAGCGTGGCGGGCTGTGCTAGCGGCCCTAAGAAGGTGTTATCACGACCAACAAGGAGGGAGATACCAACTATGTATGGAGAGCTGGCCCGAGCCACGAACCATCCCAACCAATGGGTCAAGCCTAAGCCCATCCCCACAGCTGGGTTGTAAAACTGGTGATGAGATTTTTACCGCCATATTGAAAAAAGTGCACGCAGACATTTGACTTGACGCTACATGAGCAAGGTAGGGATTTGGTTGGAATACATGCCGTATTGTAGATGATGGTGTTTTTTTAATCGGATTGATTGTCGTAGTTTTGCTCGTCCGCGCTGGATCATCAGCAGAACTCTTTGCATGTGAGCAGGATATGTAATTTTGGTGGATGGGACATGGTCTCGTAAAGGTTTCAGCCGGGGCGCGTTGCGGCTGTTCCTCTTCATCAAAGTAAAACTTTCCGCATCCCCAGGTGTTTGGGGTCCTCTATTTTTCTTGCCCAAAAAATACCCCAAAAAACGGAAAAAACAAAACACAACCTGCCCATGACCCAGGTGTTTGAATAGCTTTCATTTTCCCTGGGTCAGAATTGTTTTGCTACAAACACCCATGGCGCAGGTGGTTTTATTCCAGCCCGAGCAGGATGTCAGTTGGAATTGAAATTGATGACGTGAAAAATGTTTGATGGATTAATAACCAGCTTGAGAATTCCAATTTTTTCGTACCAGGTGGGGCCCCCAGCTATGACTAGCTTAAGAAGCCATGAGTTATATCGCATACGATGATTCATAAGTGGGAGGTACTTCAGTCACAAACCAATTTAGCTAACTAGGCACCTTTACTTCTTGGTATTGCATGATGACAAGGGGATGCCGGAATCGCCACTGTGTAGCAGCATTTCTTTCGCCCCCGATTGTGTAATTCACTAATCCAGTAAGGTTTCTTTGCCTGGGTTTGGAGTGTTTCAAGGTGATTGTTGGTGTGGATGTAACACGGTTTGTTCTTATTTGGCACATCTACCTGACTGAAAACAATGGCTCTTGGTGTGGGCGCATGATTCTTTTTTCGGGCCCCTCAGATCACATTCACCCCGGAACCACAAACAAATCCAAAACATGTATAGCTGAGCGTCAAAACTGTTTGGCCCATGCTTGGCCCATGCTTGATTAGGAGGGGTTGTTGCGGCAGATGGAGACCGCGCTGCTCACATATATATGCCAACCATGACCGAGACTGCAATGCATTGTCAGGTAAAAATCATGAAGCAATAACAGAATGGGCCAATATTGCTGGCATGATGTCAAAGACATGTTGCTAGTTGTAAATTGCGGTTGAGTCTTTTCGGTGAAATTTCAAAGCAACAATGCTTCGCCGGTAGGGTTTGTTTCTTGCAGTGCGGTTGTGTCAAAGGCTTGGTGAATCATAAAAGAATATGGCTAGTATGGTTTTAATACGATAGATACGAGGCATCAGTTAAGGCCAATAGTGGTCGTATATGACCATGATAGGTCAAAATGAAGCCACTGGAGATCTACTGATATAGACATTCTTGTTTAATCTTAAATTATATATATACACTACAGATATTATATTGAAACGTCAAGATAATGACATAACGTACTTATATTTCGTGGGTTATGTGCACGCGGCATCAAGCTATGGACTCTGGCTATTGATGTCCGCCGCAGCAGCAACAGCGACTGTTTGCTGCCAACTGGCAAGTTGAACCATTCATCAAAGGCACAAGGGCCCCTGAGCAGCAGAGGGGGTCCCGTGCAACCCGCCCAAAAATGATGTTTCTGTTTTAGTTGCAGCAAGGGTGATTGTGCCACGGCCATGTTTTTTTTTCATCCGGCGGGGAAAAACTGCACGAGCCTTTCCCTTGTCTAACATTAACGTCGCGTGCGAGAGGTTCGCGCGTTCACGGCAAGCCCCCCGCAAGACACAGTCAAGTGGGCTAGCCGCATCGATTTCATCAAAATATCTTCCTGCTTTCGGGGAATTGGGAGAAATCGCATCGATTTCTTGGTTTAGTTGCTATCTAGCATGCGTTTTGCATGTTGATTTCATGGACGCGGTTGGCCAGATGTTAGGTGTTCGAACTCCCCATGGCACATGCAATGTTCAGGTTGCGTTTTGCATACCATGATATTTCTGTGTCCACATATTCTGTGGCTGCTGCTGGTTCTGGTTCTGGTTCAGCAGCTGCTGCTGGTTCTGCGGAGCCGGTCCGGCGGCCGGCGCCTGCTGCTTTTGCCGCTGCTGCTGCTCCTGATTCTGGTTCTGCTGCTGCTGCTGATGCTTTTGGTTCTGGTTCTGCTGCTGCGGGCTTTGGGTTCCGGTTTTGGTTCTGCTGCTTTTGGTTCTGGTTCTGGTTCTGGTTCTGCTGCTTCTGCCTTTGGTTCTGCAACTTTTAGTTGTTTTCACATCGATCGTTCTTACCATGAATCCCATAGTAAACAAATAGCTGATTTGACCACGAGGTGACCTGGTCGCGTCGACTTATTCGCAGGGGAACTGTATTGATTTCCAAAAAAATGATGTGGCTAGACTGGCCAACTGTATTTCCAACGCCACGTATTCGTCGTTTTTGAACTTGGGCTCACATTTGGTACAGTAACGTGCTTGGATGTTAGGTGAGTCCTCCCAGCAATGGCAAGCGAAATGGTTTATTATTGCAAATAAGGATTTTTCATTTTTGCACATTTTTGCGCTATCGTTTTGCGAGCTGCTTTGTGAAAACGACGCAGCGAAGCTGAATTTGCCAAAATTTTCATCACCGCGTAAAGAAGTCACCCGCCAACCAGGCCCCAGCGAACCCAGTTTCCGTGGCATCTTTTCGAAATGGGGCCGCGATTGCTGAGGTCTCGCAAGCAATTGGTGGGTGCCCAGGTGGTGGTTGTCCGAGGCGGCCAGGTGGTGTGCAGCATGGCGCACGGAACGTGCCTTGGATGTCTGTGTTGGGGTCTTGGCGGTTGATGTAGTGAAGGGAAAGATGTTGTGGGCAGATCCAGATGATTTGAACACCGCTTCGTGGAATAAATTGTTGGCAAGATTCAACATGTTTTCAAAAGAGTATTTGATCCCATGACACACCCATCTGAACAATCCAATTCAAAGACATGGTTACGTTGTCTTGTCATAAGTTGAGGGAGAAGATATTATGTTTGAATGCGGTTGAAACCAGCAATTTCATTTCAAATCGATTGGTAGACCACACCTTGATCTCCTGGGTTCTGTGCCGACATCCCAAGGTTTTGTGCAGTTTCAAACAACCCCAAGGTAGGACACGAGAACCGCCCATGAATCAAAATGAAAAACAATGCCACTGTGAAAACGTGGAATGTTCCCCCACTAGGCAGCTTGAGGTTTCCTTGCATTTGACCCATCGTTATGCAGTTTCAAAACATCAAAAAATTGCTTGGGACATCAACTACCACGTGATTTCGGCTCACCACGGTTGATTTCCTTTGTCGTTCACCTCGCTACATCTCGATGCAGGGGATTTGGACTCAGCACTTGCTGGGTGGGATTTGAACACTCCCATGTGATTAAGGTTCAAATTTGTGAATTTTATCTATCTGTTTTGGTTGTTTTGAAACGTCATGTTTTTGTGCCGTTGTCATCTGGGATCATCCATTGAAACGGCGTACCCTACAAAAATCATGTGGTGATTTACGCATATTTACGCCAAACATGTAATTTTCGCTTATTATCGCTGATCGAACCATACACAAAGTCACATCAAATGGCCATCAACTTATCATCCGTTCGTCATTCCCTCGGGTCGCCTGGTCGCCCTTAGGTTGTCGACCATCGATGCCCGGCCCGTGGAAGAGCAGACCCGCTTCCCACTGCTGGGGGCGACTTCCGGCCTAGCTGGGCGCCTGGGCGACAGGGACCAAGGGCATCCAAGCGCGATGTTCATCGGTCGGTAGAACGGATAATTGAGGAGGGTTAGTAACCCTTTAGTTGCACATAAATTTATCCTAATGATCAGCTATGTTTAGGGATGGTCAGCAACCCGCAACAGCCACAGCAATCAGAAGCATCAACAACAAGAACCTGGTAGTAGTGACTGAAATAACAGTCGGGAATTTTTAAGAACACTTAAGGATGGCCAACAACCATGAGGATAATGCTCCAGTGGTTAAGGATGATTGTCGTGATCAACAAATTTTTGGATTGTAGTAATGCAGTTGTGATCACGGTGCAATCAGTGGTTGGTGGTTCAATGTTGTTTGGACTGTTGTTGGTCAATGATCATGATCAACAACAACAACACCAACAACAACGCTGCAATCACCACAACAAAACAACCAGCTGGTTGTGGAAAACCATGGTTGATGTTTTGTTAATCATCATGGGACACCAATCAATAAGGACAGCACTAAAACGACTGCAACAACAACCACAAATAGAGCGACAACTGTCACACATACACCAGCGTCGTTCTACAAGGGTTTGAGTTGACAAATCCAATGGTGATCAATTGTGCATAGTGATGATGTTGTTAAACATTGAGCATTGGTGGACGGTAGGTGAGAATAGTGATTGATAGCCAACAATCAAGTAGCAGCCGATAAATCATTAGAGGGTCTCAACATTTCGTGAATGATGGGCGATTGCTGAGAATTAATGATTGGCAATAAGTGGGTGGTTTTAAGCATAGTGAAGTGCGTTCCTGAAAACCACCAACCAGGCAGTCACATGACGTGGTTTTGTCTATCACCAGCGGCTGTCACCGCTGATCTCAGCCGCTATAGTTGTTTGGTAGTTTGCGATCTAACTTGAATCATTGGACCCCTCCCAAGGCTGATGGTTTCCCAGTTTCACTATTAATAATGGCTGTAGTTGGATAGTCAGTACGTATCACCATGTATGAACAACCCCCTTCGTATCATGGATAGCAGGTGCTTTCCAAACAGTCTTCCAAATGCAGTCGATCTGGATCTCCCCATACTGGGAGCTGCGTTTTTAAATCGCTTTGTGACATTCCCTTCCCCTACCAAGTACTGTAGGTCCTTGGCATCTACCTCGTACCTTACTAGCTTTTTTGCCAGCTGCTAGCCATGTCTTAACCATTATCATTTACCATCATTCAGCCATTAATTTGGAATGAATTAGAGATTCATAAGCGATTATTGCACACTGAAATTAATAAATGTAACCACTTAATCAGCTGTCAATGAACCATCAATCAACTGATCAGCTTAATGAACTCCTAATAAAGCACCAATCAACTAATCGGCTTAATTTCACTCCTAATGAAACACTAATTGACTTCATTGGATCTAATTGGTTTAATGAACCCAATGGAAAACGACCATTACATGAAACACTAATTTTAATTAACTTGACCATCAATCAATGGAAAGTGGCTTCGAAATCCGAGTCCCAAGCATTCCTCGACTGAGGCTGGCGCTGTTGAGGACCCTGCGCCGGAAGAGTGCTGAGCTCATCCGAGCTGCAGAGGATGCAACCTGGCGTGGGCAGGGTGGTTGGTTGGTTGGTTGGTTGTGATGGTTGTGATGGTTGGTTGGTTGGTTAGCAGGTAGGTTGGTTGGTTGGTTGGTTGGTTGGTTGGTTGGTTGGTTGGTTGGTTGGTTGGTTGGTTGGTTGGTTGGTTGGTTGGTTGGTTGGTTGGTTGGTTAGCAGGTTGGTTGGTTGGTTGTTTGGTTGGTTAGCTGGTTGGTTGGTTGGTTGCTCGGTTGCTTGGTTGGTGTTGGCTGGTGTTTGTTTATTTGTTTGCTCGTTTGTTTGTGTGCTGTACTGCCTGTTGTGCTGTGTGTTGTCCGGGGCATATGTGTTCTTTGTTTGTTGTTCATGGTGTGTGGTTCGTCGCTGTTGTGGCCCATGTTGATATTGTGTTTTCTTTGGAATGTTTTCGCGTGCTTCTTGTGGTAGACACGACTTCGTCATGTCTTCAATTCAAAGGGTCTACAAGAAGACAGACGGAGAGACCCTGGTCGCTTCACCTGGAAACTTTTGAAGGTTCGCGGGATTGCTGGGGCTACCACAATTTGAGAGTATGTGACACTGTGTTTGACTGCCAAGAGTAGGTAGAACATTGTACATACTGTAAGTGTATACTCAGGGACACCAAGAACACGTTAAGACATCAATCTAGACAATGGAAGTTCCTCATGGTGTCTACTACTCGCAAGAACCAGCATTGCTATCATTTCAAATATTTCCTGAGTACTCCTCCTTTGGGTCGCCACCTGTTCTTGTCCAGAAGTGTACAGTTTAAGTTGAACCAAGTCTGTACGACGAACGACCATGCTTGGATGGTCGCTGTAGTATGAGTGGACAGCCCAGAGAAGTACTCTACACCCAGGAAACCATGAGACCGGAGAACTTGCTCCGGAAGATGCTGGTGTCGTGTCCGGGCAGCACTGGCGATTCCAAATCACACAGGTCTCTGACCGTGGGCTTTGCAAGAAAAGGTTTTGGTTTTGGGTCGTTGGGGGTGCCCTTAGGTGCCCTTTGTTCAAATCAGATTCTGCAGACTTGGAATGCCACCATTTACTTTACCCAGGTTTTTTGATTTGCTTTGCAAATTGCTGCACCAGCTAGCAAAGAGAGGAGAAGTGCATGCACAACGATCACTGCACCAGGGCCACGCCATCAAGGGGGTTCTATCAGACTGTTTCATCCCGTGTATTTTCTTTTCCAATGATGGGCTGATCCAGTGGCCATTTGAATCGGAAAGTTTGTGCTTAGTTCCCCATCAGACTCACCAAATTGACTCCATGATTGAACAAATCGTTCTGATTGAAGTGGCACAGTCAACGTTTTCGGCGGAATTGGTGACCCCTGTCCTGTTGGTCTCTCTCCTCCAAGTGTTCACTGTTCACCCGCCTCGAAAGAATGTTGTCATTGTTCAGTTTTGATTGGCGGTCATTTTGAGTCCCAAGACACCCTTTCATAAGCATTGATAAACTGCAAGTTATGATGTAAGTAATGAGTGTTACCTCCTGATTAGTCTGCAACCCCCGGCCCTAACAAACTAATAAGGTGGTAGGGCCAGAAATACTATTCCTGGCGAAGAAGGATTCTCCCCGAGCAATAACCTGAATTGGCTAAGCTCTTTGCAGCTTTCCTTTGCTAAAGCGGTATTGGTTCGCCGCAATTTAAACTTTGTATCAATTGATAACAAAAAAACACAGTTCCTATCATTAATTTTAGTACTAAATGAATCCAATTTGGATTTCCCCGAAAACACGAGCAGCTGTTGTTCCGGGGAATCCAAACAATCATATGATTCTTGATGATCCATGGGGCAGCCCTTGGAAAATCGGTGAATCGATGCTTTTCAATAGGATCTTATTGATCATTTGATTTTTTGTTGGAAGCATTGCACTTTCTGGGTCAAGCATTGCTCGGCAATAGGGACGCTTTGAAAATCACAATACAATAATTGGTTAATTAATCAATTAATGAATAGTAACATGACTAAACATAGAAATAGAAACCATGAACTTCCCGCCAAACAAACTTGCGACTCTTCAGAGGAATATCCGATACCCGACTGTCCGATGAATCATTTTGACAGACTTTGCCACTATAAGTGCGGATCGCACTCAGGAGGCAACCTCTATGGCCAAACACCATGAAGAATCATCAATAATCAGCCGTTGTCGCCACTATCAGCCGCTACGAATGTAGCCATAAATCAACCATGAGTAGCCATAGATTAGCCACGATAGAAACAGTTAATAAATATTAACGAACCGCTATTATAAAACTATCAGTTAAAGCCTTTACATAAACCACTATACCAGCCTTTATCAGCAATTATTGACCATGATTAATCTTGATCAGCCATTGTTAGCAACCGTTAAAGCAGCATGATAATCACCCGGTCTCCATCTCCGAGTTCGTGCTTCGGTCTGAGGCAGTTGTGGCCGAAGCCAGGGACTTGGATGATCTTGGATGGAGTCGAGGGTGGGAGGGCAAGCCGTGGCCAGGGTGGAAAAGGAGATAGCTCAGCATATATGTTTGAATCAAATAATATGGTTGCTTTATTTCAGCGGGGGTTCCACCCATCTTTGGGTTCCAGCCAGTGTGTTGTTCGCGGTGCTGGGTCTAGACAACACAATCTGCGTCCGTAGGTCGAATTTGCATACATACACTTGTGTTGATTGAGAAGGTAGGGGAAAACAGGTTCTAGCAAGCTCTCGGTTTTGCGCCAATCTTCCTTGTCGGGTTGTCTTGCGCCCGATGCGTATTTTCCCGCATGCGCATGCTCAACCGACGGATCGGCATCTCATGTCACTTCTTTGATCAAGACCGTTACAGCTGCCCTTCATTTCACGCGACCCGCTGTTGAGTCATTGCGAATGATTAGCGTTGCTCCAAACTCCGTATCCATGTTTTAGTGGACAAATGAAATGACGCAAGCTACAGATAAGCAAATTCAGATGCACCAATTCGTGCTCTCACAGATTCTGAGTGATTTTTTCAATTTTATTTCTGCAATTAATATCACAGCCGTCAATCAGTTTACCCTTAATGAGATCAGATTGTGAATGACTGTAGTCACAGCATCAGTAGCCGCGTTCAAATGCAGCTGAGTGGCTTTGTTAGCTTTCATAGCCCGCCGCGTTTGAGTGCTCAAGCTTGATTTGATCCCCGCCTCTTTTCTTTCCCAAGCAGAGTGCTCAGCAGTCCCGATTATCGCATTCATTTACGCGCCAGATTTAGGCCCCTGGCATCGCGCTTTTGATTGCGTGGGCCTGAGAGTCGAGATTTCCTGCTGCGTTCATATCTCATGCTTGTGCTTGCGAAGGCCAGGATGATTGCGCCAAGCTCAGATAAGCGTTTAATCAAGCAAGCATGAAACTGCGTTCGCTCATTGCTTGGGTATCCCCTAGAACTTATGAAGTTATAACCTAAGTTATAACTGCTATAACTAACCTATAACCCTAGTTATAAGTTGGATAAGTATGTTAACTGGAAGTTAAGTAATGTTTTCGGCTAAGTAACTTAGCGGGAACTTGGTTAGGTTAGGTGATCAACATGTACAACAACTTACAAAAGCTTAGGAAGAACTTAGCCTACTTACAACTTTTTTTCAAAAGTGATGATTTTTTAGGCAAGTTTTTTTCTTGATAAAAAAGTTGCATTTTTGTAGAAGTTGTTGTAAAATGGATGAAACCTCCTTTTCTTGTAGAGTTTTGGTTCAAGGAAACCGTTGCGTGTAAGACCATGGCTGCCTTTCACAAGCAGTTGGTGGCAGCGCAGAAACTTTTACGGGGGCTCGTGAACTTGCCTTCGTTTGCGGATGTGCAGCGCAGACAGTGCGCTGACCTGTTACGTTGCCTGGAAAAGGTGCAGGAGCTGTCCACAGAAGATGCTGGAGGCATCTTAGAAAGCATCGACGATGGTTTGTGGGGCCCGCACGCTGCCAGACTACGCGCAGGTCTTGCAAATAAGAACATCGTACTGGAGAATTCCAAAGAACGAAAAGGCTTGCAGGACTACACGTTAGTGGTGCACTATTTGACCCAGTACATCTGGGATCAAATTCGTGTTAGGCCAGGAAGAGTTGCTTTGGAGCTTGTGTGCAAGCAGGCTGGTAAACTAGGCCTGAAGAATCCAAGTGAACCGACAATGGGGGTTTTGTTTGCCTTGGCCTTTGACGTGGATGGCACCATGCAAATGGCAGACAAATATGAAGTCACAAAGACGAGTCGGAGCTTGGTGAAAAAAGTTCTAGCGCAAGCGTTGGAACCACCAGAGCACTTGTTGCAGTTGCCTTTCGCTTTGGAACAGGTTCCAGCGATTTTTCTGCAACAAGCGTTTTCTAACGAAGCACCACCCATTGAAACTGAATTGGCAGCGGCTGTGTTGGCCAATGGACTTGCGTGGCCTATGAGAAGCACTAATTCTTTCGCCACAGCGCCAGCTTTGCCAAGTCAGTCTTCTTCAGGTGTGGATTTGCAGCAGCTTGGCTCTTTTGCCCGGGGCTTTTTGGACCTGAACAACAACTCGGCCCCTGATATTGGACTCAAGATTCTAAAACCAAAGGCTCCACTGGCTTTGGCCGACGCGACACCACGTGTGTCTGGTGCCACTGGCGAGCCGTTGCCGGCCCTGGGAA
>VSDK01000750.1:21075-43549 GCA_009767595.1 Symbiodinium kawagutii | reverse complement strand
CGGACATGTTTTCTACGTGAAAATTGTTTCGACGCAAAGATATCCTAAGCGGATAGAGGACGTCCTACGCGGACACACCTATATAGAACACAATTCTTTTGTTTTTTTATATATTTGACATGAGGAAGTTATATTGGTTGAATATCGATGGTTAGCTAAAGGGACTATAGCTGTGTGGTTGACAACTCTAACTTCTGTTAATTAGATGTACAGTGTTCTCACAATGATAAACTGTAGTCCTCACTTCGTGTTGCTCTGTCAGGCGATGCCACCTCCGGACGCTTCTGACAGAAAGAAGTCGCCGTTCTCCCCAACCGCTGCTGAAGAAGAGTCTGGGAGCGAAGAGGAAAGCAGCTCGACCTCACCAAGGGTGAAGGTCAAAAGGGACGAGGACAAGAAAAGGGACGCAGCGCCGCGGCACAAGGCAAGTCCTACGCGTGGACGCACAGAAAAGAAGAAGAAGAAGGAGAGACGGTCGCGGTCTCGGAACAAAGACCGTCGCCGAAGAAGTGACGCAGACCACGGTACGCGACGCAGACACAGGCGCCACAGGTCTACGCGACCACCTGCAGTTGCTACGGCACCTGCATCCTCTGTGCACTCTGCGGCCGAGCCAGAGGACCCGCCTCCGTGCACGGAGCCGGGCAAGATTGCCTGCCCGCACTGCTGGCAGTCAATTACCAAGGCCCAAAGTGGAATACCCGATGGTACCTCCTGGTTGAGATCCTGGGGCTCCGGCCCAAAAAATAGCCAGAAATTACCTTGGCCCATTAAATTATCCAAACTCCGATGTTGTATAGCTTTGGGGTTGTGCCAGAATTTTATCTACCGCTGCCTGGATGATAACCTATGAAAATTATCGTTGGTGTTAGACCTCAGTCCCAAAGAATTTTATCCAGGGGGATTGTGGCTATGTGGAGCCATTTGGTTGGTAATTGCAGGTTGTGTTTTATTTATTTGTTTTTTCAGACGCAAGAGGCAGCAAAAAATAGTTGAAATTACTGGGAATGTGAATGCCATGAAGGAGAGGAGGGTGGAGGGAGGACAGAGGATAGAGAGGAAAGGAAGGGAAGGAAACAAGGAGGGAAGAGAATACCCAATGCTAATACCTGAATTTTGCCGAAACATGTAAGATGAAATTAAAGGTCTGATCTCTTTATTAAGGAGTATTATTTCAAGATGGGTTCCAATGATTGCAAAAAAATGTGCAGGATGAAATGCACAGGCCTGAACATTTTAATTTGGCCCATTGATTCAGCGAGGTTTCCAACTTGGCTGCAATAACCGGAGAGGATAAAATCCACAGGTTTGAGGTTCCTATGGTAGGGCACTGGTTCAGACGGTTTCCAAGGGGCATTGGTTCAGAGGGATTCCAACTTGATTGCAGGAAAGTATCTGGGATAAAATCCACAGGTCTTAAATTCCTATGTTGGGGCGCTGATTCCAAAGGTTTCCAAGCACCCCCGGTTCAGAAGGATTCCAAGTGAATTGTAGGAAAGCGTCCGGGATAAAATCCACAGGTCTGAGGTTCCTATGGTGGGGCACAGGTTCGCCAGGTTTCTACGAAATACTAATTCAGAAGTGTCTCAACTTGAATGCCGGAAAGGGCCAGATGAAATTAGGTTCTTATAGTCCCGCACCGATTCCGAAGGTTTCCAAGGGGCACTGGCTCAGAAAATTATAGGAAAGCGTCCGGGATAAAATCCACATGTCTGAGGTTCCTGGTTCGAACTGAGATCTCAGTACCGGCCTTAGAAGGCAAGGGGATTTCGCAAGAATTTTGGATGACTTGGGCTTTGGATCTTGGCTGTTACTTCACCGTCAATCATCAATAGCTAGTGGTTTAACAACGCGTTCTATTTGTATACATATATATTTAGATTTATATATATATAGGTTTTGTATACATTATATAGAAAATATCAATGATCTAGTATATATAGAATATTTACATAGATTAGATAAACTACATATTTAATATAGCTATTATGTATTTATTATATTAGTTATGTCTATATTATTTATTGACCAGAATGTTGAAGTATTTCAGGATGACCATTTCCAAAAAAATATTAAAAAGATATTCGGCCGAATTACTCTTGAACCTGTGGGTTTTAGCCTGCGATGCTCTCCAAAAATTAATATGGCTGGCTAAAGTTTTGGGCTCAAGCCTAAATTGTTAGTCCTCTGGGACCTTGTGCCTAAATTTTAGCTAACCCTAGTTTTGATGTAGGTTCAAGGTTTCAGCTGGCTGAATCCCAGGCATGAGACTAAGGGTAGGTACAAACGGGGATAAAGTGGAATTTCCCAGCACCAGTGGCTCAACCTCTTGTGTCTGACCTGGCAGCACTTCAACGACATGGGGAAGAAAAAAAACGAGACGGGCGCCTGGGAAGCGGCTAAGGCCAAAGCTGCGGCACTCCGCCAACAGAGGCTGTTCTACGGAACTCGTGCTCCTCACGCGTACACTGCTGGTGGCGCCAAGGCCAAGGAGGACGACGTGGAAGAAGTGGTCGTTGAAGAGGAGTCCCCGACACCGTCTCGGCAGACCTCCGCTGCGAGTGGAAGGAAGCAGAACGTGCATGGGCAGCGCTTCTGCAGCAAAGCCGTCAACTCCGGCTGTCCCTGCGCGTGCAGCTCTGCCCGTCTCTGCAGCGCCAGCTCCGGGAGACGCGCCACCTCCGGGAGGCGCGCCACCTCCAGGAGGAACGCCACCTCCAGGAGGAACGCCGCAACCGGGCAGTGCTGCCGGAGAAGAGCCAAGTGCTCCTGTGAGGCAGATTATTATCAACATCCGTTGATAACTCTGCTCTCGTGATCACCAGCATCACGACACGGCTCCCGAACAGTACCGCGACACAGCCTTCGCGAAGAAAAAAAAAAACCTGTGTGGGTGCCAGGGTTGGGGAGATAGGACCGGGTGGTCTAGGTAGTCTGACGGGTTTTCTCCCTACAACTGTTCTCGGCTCACAGCATAGTTAGTTGATTTCGCAAAGAACCAATTTTTTGGATTCCAACCCGGAAACAAATGCTTAAGGGCTCCC
Source organism: Symbiodinium kawagutii (assembly GCA_009767595.1). NCBI lineage: Eukaryota > Dinophyceae > Suessiales > Symbiodiniaceae > Symbiodinium > Symbiodinium kawagutii. The sequence continues at coordinate 40,505 of VSDK01000750.1, read as the reverse complement.
AAAGACTTACATACATTTTCGAATATACATATCTTTTTTGAAAAATGATGAACATTGGGAGTATTAGTTTTGAATTTGCCATGCGAATCAAACAACGAGAAAACTTATTGTGACTTGGAAATATTAAATCATTGATTAAAAATGTTAATTGTGAATTGAGATGGCTAACAGTACATGAGGAATATTGAGCGCAAAACCGTAGATTAACGAACAGTATTTGCTGGCTAAATGTTAGTTAAATGAAAAATGCAAAATCTACAGGTTGGAAAAGGAGTGAGAGAGACACCTCTGTTTAGAGGGCCTTTCTCATAAGATGTGAACATCAACTCTATTTCAAGAAAGCGATGGCTGTGATATTTTTTCAATCTTTACGCTGGGCGCTTCTTTCACACCACGGGCGTCCAAACTCATCAATTACCCTATTTTATTTGTCTACTAGCGACAAGCTTAGGTGATAACGTCTCAGACTTTGCATTTGTTCCTCCAATAAGCAACCCGGTATCAATGCGCCAGTTGTGACACACTTTTACATTACATCCGAATTGCTGACGGAACACCATAGATTCTTCAACGGGCGCCCGTCCCATAAAAAACAAACATGGCAAAGTGACTTTGAAGTTGGTTTACTGTTTCGAACTTTATCTTTCCATGCCCTATGACATCTTCTCCGACATGTTCGCTGACATGTTTTGCATTGTTTTGCTGGCATTTTTTTCTCGCAAAATTTGAAAATTCTTCCTGGCATGGTATCCAAATCATTGTGCCCTGGTTCATTTACATCAAAGTACTTATATTTGATGTGCTAACGCAGTGAAAGAGGTAAAGAAAAAACTGTGGGGTAAAATCGACCAACATGTACTAAAGATGGCGCTTCACCAGCATCAGTTATATATTAAACTTGATGCATCACAGTTACGTTGGGCTTGGACAGAAGTCGACGTAGCCCTGGTACGGAACAAAATGTTTTTATTTTCAAACATTGTTTGAAAACACATGTTGTATTTTTCCTGACATTTTGAACAAGTTCTCTGACATATCTTCCAACATGTTTTGGCAACACGTTGTCTGGTATATCTTCTGACATGTTGTTGGGCAAATAATCTTCTCAGCTACTGCTAGTGAGTTGCGTTTTTCAAGGTTGTGTCTGTCTACAAATCTGGTTCTTCAGCTTTTGCTTTTCAGCACTCGCTGCTTTTCATCAGCATGTTTTACAGCCTTTGCTTTTCAGCAATCTGATATGAATGTTTTTCAGCAGCGATTGTTTTGCGGCTGTTCAGTCAGGCTTTTCAGCCCTTTGTGTTAAGTTCGCGTAGAAGTAACACACCCCTGTATGATGTGTTGTTCTTCGCGCCCTGAATCATTCTCGCGCCCTGAATCAAAAGTAAATTCTTTCTTTGGCTCTGAGCTAAGTAGTTCCGTTTGTTCCACCATAGTTTGCTTTTGCGTAGGTGCTGTCCAGGAGGTGTCGATGCGAGCGCTCTTTGCTCACCCGGTCACTGAAGAATATGTGCGGTTGTATGTCAACCGGCTTGACCTTGGTCGCTTTCACAACATCCGCACTGCGCTGACTGCTTCTCGTACCCATGAGACACTTGGCGCAGACGATTGCGTGATTGTCGACTCGAGCATCCCTGCAACCGTGCAAGACACGGCCACAGTGGAAGCGTCAGCATCCCAAGTGGAGGTTGAGCCTATAAACAAATCTGAAGAGAACGTAGCTGAAGCTGACCCCGTAGAGGATTTCACGCAAAACTAGTCTGACACTGATCCTTGGCGACAAAAAGAAGGGTTGTACGTCAGTCGCAGGGAGACAAACAGATCAAAACGTTTCGTTGTTGTCACGGTTTTCTCACTGCAGCTCTCTTAGCTCAAATTCATAATGACTTTAGTCTTTGCATGACTGTCAACAAAAGACAGAAAACGCAGCATGTTCCATCTGCAGCCGAACGGTTTGCTAAACTGAGAACTTTGCCCTTCTTGGCTCCGGAGCATTGTCGACGCATTGTGTCTCTTCTCCAAGAAGACGACACAGGGACACGTGTGTGCCATCGTCGCCGGAATGCCTATGTGGCGGCGCATCCGTGCCTGAGAGTTGGCGAACTCCCACGTGGAGTTGGCTCTGGCACGGTTCCAGTCGCTAGCATGAGTCTGGCGATGCTGGTGCAAGCGAAGGCACACGCTTGTCAGACCTATAGAAGACACATGGCAGCAGCCTTGAAGCGAAATCGCAACAAGTTAACTTTGGTTTTCTATTGTGATGAGGTCACAGGGGGCAACGTCCTGAGTCCGACTCAAGGACGTAAGTCTAACGTCACCTATGTGACGTGGCTCGAATTTCCAGTTCTTTTCGACGAGAACATGTGGCTCACACTGAGCGTTGTGCGCTCGTGTGACATTGCTGCCATGGCTGGAGGCATGGCAGCACTGGTGCGAAAACTGCTGGAAGATATTCGCTTGGAGACACAAAACGGGTTTCCAGTCTGTCTGGATGACTCGGAACCAGACATGGTCTTGGTGGACCGCGTGATCTTTCTAGCGGATCACGAAGCCATTCGTGGAGTCACAGGCGCCAAGGGCGCTAGTGGCCTCAAACCTTGCATCAAGTGTTTGAACGTTCTAGCTCACGGAAAGTCAGCTGGAATTGCAAATCACTTTGATGTGACGTCAGCAGAACTGGACAAATTCTGGAAACAAACGGATCAAACGGTCCAAGAAGCCTTCGACCTTCTGACAGGGTGTCGAACGCGTGCTGCCCGAGAAGACAAAGAGAAGTTTCTCGGTTGGAACCTGGAACAATTGTCTGCGGGACCGCTGACGTCTCCGGTCCTACAAAACTGGTTGAAGATGGCAGACATCAATTTTGATGCCATGCACATCTATTTCTCCAATGGCCTCATTGCTCAAGAGCTAGGCTTGTGGTGGACTAGCGTGACGCGCAAAACTGAAGTCACTCTGTCGAAACTTGCAGAGTATGCTTCTCTTTGGCACCTGGCCCCGGGAGGACCAGGAGCCAAATTGCCGCGACCTGAGAAAATGTTCATTGCAAAGCTCTGGCGTCAAGAGCAAGACTTTCGAGGCGATGCGACCATGACAGCTGTCGTCTTGTCGATCTGCCAAGCATTCTGTCAAGATGTGCTGGCAAACAGCATTGCCATGGCTGCTGAGATCGCTTCCCTGTCTGCTCTGCTGAGACTCGTGCTGGCCATCTATGAGACCAAGTTTGACAGCTCCTCAGTCCATCAACTCTTGGACCGCCAGAAAAATTGGTTGCAAGCCCACAAAAATGCTTACGGTGAAGATCACATACGTCCCAAGTGTCATTACGCATGGCATTTGACGGAACAAGTATCCACCGTGGGCAAAATGTTGGATTGCTTCACTGCAGAAAGAAAACATAAAGGTTACAAAGCCCTAGCTGCTGGCAACACGTCCAATCAGCCAGACTTTGCTACAACGGCTTTGCTGGAGCTGGTCGAACGGGAACTGCAGCCCTGTTCAAAACAAACCAGCCAACTCGATGTGGAGCTCTTAGGTAAACCCACAAGCGCGTCCGTTCCTGGACTGCCTGGTCCAGCCAAAGTTGGAACTGGACTGAACGTTTGTGGGGTTTCATACCTCAAAAACGGCTGGGCCATCTTGACCAAAGACTGTGCGGTTCACATTCTTGCGGGGTTGCTTTGGAATGATCAACATTTCCTCCTGGTACAAGTCTACATTCCAGCACGCGCAACGGATGGCCTACGCACAGCTTGGGCTCCACACTTGCCTGACAAATTAGCGCTTTTGCAGCCAAATGAAATGAATAAATCTGCACGCGTAGTCCTCTTCCGAAGAGCGGAAAATGACATAGTTTGGCTGCTGCGTTGAAAAAAAGGCTGACTTTCACAAATTCACCGGGTGAACAAGAAAATTGCCCCTGTGACATACAAAAAGTTAGCTAACTTAGGATGAACTTATAACTTAACTTATAACTAGACCAAAAGTAGCCTTAAGTTAAGTTCCCTAAGTTCACGCTAAGTAGACTTAAAAGTTGCATAACAGAGAAGGGATACCCAAGTGGGCTTGGCATGTTTTTTTGCGCCGACGCAACATCATGTTGAAATTCGCACGGCGATGAAGAGCCAAGGCCAATTAGACGCCACCAAAATGCACCATTCTCACATCGCTCTTGTTCAAGATGTTGATCCAGAAGCATCATATTGGTCGATCCGCTGCCCTTCTGGAGGCCTGTGTGAAAGCGACATCGTGTAGTAGGTCTGTGGTTTGCTTCTTTGACTTGATGAGGCTTTCGGGCATTACAAGCAAAGCAGCGCCACGACGTGGTCGCCATTGTATGTCGCAAATTGAGGTGAGGCAGCGTTGTTTTGTATTTCCCTTTTTGTCTGAACAGGTTGCAGCGTGGACTCCCAGCCGGTCGACCTATCATTACTCGACGGTACAAGCCTGAGTCGCAAAGTAGCAAACACAACCAGCATCACAACCCATTTCAAAACATATATATGTCAGGCGCGTTCTATTTTCAATGTATTGCTTGGCATACCTCTAGTAATCTGTAAGATCATCCGTTTATTTCGCGTCAGGCGCCTGGCGAAGCCGTCACAAGAGTCAAAGCGAGATCAGAGGCGACATTCTTCATGCTTGTCCAGCCTCGCACCGGGGCTGCGGGCGTCATGTCTCTGTTTGTTGCCTGCAGGCGCGGCTGTCATGAGCTCTTCGGAACATCTGAGACCGCAATGCACTTTCTGTATGTTAATCCCATGCCTGTATTATCACCCCCCTCCCCAAATACTAAGGGTCCCAAGGGGTTCTTTATGTTAGGGGAGGATTGAATATTCGGGGACCCTACTATTACGGTAAGGAATCTAACTAAAAAAAACACTTTGGTGTTTAATGGTTTCTTTTTTTGCCCAAAATTGCAAAAACCCACTGCAGGAAGGGGACCCTGACTTAAATTTAGGACGCTTATAATAAAAATCCTGTGGTGTTAAATGTTTGCTTTATTAAATTAATTTTGCTAAATGTTTCAAAAATTGCAAAAACCAATTGCACGAAGGGAATATTAAGTGAAGGATTTTAAAAATAAAAACCGCTGGTGTTTAATGTTTGATTTTTTTGTTATTTTTTCAAAAAATTGCAAAAACCAAGTGCGCGAAGGGGACCCTAACCGAAATTTAGGACGCTAAGCGTTTCCGAGGCCAGTGTTGCTGGTGCTATGGCATTGCCTCTGGCTTCCGTCTCAATTTTTTGCGGCTTTCTTTCGGCAAGGCTTTGTTTGAATCCATGTCAGTTTTGGGCAAATATGCCTGAGGATGTGAAAGGGTCGTCTGTCCAAGCCTCAGTCCTCGCAGCGTGCAGAAATCTCACAAAGAAGAAGAAGAGCGCATTGATTCATTGGTTTGTCTTACTTCCTCATTTTTGTTCATTGTCCTTTGCCAGGACGGCGCCGAGATTCCGCTTGTGACACAGGCAGCGGCCCCCGAGGCTTGTGCTTTCTTTTCGGGTTTTTCGCTTCGTCATTGGGCTTCCAGGTTCGCAATTCCGAAGCCACTGCTGCAGGTGCTGTCGCGTTGTCTTCGGATTTCTGCTCAGTTTTTTTCGGGCCTTAATTATGATTTGGCTTTGTTTGAATCCATATCAGCTTTGGGGTTATTTATTTACCTGGGGATGTGAACGGCTCCCCTGTCTACGCCTCAGGTTTCGAGCGTGCAGAAAACTAACAAACACATGCTTGGTGCTGAGTGCTGAGGCCTCGTCGTCGTCGGAGCCATCTTCGGCCCCTCCCTACGATTGGGAGGGGGGCGAAGAGTTCGAAGAGATCATTGAGGAAGAAGTGCCGGAGCCACCTCAAAAACGTGCTCGGCAGCCTCGCCCCCGCACCGTTTACTTTCCAGATCCTTAAGGCGGGGCTTGCAGTTGTGCTGGTTTTGTGTTCTTGCGTTGACGTTGCGCAGGTGCATCCCTCCTCTGTCTCCTTGGAGCTTCATTCGTTTTTTGGTTGGTGCTACACGCTGTTTCTGTTTTTTGGTTGGTGCTGAACGTTGTTCCTGTTTTTGCGCTGTTGCTCAGGCTCTTCCTGACGTGACGCTCGCACCCCGCCCGGGCAAAAGCTGCGCTTGACCGACGCACCTACCACATTTGTGTCTGAGCCTTCTCTGTCTCCTTCTTCTGCTTTTTTTTGCTGTCCTGCTCTTCTTCTGGTGCCTTGCTCCCAACTTTGGTTTTGCTTCCGAATCGTTGGGTTCAGCCTGCATCCGCCCAGGGCTGCGTTCTGCTTTTTATTTGCAAGCCATCTCCTGTAAGTTCACGTGCGGCCTACCTTCGAACAATGTCTGTTAATGACCCTAAACCCATGATGAGCGCCCGAACGGTAAAGAAAAAACGTAACAATATGCGCTGCTGTTTGTGTGGGGTTTCGTTGCTGGCGCCAATGTTTGTGTGTATATGTTTTTTTGAATGTATTCACATATGTTTTTATTACATGTTTTTACAAGTCCAATTCATTTCTTTGGTGATAAATGTTTGCCTTATTAAGTCATTTTTTTGACAAATTGCAACAACCAATTGCACGAACCTAATGATATAAACCACTTTGGCGATTGGGGCCCTTATGCAAAACCCCCTGAGGCCAAGGGGTTTTTAATAATAGAGGGGAAAACCGTTGGTTGGGGTTTGTTGTCTTCCTTTTATTTTTCAGTTGCTACAATTAAGAATACAATTGACCAAAACCAACAAATTCGAGGGGTGCACGCCTAAGGTGGTTTTCTATATCAGGAGGAGGTTTAGTAATAAGAGGAACGATTACCAATATGCTGCCTATATACTAATTACATACTACCTTTATTTTCTGTATGTTACCTATATATTTCCCATTAATCAGCTACATGCTACCTAAAGAGTATTTGTGTGCTATATACCCATAAACTGCAAATACATTGAGGGAAGGACACATATTATATCTATTTGTGCGCTACTTCGATATCACCACCGCACTCGGCGGGAAAGGTTGAGAATGGGGAGGGGAGGGGGGGGGCCAGAAGGGCTGGCGGCTGGAATCATAGATATACAAATGTATGCACATTTAAAGATAAGTCATTTGTTTTTTGATGATTTTTTGTTGTTTTATATGCGTGCTATATAGGCACTGCTGGTTATTTTTCAGGTGTTTGGATGAATTTAGAATATATGTATACTAGTTGGTTACATTTGATATGTTCAGATTGTTTTTTCAAATATTTCCTGGTAGTTCATGTCAAGCTATTTTGTCGCGTATTAATTTGTATGCATACATATACACATAATATATATATGTATATATATGTATGTATTTAGATTTGTATTTATATTTGTAACAACAAAAACAATCCCAGGTCATGGACTAGCGGTAAACATTTACATTTTCTCTAGTACTTATTAACAATTGGTTTGTTGACAAACATGGTTTTCATAGAGGTGGTTCAACCACTAAGCAGTTAATGATCATTATTAGCCATTATAAACCATATATATATATATATCATATATAACCTCTTTTAACCATGATCAAACAGCCGCTTCAACTGATGCTGAAACTCGCTGCCTGCTGAGTTTCTCCGGGTCCAACATCGACATCACGTTGGCAGAGTTGCTGAGCCATCGCGTTGGGCTACAGGAAACCTCCGGGGCCACGTGCAACGGCCGCGTGTCGCCACGAGCCATGAGAAAACTGATGATGAACTGGCAGGTCACCTGAAAATGGCTATGGGTCAAGCATGTAACCGACCAATTTCATGGTGGATAATAGGCAACAATAGTAGGGAAAACAATGGATTAATGATGGCTTGAATATTTGCAAATTCAGTTGATGATGATTAGATGATTCAGCAATCACATGATTAGAAACGTGATGATGAACTGCTAGATCCATCTCATCCATCTAATTCCATCTAAATCCCTGATCAGCTGAATATTGTGATTTTATGACACTGCTCAAAAATCTTTTGGACATTCAACGAAATGTTTGGCTGTCATCCAACTGGTAGACTCAGATAGGGAGGATCCTGATAGCCCTTACATTGGGATTCTCTGTTGATGGATGACCGTGACATGAGAAACGTCTTGACGACGCGATGACAATGTGGGCATAGCTCCAGTTCACATGGGTCGGTGACCTTTCTAGGGATGGCTAAAGTGATGATGGGCTTTGAACATATATATACCATTTGTATCTATTTGTTAGGTAACATGGTGAATGCCAAAAGAGGACAATTCACCAATGCATGCAGCAAGTATCAACCATTTTCAAAGATGTGTGGGTGAACATGCCAATGTAGAGCTATGCTCAACTCCTCAAACCGATTCTCGAGACTTGGATGCCTTTCTGGTGTTTTACTAGTGCTTCACAAGCCAAACAGTTGAAGCACTTGGGTCAAGGACCAGGTATATCTTGGCAGGACTAGGTCATGGCTGGTACACTGGTTCCACTGGTTCATGCGTGATTTGTACAATGCACTCGGGCTGCTCCAGGATGCATTCCCGCCAGACTTCAAGCAAAGTTCATTGGATGATCTGAATGGAATGGCCGGAAGCTCAAGAAGACACTGGCATTTTGTTTGGTTGGGTATTCTGCTGGAACATGAGGATAGCCAACAAATACTCAAAGAGAAAGCGAGTACAACAACAACCTCAATATAGCGGATGGCAAGTGGTGGTTAGTAACCCTTTGTCCTGCAAGTAATTAAGACCCCAGTATTTGGGAATCTAGCTTTGAATCAGATCGTTTTGAATACAAAGCTTTAAAGGCAAAGCCGATCAAAAGTGATAACCGAAGATTCGCATGTAGTTTTTGACCCCAGGAATCATTCAAGAATTGATTTTGCAGCTTCTAGTTGCAGCACTAGTTGTTGGCTCCAAGTTTACCAAGATTGATTTTCCCTAATGACGATTGCAGCTAGGTCGCTCATTTGGAGCAAGATATCCTGAAGCCAACGGAGGATTCTCACTATGCTTATTTGCTGCAGGCGCACGAGTCGTGCTTTTTGCTGCTGCTGTCCGGTTGAACGGTAGGCATTCAGGCTTAGTACTTCCAAGTTCCGATTAATTTGTTGGCTAATGGGGACAATAAGCAGCAACAATCAAAACATACCAAGTACAATCGTGAACCCGCCCCGTAGTGGTGGTTTCCCTGTTGTCCCAGTAAAATGATCAACAGTGGAGAGGATAGCCATTATCGATGACAAATGACGACAGTAGATCATTTTGTTATGACTTGCCCCCCAAATTGACTGATTTTGGCTGGGGATCCATATCCACTTGCTGGCAGTTTGCCACACCATTCTGCTGACAACCAAGTAGGACAATGCATGTCCCTGATGTATCCCCTAGATGATTTCCCATGTTCAAGGTTTTACGAGCTCAACGGACATAGCTGCCATGCTCGCATGGATATTGCATCACCTGCGCAGTGCTGCAGTTCACCAGCTTTAAATTTCTCCCAAGGAGTAGAACCAAGATCAACCAAGTATCAACTGGTTGCGGACACTACTCAACTTGCGGAATCACTGGAAAGGGCCCCGCCGCACCTTCCTCCGCGCCACCAGTCCTTTGTCTTAGCAAAGCTTGGAAGCTGCATCGGGGATCAGGCCAGTTCCGTGGTCAGAATATGTCAGAATCAAATGGGCAAAGTGGTGGATCTGGCACTGAAACATAGTCAGGAGTTTTTAGAGAGCGCAGACTTGGGCTTGAAGGATCATTTTTGAATTTGTCAGCAGTGTGTAATGCGTGTAATTGTCTCGTATGATTTTGAGGATAGGATTGTGGACACTTGCATGCATGGGTCGGGTAAAAGCAGCTTCACTCAAATCTCACCTGAGCTGATAGGACGGCGGACATTGGAAGATTTTACTAGGGGTTGTATAGATTGTATATGCATAGTTTCAGATAGACAATGCACATACGGATTATCCATCAACAGTGAATTTCACTGCATATGCCGGACCAACCAATATCGGATTGGCTGGTTATATTCGGTTGGTCCATGTACACAGCTGTCAGAAGGTTCAGATGCCCATGCAAGCAACGACCTAGTAACCACCTTTGAACTTGGAGTGGGCCCCTCGCCCTGACCATGCATTACAAAATTGGTAAGAGTTTCACTGTTTCAGCAGGTTCTCTTCTAAATCTTGAGCAGCTGCGGTCAAATCGGAGATTTCAAATCCGGAGTCCATCCATTCTTGGGCTGATTAACAGCTGGATGATCAACTTATCATTAGATGTCCATGGTTCATCCAGTAGATCCATCACTTGATCCATCAGACGTGCACCCCACTATCCCAAGGGGAGATGGTTGTTGTTGCGAAGGACGATTTCCTTCATTGGATGGGAGCAGAGCTGGGCCCTTTGGGTCTTGATGTCGCACTGCCCGCTGGCCGCCACTCGGCAGATTGCATGGACCCAATGGGACAGCAAATTTGGAGCATTTCACCATCTCTGAGGATCATAAGCATTAATAATACATGGTTAATAATCGGGAACCATAAGCAACAACCATGGCTAAACATATCTATTTATCAGGGTTAATGATGGTTGATACTTGTTATGGAGTTATGGAGCCTTTACATGTCTCAGAGTATTGTATTTGTTCAAGAGGGACACAGGGACTTTTGCAATAAGCACATGTATAGTATAGCTACAAAAGAACGAAATCAAACTTCTTGGTTCAGGCAACCGTATATATAGTTACATTGGACTCCATTGGGCACATCTTGGTTTTGGCAGGCCTGATCAGACTCAACCATGGTATGCATTATTTGGAGATGGGAGGCGCTCATTTTTTTTAGTACTGAGATCGCCAAGTGTGTGATTGGATGAATGATGTGATGTCAACATGCATGATTTGTTGAGGATTTGACTCGGGATGCTCGACACCATAATTCCTTTGCCATGCTAAGGAGGCCGAGAAGCCAGCGTATGTTGCAAGCTTAGTGCGAAGGCTCTCGTGGGCCTCTCCCAGTTTTCAAGTTAAAAGTGCTTTTGTTCTTTGGTGTTTCCAATTGACTCGTCGGTGGTTGACGTAGGTACAGCTATCAGTGCAAATTTGCAAACGCTTTGATTAGGGACGTTCATCGAACGTTTGGGTACCTGAAAATCTAGTCGATGGATGTCGATGGCGCTCCTCTCTAACACTTTTTTTGAGGTATCAAGACTTAAAATTATATTCTATTTTGTGGTACAACCAATCTGCCCTCATCTTCAAATCACGATTAATCCTTTCTATGTGATTCGTACAGGCTACCCATCAACCCAAATCATTCAGCATTGATGGACAACTCATCATTCATGATGAGTCATGTGTCATCGACCAAGCCCATCAGAAGAGTCTTCCCAAGTGCCAGAAATATGTCGTGTGGTGTGCGACTGTTGAGGTCGTGATCTGCCAGATTTGGCTCGGGTGTCGCTGCAAGAGGTAGGGGAACCCACGGATGGGATGATGGGAGATGGGGATAGGTGACACATGGTCGCGCTTGACCTCAAGGTTGATGGTTGGTTATGGTTGATTCTGGCTGATTGTAGTTGATTTTGGTCCAACCATGGCAAATGATGCTTAACTACTGGTTAATCATAGTTGATGATGGTTGATAATGGTTATGATGGGTGTTAGTAGTGGTTCATCATAGTCGATATTGGTTTATAATGGTAAACCGTAGTTGAATGTTGAGCCGTACTGAATCGATGAATTATGGAGCAAACAGTTTACAATGGTTTGTGGCTAACTATGATGGTCAAGAGATGTAAATAACATGATAGCAAATATGGTTGAAGACGGTCAAGACATGTGAAGACTCGTTGACAAATGTTGAGACCTGATAATTCGAATGAAAAACACTGCTTCACAACAGGGGATTATAACCAGCAGTTGTCAATGGTAATGGTGTTGAGCCACAACAGAATTGTCATATGAGAATGAATAGCACGACAAATCATGGGTCTTGATGTTGACAGGTAAAAAAACACATTATTCACAATGATCATCACGGCATCAATCAGAATAAGTTTGCTTGCACCAGTGGCAGCAGGATGGCAGCATTGTAACAGGTTGACTCGGTTGGCACACGTTGAGCTGCCCCCGGCGAGGTCAAAGCTGCCCGTTCCCGGCGAACACAGAAGGTATCGTCTCAGCCGAAGCGTTGGATGTTTGCAGATGAGGGCTACGTAGTTTGCAGTCATGGTTGCACCGTTGTCAGAGTTTGCTTGGATGCTTGGACAGTGAGTCAGATCACCACCTGTGGTTGACAATGGCAACCATTTGATTCATATCCACACATGTTCAATGGTGGTGCTGGATGTGTGCCGTTCATATGACTTAAAGATGGCTCATCATGGTGGCTCCTGAATGGTGGTCATATCTGGAGAAAGCACAAGCTGCCAACCCCTTACGATTAATGGTTGTTGGTGCCCCTCCTGATGTCAGGCCATGTCAGACCTAGATAATGCCAAGCTGCTAGTGTTACTTCTTTGGAAACTATGCTTCAAACCATCCACTTAAACCCATTAATATGCTTTAAATCGTAGCTGAGACTGCTTAAACCAACAAATTCACGGCTAGCACCAACCTTTTTGCGGTGCCAGAACCCATAGTACACCAACCGTGGGGGTCCCGCTGCTAGGCACAGTCCGAGGGCCCTGGCGAAGTCTCAGACAGCTCGACGAGTTCACGGATGAAGGTGTGGGCAGCTGAAACGACTCATGGTAAATGATGATAGGATGGTGAGGTGATGGTTGGTGATGGTTGGTGATGGTTGGTGCTGGTTGGTGATGGTTGGTGATGGTTGGTGATGGTTGGTGATGGTTGGTGGTAGTAGGATCAAGGTGAAGGTTGGTGATGATTGGCGGTGGGATCGAGGCGATGAAGGTCATGAAGGTTATGGTTGGTGGTGGAGAATGGTTATTTTGGCCAGGATGAACACACGTGATAGAACTGGATTGTTGTTTGATCTTGGCCAGGATTTTCACCTACTCTCCGGTAAACAAACCTGGAAAAACACAAGTTTCTATAGGTAAACCTGCGGTATACCTGCGGTAAAACCAGGGGTGAACCACCACACATGGTGCAGTTTCCACTTCCAGCTTCATTTGCCGGCGTGTAACTGGATTGCTCGTGCCCAACCCTTGTATGCTTAACAAACACTGGTCAATCCTCGTGGCCAACCTGAATGGTGTACCCCTGTGGAGATTGTGGCATTCCCGTTGACATCTAACAACACATGGTAGAATGATGGGGGTTGAAATTGAAATGATGGGATACAATTGGAACATGGTCGACAAAATAGAGATTGTTTCCCCCATCGAAAAAGACGCTGTGGTCAATAGTGATGAACGATGGTCTAGGATTTGTGAATGGATAATTAAAATATTGATAGTTGATAATATTTTTGATCGCTGAAAATGGTTGAGAATGCTCGATGACTGGACAGTTGATGGTTCATAATTCTGGTTACTTGCTGGTCAATAGTGGTTGATGGTTGATAGTGTCAAAGTGATTAATCGCTGGTTGTTCATGGTTACTTGGTGCTCAAGTCGGTATGTGCCAAGCCATCGTGGTAACTTTGGTGGGGCCCATTGGTTACCAGTCATGGCTTGGCCGCCAGGCGCGCCGGCCCCGGAACTTGCTACAGGCAACGTCGAGGATGGCTATGCTCGGCTGTGGGTCAAGGCTTTAACCATCCCCTGAAGTCTACCTTCTAAGTTACGACTGGAGCACTAGAGATGGGGGATGATGACAAAGAATACTAGGAGATGGGTTTGTCCAGCTTGCCATGGTGTTACCAACCATACAAATTGCCATTGTTCATAGGGAAACCATCAGTTTCGGGGGGACCGATATGTTTTTAGAGGGAATTGCGATATTTTTTTTTGTGCAAGGATTTATTGTGGTATATTGAGTTTTATTCGTTTCTAAAGTAAGATTGAGTAAGTCATTACGGAAACATTACTGAATGACACCCGACCAGTGGAGCCAGCATTTGAGCAGTGATTTTAGTGCTCGACTTGAACTCTGCCATATGTTTGTGGGTCAAGGGCCCCTTTGTACCCGAACATAGTCGAGCTGTTGGGATATTCACCTATAGACATTTTTGGCTGGTGAACATTGGCCCACAACCATATATATATATATATATATATATATATATATATGTATGGGGTTGTCCATAAAGTGACAAATCCCCAAGACTGGTTCTTTGATCCATTAGTTTGTTAGGGAGGCCTGTCATTGATGAACACCATGTGGAACTCTGGAATCCGGAACGATTGGATTCTTGGCCTTGTGGTGTTACAAACAACAAATAGTGTTGGCATTAGCAGGAAGTATGCGCAAGACAATCACACATATAATTTCTCGAAGATCCTTGGACCTTGGACTGTGAACCTACCATCTTGACGGCAGAATCAAGTCTGGAAATCAGCACCAACGATTATTAAGCTTGAGTAGCACAGCCCAGAATAGCTGCGGACTATGCTCCAAGAGAAAGACAGAGCCGTTGAGCAAAGAGACAAACTTTGGTCGTGTGAACTCTTCTCATCTTCAGATCTTTCCTATACCCACTTTTCAACTTGCTTGCGCACTTTCCATTGGCGTTGGCTGGTATTCTTGGGGTTCAATATGTTTGAGAAGCCTGGGCAGTCCAGTGGACATAAGCTTGTGGAAAAAGAATCACCATTGGCCGAGCATGGCCCCATCCGATCAACTTGCTGGACGCAGCAAGCAGATACCACCCACATAGAAATGCCTGAGAGATCCTGAGAGATTTGATGCACATGACCGGTTATATATCTCAGTACCAGCCCACAATTAGCCTAGGCCCTACTTGTTGTACCACGAAATGCAAATGCTGAGCACTTCACAAAGTGACACCAAGTGGGTGTTGCTCAAAATACGGGACCCCAATTCATCTAGTAGATTAACCATAATTTAAAGTGAAGAAACCAACCATAACTTAGGGGTACGTCCCATTTTAAGAAACCACCAAGTAGCATCAAGTCACATCAACTCACATCAAGTCACATCAAGTGACATCAAGTGACATCAACTGACATCAAGTCACATCAAGTGACATCAAGTGACATCAACTGACATCAAGTCACATCAAGTGACATCAAGTGACATCAACTGACATCAAGTCACATTAAGTGACATCAAGTGACATGAACTGACATCAAGTGACATCAAGTGACATCAAGTGACATCAAGTGACATCAACTGACGTCAACTGACATCAAGTCACATGAGGTGAAATCAAGTGACATCAAGTGACATCAACTGACATCAAGTCACATCAAGTGACATCAAGTGACATGAACTGACATCAAGTCACATCAAGTGACATCAAGTGACATCAACTGACATCAACTGACATCAATTCCAATGAGGCGACATCAAGTGACATCAACTGACATCAACTGACATCAACTGACATCAAGTGACATGAACTGACATCAAGTGACATCAAGTGACATCAACTGACATCAACTGACATCAAGTAACTGACATCAAGTCACATGAGGCGACATCAAGTGACATCAACTGACGTCAACTGACATCAACTGACATCAAGTGACATGAACTGACATCAAGTGACATCAAGTGACATCAACTGACATCAACTGACGTCAACTGACATCAAGTGACATCAAGTGACATCAACTGACGTCAACTGACATCAAGTCACATGAGGTGAAATCAAGTGACATCAAGTGACATCAACTGACATCAAGTCACATCAAGTGACATCAAGTGACATGAACTGACATCAAGTCACATCAAGTGACATCAAGTGACATCAACTGACATCAACTGACATCAATTCACATGAGGCGACATCAAGTGACATCAAGTGACATCAACTGACATCAACTGACATCAAGTGACATGAACTGACATCAAGTGACATCAAGTCACATGAGGTGAAATCAAGTGACATCAAGTGACATCAACTGACATCAAGTGACATCAACTGACGTCAACTGACGTCAACTTACATCAAGTCACATGAGGTGAAATCAAGTGACATCAAGTGACATCAAGTGACATCAACTGACATCAAGTGACATCAAATGACATGAAGTGACATCAACTGACGTCAACTGACGTCAACTTACATCAAGTCACACCAGGTGACAAGCCAATTGGATACAAATCTTGGGTTAGCGCTTGGGGATGGTTGCAACAGCCAGGCGATTGCGCAGGATCCATTGGTGCCAGAGTCTCGGAGTTGGCTACGATGGATGGATCATCCGGGAGATGGGCTTCGACGTTCATTGATCTGGATATGGCGAGCTGGGTCAATATGAACCAACCAACCAACCAATGGTTAATGGTTAATAATAGGGTATAATAACTAACAATAGTAGGGGATATAAGGGATATACCAGCTATATATGGCTATACATGAACCATTGATATGGTTTATGTTGCTTGAAATTATCATATACCACGGTGGGATTCCAGATTAGGAGCCTCAGAATGGATGGTTTTGCTAGGTTTTGCTTGGTTTCCCACACGTTGGTCCCCTTGGTGTTTTCCATTTAAATTTAGATACCTAGCCGTGAGGGATGCATGTTGATGGCATCCCGAGGTTCGACCCTCTGCAGGGCAATGCTGGGGCTGGAGGCTTGTAGGGACCCTCAGCCAGGATGTGACTGGTGTGGGGTTGAAGGCTAAAGTATGGCTATGGGTCAATATTAACCAACCAATAATGGGGTATAATAACCAACAATTTTAAAGGTAAAACAATGGTTAATGATAGGGGAACCAGGGGTACGGGGTTTTGACCCACAGCCAGGTAAGGGATGGTAAGGGATGGTAAGGAATAGTCCGATGAATGATGGTCAAGGTGATTGCGAAAGACGAGGAATAATTTCGAAGAATCTGAGGTTGCACACCCCCAAACCATCCCCAAATGTGCATCATTGAAATTTATAGAACTCCTTTTTCGGCAGCTCTTCAAATTTGATGGCCGGATCACGCAGAGTGGATGATGGCTCTCTTTGTCGCACATGGAACCGCAGTTTCTGATGTTTGTCCAGAAGAACTTCATAACCTTGTAAGCATTTTGATAAGTTTTCTCAGTGCCACAACAGCGGGCATTAGGTTGTGTTTTTTTTCAGTTTGGTTATAGCAGTCAAGGTTTATTTGCGATCAATCGTGCCAGATTGGACAGGACACCTTGAGTCATCTTGAGCCCACGAATTGATCGGGGTTCCAAGAAGGATTCGCAGGGCGGCCAGCATGAACAGAAAGCCTGACTAGGATAGACAAGTCTCATGACTCAGTGAAAGATCTCCTAAATTGGCCGATTGGGAAGCCATAAACAGTTTCTGTGACTTGTTGGCTCTTGCTGTTACCACCTCAACCATGGTGGCAACATGACCAAGATGGGCCAAACAATATCATTAATCACTAGGTCGACGATTAACCTGGCAGCAGAAAATCACCTCTATAGTTCCGCTAGTGCTCCCATGCAGTACCTTTTGAGGAGGCGATTTGACTCCGAAAAATCAGCCCCGCAACTGTACAGTCTCACAAGGTATGCCAGGAGCACTAGGGTTCACCGCTATTTGGATGGTGGTTTCAAACATTTTTGATTTTCCCTAGTAGTCATTGACAAATGGTTGGTTGGTTGACAAGCATATTTTTCATAGGGGTTCAAACCACCAACCAGAGATATGATCATTATCAACCATTACTACCATATATAACCATTATGAACCACTAGTTCATCATTAGTAACCACTAGTTCACCATTGTTAACCACTAGTTTGCCCCCATAGTTCCTGGTGATTTTCCAGCTGCACAGCGCGATGACTGAGGTTCCGCGGCGGGCTCTCCATGTGCGCCTCAGCCCGTGGGCTAGCAGAGCTGATGGCGTCGGAGGAGGGGCCAGCAAGCCAGGTGACCGTTGGTGAGCCAAACAGAGGTCAAGGGTTTTAAGCGCTAACATAGGGGGGGTTCTCAAACTTGGGACACCCCCTTCAAAAATAGATGATTTATCTACATAGGGGGGTTCTCAAACTTGTGAACTCTCCAAAAAATGGATGATTTATCTACGTAGGGGGGGTTCTCAAACTTGTGAACTCTCCAAAAAATGGATGATTTATCTACGTAGGGGGGGTTCTCAAACTTGTGAACTCTTCAAAAAATGGATGATTTATCTACATAGGGGGGTTCTTGAACTTGGGACCCCCCCAAAAAATGGATGATTTATCTACATAGGGGGGTTCTTGAACTTTGGACCCCCCCAAAAAAATTGATGATTTATCTACCTAGGGGGGTTCTCAAACTTGGGAACTCTCCAAAAAATGGATGATTTATCTACGTAGGGGGGTTCTCAAACTTGTGAACTCTCCAAAAAATGGATGATTTATCTACGTAGGGGGGTTCTCAAACTTGTGAACTCTCCAAAAAATAGATGATTTATCTACATAGGGGGGTTCTTGAACTTGAGACCCCCCCAAAAAATGGATGATTTATCTAAATGGGGGGTTCTCAAACTTGGGAACTCTCCAAAAAATGAATGATTTATCTACGTAGGGGGGTTCTCAAACTTGAGCGCCCCCCCAAAATGGATGATTTATTTACTCATGAATTCTTCATGAAGTAGATGATAACATATTTGGGGGTCCCCGATGACTTGAGAAACAGCCACATGTGTGAAGCGGTTTTTGTTGTTATGGATGATTTGGTGGTTTCTCAAAATGGGGGTACCCCCAAATCACCCTTATTTAATCATTTATAGTAATACACCAACCATTTGAATGATTAAATTTGGCTTATTTAACCAACCATTTAATAAACCAACCATTGTTTGGGGGTCCCCTACGGCTTGAGAAACACCCATTTGATTGACGTTGACACGACTTGATTGTGGTGAACTGCTGAGTAGTGCTCAGGTGAGGTTGCTGGTCAGTGTTATCAATGGGTCAATTGGTAGTGGAGTTTGTAGGGGAGATGTGCATTTGATGGTTTCTCAAGCCATAGGGGACCCCAAAAAATGGTTGGTTTATTACTATAAATGACTATTAATGGATGATTTAGGGGTAGCCCTATTTAGAGAAACCACCATTTATATCATGAATCATTAGTATGTTCTTAGCAAACTCAATGAGAATAAACACATTCTATGTGTTGCTCGTAGATGTTCATAGTACGCGTGGAGAGATTCTATCCTACTAAAATAATCATCAAGGTATGAACTAACTAGCATTATCATACAGTATCTAACTGTCGTTGAGTCCTTTTCCATGTGTCAACCGAGTGTTCGGTTTTTGGCGATGCCTTTAAACGGCGCTGAGGGTGCACCGCGGGATAGTCAACTGACCAACTGTTGTTGTTGTTGTTGTTGTTGTTGTTGTTGTTGTTGTTGTTGTTGTTGTTGTTGTTGTTGTTGTTGTTGCTGTTG
>VSDK01000750.1:5216-20888 GCA_009767595.1 Symbiodinium kawagutii | reverse complement strand
TTTTTGTTGTTGTTGTTGCTGTGGCTGCTGCTGCTGCTACTGCTGATGCTGCTGCTGTTGTTCGAACCAACCGGCTATGGGTCAAATATTCACCAAACCAACTCATGGGGGATAATAACCAACAACCAGGGAAAACAATGGTCAATGATGGGGGAACCAAGGGTACAGCGTTGCTTTACGTTCTCACAATGCTGATGTAGAGTTTGGAATATGTACACTTCGGTTCATGCGCAGTGCTTGCAAGTCATTCTGATCCATCACGTTCCTTTTGGAAAATGCTGGATTTGCACATCAGCTGGGATGCATACCAGCTTGTCAACCTCCAAGACAGCGAAAGTAACAACAACTCTCTGACAAAGATCACTAGATCAGCAATCATCATGCATCAACTCGTCCATGTCAACCCTCGCCGGTGATCAACGAACCACCGCGGGTGATCTCCTTGACAACTCAGCCGTGCCGCAGCGCGCCGAAGCTGCAGTCCAGGAGCTGCAGAGTGACTTGGACACTCTCCATGCCTTGACCCTTGAAGGCTGAGAGGGATGGCCGTGGCATGGAGTTCATACCATTTTCAAATATATTCAATATGTTGTTGTTAGTACACTGTGAATACTTGGTTGAGATGGTGAATACATGGTTAATAGTCATAGGGAACTCCCCAGTTATCATCTAGTTTATCAACCATTTAGAGGAATAAGCCAGCCAAAACTTAGGGGGCGTCGCAATTATGAGAAACCACCACATGGGTGAGACATGATTTAATACGCCATGATGAACATGACCGTTGCTTGGAATATCATTATGCATGGTTCACACATATGCTTAACTGATACCATCAATTGTGAATGTCCTGTAGTCGCTCATGCTAAATACCTACTGATGCTAATTTGGCTATGGTTTCACCATATCAATGAGCAATTGTTGTTGTGCTAGAACCACTCAAGTGTGTTGAGCCCGAACACTGAAGACATGCTAATCATCCACGTTTATCCGTGGCCGTTTCAGCCTCGATATTTGAGGACGAGCCATTCTTACCGTAGTAGCGGTATTTGTTGTTGGCTGATTGATGGTTAGCTGGTGGCTAGATGATGAATGGTTACTTGATGGTTAACTGATGGTTGATGGTCAATGGTTTCATTGGTATTTACCCATAGCCAAATGAGCAGTAAGAAAGTTGTGATTTTGAAGATTGGGAAAGCTACGCCAGTTGGCTTCGGAACATATCGGAGCATGACCATTTTCACCCGTACTATAAATATCTCATTGGTAGTGGGCAACCTGATGTCACGACTGGACAGTTCTTTCAACTTGAAGCTATTCGACAATGTCCACTACATCAAAGAAAACTCAAAAGTGGTGGCTTTTCCGAGCCAAACACATTGCCATTCTTGGAGGATGTTCCAATCCGAACACATTTGCGTATAATTGTTGCCTCGCAAAGATGAATATGAGATCAATATGAATATGAATAGGTATATGTGAACCACTGGTTCATGATCATGATACCGGGTAGGTATGCAGGACAGCATCATAACGACACAAAGGCGCACGGGGCACTGCTAGTTCTGACCACACAATCTTCGGGCAGAGATGCCATTTTCTGTCAGCTATCTCCTAAAATTCAACAATTTTCAAAAATCAATTTCGATAATTTTTGAGTGGGCATACCTTGGCTTATTGACATAGTTCTAGGTAAGAGATCAGATTGTCAGCTCTTGAAAAGCGTGGTGTGATGTTGTCACATTTTTTGGGGAGATGATTGGAAACACCGCGTTGTCACCCAATGCTTTGAAACTTCTCAGATCTCGTTAGCATTGATATTCATTGATTGCAATTATATACTCCCTCAATATTGACCGTCATTGGCCATTAAACTACTGTCATTGCGCACTACCAAACTACATGGCGCCCCCGTATACCAGTGTTTGGTCATGAATTGTCGTTCCCTGCTTATTGGAAATCTCCCTGAGTGTTAGTTCACTGTTGTTTCCTGGTGTTAATCGTTGTCAGCCATTGTTAGCCCTAATTGAGCACCAAGCAACAATCGTTGAACGTGCTTCCGGCGGTCCAGAGCCATGAAGCGCCCACGCAGCCCTGAGAAAACGGTTGCTGCTCCGAAGCGGCAGCCTGCGAACCGATTCAGCTTGAGAGGTGAGGGGTGGACAACAGCCATTTTGATACCCTCAAGTTCAAGGGTTCCATGAGAGATCCGCACTGGGAAGAAGTTTGTGCATTTGCTATGGTCGACTTTTGATTATTGTTTTACAGTGTGATTTGAAATAAGGCAATTGAGCAGCGAGCAGCACAAAGCAGCTATCAGTTGGACTGGCACTTGCTTAGGGTTTCAGACGAGAACACCCATGGCATAGACTCGCAAAAACCTTGACATGGCCTCTGCCAGAATTGTTGGCATGACATCGAACGGAATGTATACGCGCATTAATCCAAGGTGTCAGTCCTGCTCCTCTGGAGATGGGCGCACCATGCCGAAGTGGCTGCATGAATCTGCATGACAACAAGGATTAACATTACCCAACATTGCTTCGGTGTATATTGGTGCCAGTGTCTTGGCTTGCTGCCGCCAGGAGTGGATGGGTGGAAAGATGTTCCAGGCTTTGAAGGCGTCCTAAAAGTCGCTGGGAATTGCAACAAAAAGTTGCCAAAGAATCTCGTCGCAAGGGGTTGGGGGGTCTACATTCTAAGATTTTCCGCCAAAATTCGAGATCTCCAGCTGTTTTTGGTAAACTTGGTGGTGTGCTTAGATGCAATTTCCATCCAAGGCCTTGTTATTATTGGTGAATCCAGCTGCTGAGATGAATAGCGTCATGTTCATCTCTTGTTGCAAGAGGTGTATTGATCCTCATCGCCACTTTGTGTATTTGTTCTGGCATGATGTCGTCAAGCTCATAAACCAGCTTGAGTGAGAACAGGATATCACGCATAACCTGAAGGGTGCCGTGTCCACAAGAGGCCATGATGGTTTGGCCAAGGGTCAAAACCAGTTGCTTCATCAGAACTGGGAACTTAGTTTCTATTTGTTGAGATGTTTGTCAAGGGGGGCAGGATGTTTGGCATTGAATGGAAACTACAACAGGTCCAGAGCGTTCATGCTGCACGCTTTGTGTGCTTTATTTTGGCATGTTTTTGTGACGATGTTTGGGTTGGGAGAATTTGCAATTGTAGAACGTGCATGAATGATTGTTATATTTCAGACAGCCCATATTGTATTTGGATTGCCTACATTTCATTGCTACATTTTTTGTAGACAGTTCAGTTGCCAGGCCTGGCAGTACCGGATTGCGGAATCAAATCAGGTGTAATTGGCAATCTTTGACTGTAAAACATCATCTGCGAATGTTTGGCCGGGGATTGTTCACAGAATGACGCAGTTTATGTTGTAACACGCTTTCAGAGCTTGCTATTCAGTTGTATTGAGGCCCCGTTTTTCATTACTTTGACTATGTACCCAAAAAAACGGTACCCCCAAAACTAATGCTTTCCTAGAAGAAAAATGATCATTTTTTGGTTGGTTTTTGGTTCCCCTCTTTTGGCACATACCTCTTCTTGGGCTGTGGCCTCTCCAACACAGTGGTGCATCCATGCCGATCTTTCTCCGAGTCGCCGTCCCTCAGGACCCAATCCTGGTGTTTTGTGCCGCTGGTTTACAGCGCTCTGGGCAAGGTGCCCCCCCACTTAGCGACTGCGACAACGAGCACAGTGGAGCAGATTGAGTCGCTTGGATGCTTTGAAGAATCGGATGGATCAGAACCCTGCGATTTACCGTTCAAATCTTCGAAATTGATGCTCAATAGTTGAGGTCATAGTGCAATTTTTCCAGTACTTGCTTTGTATTGGCCCATGCCTACCTCGATGTGGTACCTTGAGTGCACTTGTCTTTTGTTATATTTTGAACCATTTTGGGATTTGGTGCTGAGACTGGATATTGCGATGCATTTTTTTCCAATCATTCAGTAACATTTGGCAATACATATTGGAGGGCCCGGGGTCGATATTGGAAACACACATATTTTTATACAGGTTAATGATGTTCGGTATATATCGCACACGGTACAGTATACACAATGTACACGTGCTTGGTTTTCGTTTGCTTGGATTCGCGTGGTATTTTTCAGAACGAAGCGGCATTTGATGGTGAACGGGTCGCAGGAAGGCACAAGAATTCTGGCAGCGGCTCTTTTCCCACTGGAGCGAATGGCGTGACGAAGTGAAATCGGTGATTCGCATCATGGGCGAGGTACGCCCGGTGTGGGTGGCACCACAGATGCAGCTATGTTCAAAGACGTAATTGATATTTGCTGGATATGCCTTATAAAAGGGCAGCCCAAGAGGGTAAACCATTCGCTTGCGGTTTGGCTTCCATTTTGGAGCACTGGACATTAGGAGGTGGAGCCATACCCCAGCAACCCCCAAGGTCAAGCTGCCGTGCCGTTGTCAGGAGACCTTCATCACAGAGATGTTGCTTGGCAGCTGTGTGAGCTCAACTGGGAGTCATTTAAGTCATCTAATTCCTATCTTTCCGAAGGTTTTGGAAACAGGTTTTGAACATGGTGCAATTGACAACTGTGTGGGAATTTGTGAATTTGTTTTCCCACACCACTACACCAACTTGTTCCCCAACTTTCGCTCCCAAGCCAGCCAAATTGGGTTCAAACCGGTTTCAGAGACGGGTCACAATTGGATCTCCAGCACCTCTAATAAAGCGCTGATGATTAGCTTCACCGGTCGCTTGTTGTTGTCATAGCGGTGCTTACCCGGTTGGAACCTCCCATCTCAACTGATAGTGGTGCTTACCCTGAACCTCCCAACAGTCCTCAACTGATAGCGGTGCTTACCCGCTCTCAGAACCCAACTATATATCCAATTCACCGGTGCACATGGCATTTCTGTCAGGGTCAATGATCCAGGACTGGCGCCACGACCTGGCGCAGGGTCCAGCGGTTTCCGCCGAGGCTTCCGAAGGTCATGGGCTCCAAGAGCTGGACCACTTCCCTGGTGCACGGCGAACCCAAGGACTACGGCCGCCTGCCACATCCACCTGGGAGCTTCGGTGGCACACCTGCGGGGTCACCCGGGTGTCGCGAGTTGATGGCCACAGGTGCCGTAGTACAGATCTTAGGTGCATCTCAGTTCACCGAATTTGTACATGATTCAAACATATTCAAACATACCAATGTAAATCAACACTGCAATTTTATATTAGTGTTCACCTTAATTCGGATTCATGTATACGATATATCAATTCTAGGTTCACTGTGGCTGTCGAAATTCATATTGATTTTTGGAACATTGTTAAACTAGCAGTACCTCACATGTTTATCCCTGCAAATCTTGGCCCCGCAATGAAGTTGTGGCAACCTTTGTGACGATTTGGAGGCCATCCGGGCATGATTGAATATTGTCAGGACAAAATAAGACATTTGAGGGTCCATTTTCTTGACACACCTGATAGGATCTGATAGGTATGTAGCAGTTTGTATCATCAAATCACACTGGCATGACTCAATGACTATTTTTGCCATGGCTCGTAGCCTCGTAGAGAGTGTGGGCTTCCCTCTTTCAACACCAACCGATGCTGTCAAAATGTGTCCTGGTTTGCTGGAGCTAGGCGAAGTCAAGATCGAATCCTGTCGATGCTACCCATGGATGTTCAGAACCAGATCTTCGCATCTGTTGCGACTCTGACGTCCTGAAGATTGGGCCGAAGCCGAAGGTGCTGAGCGTCTCCGAATCTGTTGTTTTCATGCTTGTGTTAGGGCAGTGTTTTTGAGGAATCACACACTGTTGCGTGGGATTCTGTACATTTAGTAAATCATTATAATCGTTCAAATCCATCGATTATGGACTTGTCATTAGCAGATATATATATATATATATATCGTATATATATATATATAACTACTCCTGATTGATCCTGATTGGTCTTTGTACCCTTGTATACAGTTGATTACCACGCACACACACACACTATATAGGGAAATCACTGGGAATCAGTAGTCAAGTTCACTGGTGATTCGTTGGAAGTCAGGACTGGAACCCTGATCAATCTATTGTGGCATTCCCATCACTTTATCATAAGGATGTACACTTCTTGTGGAAATCATTATCCATCCCTCATCCCTAACACTACAGATCCCTATCAATAAATCATCCCTATCCTTAGCCCTAATATGTTTTCATTCCTACAGCATTCCTCACATCATTCCCATCAAGCACATGTTCCATCTCTCAGCATTGGAAGTCAAAGGAATTCCAAACCACATCAGCCAATGCAGCTCACCTTCGGGTTATCAGCACAGGCTGCCCTCTTCGTCCGAAGTTGTGTATCAATCAGTATGCAGGTTAAGGTATGTTGAGATTTTAGCCAGGGTATGTGATAACTCTATGTAACTCTGCTTTGTTAACATGTGGTAACTGAATAGATACTAGTCAGAGTCATTTGTGACGTCATGATAATAAATAGGAAATCATTGCAAACCACATAAAACTATATTACTCGTTTATATTTATGATTCATGATTGCTCAAATATCCTGCTTTGCAGCGGTCAATCCAATGGTTAAATCGGTTGAGAAGGGTCACCACAACTGGGACTTCAGTCGGCGGATCCAGCCACCGGCTCATAAAGCCCTGTATTGAGGAGCTGGAAAAAGGCCTAAAACATATTAGGGCTAAGGATAGGGATGATTTATTGATAGGGATATGTAGTGTTAGGGTTCTCAGCTCAGAACTTTGGTCT
Organism: Symbiodinium kawagutii; assembly: GCA_009767595.1. Lineage (NCBI taxonomy): Eukaryota > Dinophyceae > Suessiales > Symbiodiniaceae > Symbiodinium > Symbiodinium kawagutii. Next base: position 14,132 of record VSDK01000750.1, on the reverse strand, counting down.
TTGGGATTAGCTCCTTTACAACCATGGTTAATGGTTAGTGGCGGGATTTGTGTTGATTGTGATGGGATTAGATGGGTTTACCATGCACCCACTGAAAGGTCAAGATTTAGTACGGGATCTTAAACACTTAGAACTTCACATACATGGGGAAGCGGCTCGAATTGATTTGAGGCGCACTATCAATGGTATGTATTTGGACTTCTGGAAGAAACTAATTTTGGTATTGTCATGAACTAGTATGAAATCATGTGCAGTCTCGACGTGAAAGGCACTTGCTCAATTAGATTGGCACCTTCTCTTGCTCACTGTATAGCGACATGGTGTGACATGTTCGCATCATGAGATGACACATTAACACTTCGAAGATCCTCGATGAGTTCCATGAGTTCCATCAGCCAGCCACGTTGTGCAGGTCACTCCTTGCTGGAGAAGCGCCGCAGAACGCCTCGAAAAGCCGTGCGGTGAATGGCGACGGCGCTGTGGGTCGAGGTTGAAAAATGAAGCAGCGCAGTGCACTGCAAGATTTGTTGGGCCAGTGGCGCAACAATCCCATTACCAGCGACGTGGCCATTTTGAAGTACTGAGTGCATGGGACGCTCCCCTTGGACAACGTTGGTTTCTTGGATACATTGATGGTTGTTTCATGTTGGTTCAATACGTAAAAGTGAGCATTGCCGGTTCCCATCACAATCAGTCGAAGAACCTATATCTAGATAATAGGTGGAAGTTACTATAGCAGACAGCTGGGATGGTGCAGAGGGTCCCTTTTAGCAGATTTCTTTGATCACTTTGCACCTAGCCTATATCAATATCTTTGGTTCAACTTCAACATAATCAAACAGATTGTACCATTTTACCTACTAATATTAATGTTCGATGCTTTAATGTCAATTACAACACAATGATTTTACCTGATACCATTATACCCTCCCATCAATTACATGCTACCATAGTACATGTACCATTATACCTACTAATACCATGACGTTTTCCCACTTGATGGTGGTATCAATGCCCATCCTGGGAGGTGGTGCCCATGGCTCGTCGCCAGGTGTGGACAAAACTGCACTGGGCTGGTTCTTGAGCGGAGGAGCCACGCATTGGACCGCCGGCGGCTTGCAGGCGAGCCCGTTTTTCGCGGTGGTTTCTATCAGGCACTGTGCAAACCGAACCCTGGCAGCTCCTAAGCAGTGGTTATAACTAGTAGCATTTGGTAGGTATAGTTAACAACTAGTGGCTAGTTAATGGTTTACCAGTGGAAAAAAAAATATTGATATATGGTCAACAGTATTTAGATGTGCTGTGTTCACATGATGATGATGATGATGATGATGATGATGATGATGATGATGATGATGATGATGATGATGATGATGATGCATGATGCATGATGCATGATGATGATGCATGATGATGCATGAATAATGATATTTGTTTAATGATCGTAACTAATTGTGTTTTTTATTCCCAACATGTTCTATTGGGTGCTCAACCAGTTTCAGTGAATACCTATTTTGTCGACAGCCGCAGATGTGTTTAATTACTGTACTTCATGGTATAATACCTCTAAACCGCTAATGTAACTATAGCCTGGATCGGTTTTGTTTATGTGCTCTCCAACCAATGTCACGTGATAGCTGGGTATGTCTTGCAGGCCTTGGACCTTCGCGGAACGGGGTCACGGGCGACCTAGCAGCACCAGGGAATTTCAGATTCCGGAGGAATCTTCGGGAGACATGGGGCATGACTCGGAATGAGCTGTGAAGATGCAAGCGGAGAATAGACATAGAAAACATGTTCGCTCCAACCCCAATGTTGCTCCACACTTCAAACCGGCCATTAGACAACTGGGAACATGTTGATGCACTTTTCAATCAAACACTTCTGTGAATGACAGCATAACAATGACGAAGACAAAAGAAAAGAACATAAAGAACACATTCGAAGCAACAAATAACTACAAGAGGAAGTCAGTGTTCCATGTTGTGGGTAATTCCGTGAACAACTTATGATGCCAACGGTTGGTGATTTCGAACCGTTGCATGTAACCAGATTCACCAAAATTCAGCGACCACCTCGGTCGTTGCTTTGGGCCTGAAGCATTTTGATCAGTTCTCATGGTGGGAAACGCCATAAATCAGTTCCTGCTACCGTGGACAATCCACAAGCAGGTTTGACTGCCACCTAGATTTGCCAACCGGCAATTGTTTGGCTATACCAACCAACTATCATCAACTATGTCTGCCACTGCCACCAACTCCTTGATTTCAACTTCTTGAAGCCCAACAGCGTCCTATGGTTCCTGTGGTCCGCCTGACTGTCAAGGCCTTGCGTGGCTATCAGCAGACTGGCTATGGAGTTGGGACTCCCAGATGGGGGTTGGGTAGTCCAACGACATGTGGAAAGCCACCGGATCACATCTTGAGGAGTGACCAGGACCATCATCGGATTTTGTGACACTGAAATGCGCATTACTTCAAGAAATTTGGGTCGCGTACTTGACGTGCAAGTTGTCCCATGAAGAAGGTAGCAGGTTTCTTGATGTGAAGCAGGTCGTGTCTGGCTTTGGCCCTTGCTTTGCAACCTTCCCGAACCTCAACCTCACAGTGGCTGTGATGGTGCGGGAACTCAGAGACTTGTGTCATTCAATGCAGACAGAGTTGATTAATGATTAGATCTCCGGAGAATCCTATGATCCACAGGACTTTCTGACGTTTGACCATTGCAGCCTCCAAACAATTTCATTTATCAATATATAACTATATAAACCTTGGCATGTGAAGAAGCACTATCACGGCTCAACCCGTTTGGTCCAATCAGCCATTCTGGCTACGACGAATATGATATGATACATGGTGTCGAATGTTTTGATGATACCAGATTTGGCAGATGTGTAGGTTCTTAATGGTTCGTATGTTTGTACATACGTTTACATCATGATATATAATACATGTGCATGTTATATGTATTTGAAGCATCGATACGTGTACTACCGTGCTCGTTTAACTTTCGCTGGTGGAAGATCGTTTACTGCACCCTATGTTCTCAGATACGGTGTTTTTCTTGCATCATCACACCTGAAATTGCATATGGTGGTTTCTCAAAATGGGGGGTACCCCAACATGGTTGGTTCATTGCTATAAATGGTTAATATTGGATGATTGGGGGGTACCCCTATTTTGAGAAACACCCATATGCTGAGGCATAGTTGTACCATACGCGAGTGTCACATGTAGGTTGGCTTGACTTCACCCTCCTAGTTTCCCATTTCAGTGCACTCGGAGCAATGATGTCACCCTTGGTAACTATTAACCATTCACTATTGAATATATTTATTACATAAAATCATTAACCTCTATCAATCATTGTTCAACATTCTAAACCATCCTTAACCATTAATGAACCATTGATGAACTACTACTCACCCTTAGAAACCACCTAATTGACCACATATAAACCACCAATCAACCATTACATCAATCATTACATCAACCATTAATTAAACATTACATCAACCATTACATCAACCATTCATTGACCATTACAGCAACCATTAATCAACCATTACATCAACCATTACATCAACCATTAATTAACCATTACATCAATCATTACATCAACCATTAATCAAATATCGCATCAACCATTACATCAACCATTCCATCAACCATTACATCAACCATTACATCAACCATCACATCAACCATTACACCAACCATTGATTAACCATTACATCAACCATTACATCAACCATTACATCAACCATTACATCAACCATTACATCAACCATTAATTAACCATTACATCAACCATTACATCAACCATTACATCAACCATTACACCAACCATTGATTAACCATTACATCAACCATTACATCAACCATTAATTAACCATTACATCAATCATTACATCAACCACATCAACCAATAATTAACCATTACATCAACCATTACACCAACCATTGATTAACCATTACATCAACCATTACACCAACCATTGATTAACCATTACATCAACCATTACACCAACCATTGATTAACAATTACATCATCCATTACTTTTGACCGTTTAACCACCATTTTTTCTCAGCAAAATTTGTTCCCTTGGCCCTTCGAGGTCAACGATGTGATCCACGGCCGCAGGGCCTCCGAGGAGATTCTCAGCACGGTGCTGCAGACCTTCGGTGTGGCCCCTTGTGCCGCACAACTCGGGGGACACTGGCAGCACTAGGAGATAGATGTTGGGGTTATGTCACTGGTATATACTGGTATTTATTATTATATAAATTTATATACATATACTATATATATATATATATACATATTCCATTAGATATTTATTTGTGTATTATATGTGTTTTCCATGTTTACACGATTTCGTAGGGTTATATACTTGTTTGCAATATGTGCTGTATATAGGCTCCTATAGGCTGTTCAAAACTGATGGACCATTGGTATTTTGATGTATCTCGGAGTTTTGAACAACCCATGTGTATAGGGATGCATGGAGAAATAGTTGTATCTACACAATTGTTATATGGTGGTTTCTCAAAATAGGGGACCCCTTAAATCATTCACTATCAAGCGTTTCTCGTAATAAACCAGCCATTTTTGGGGCTCCCTATTTTGAGAAACACCCATATTTGCATGCATAAGTCCATGCATGCATACTTTCTGACATGCATGCCGCGCGCAGCAGATGCGGACGTTTGGATATCATCACCCCTATAGTCGCGATACATCACCAAGTGGGGTTGTTTTATCAGCTGGATCTACCATGAACAAAGCTGTTCTATAGCTGTTCTATAGCTGGTGCACCTAGAAGACTGGTAACTCTTTGCTTCCAGATTAGTTTCCCAGAGGGTCAATGCAATGAAAAGCACCAAACGAGACAGAGGTGTTTCTCAAAATCAGGGACCCCTGAATCATCCAACATTAATCATTTATAGTCAATAAACAAACCATCACTTGGGGGATACCCTATGGCTTGAGATGCCTCCCGGCATGTCCCTCCCAACACCGCAGGCACCATCCTGGCCCAACATGACGCTGAATGTCAGGGGCCTCAGGGCACTTTGGCGCCGGTGGCACCGGGGGTACTGCGCCGTTCAACGCAGCCGGGTGTTTGTCAAGGCATAGGGGACCCACAAAATGGTGGTTTTATTCATGGTTAATGGTTGACAGTGGTTCTTTAACAAGAATAGGCCACAATATGGGATATACCAACTAGAATGGTTGGTTTAATACCCTAAATGGTTAATATTGGATGATTAGGGGTACCCCCATTTTGAGAAACACGTGGGGAATCAAATGGGCAAATGGACTCCAGATGTTTCGAATCCAAAACCACGGTCATGTGTCATCATGTGTTGCGCTAATTTAGCTTATTGCGTGGTCATTTTAGCTTACTTTATGTTATGTCTACGAACTACCTGTTGTTTTTTTCTTGTGGATATCAGAACTCGTTCTTGCAATACCTATATCAAGCAGTCAGGAAGCTATATATAGGTATTGCTTGATATAGGTGCAATTTAGTATTCTATGTTCATTGCAACAGGTTGGAGGCCTTTGATTTGCAGCTGGGGAACGGTATGAAGCCGGGTATTCCTTGGACGAATCTTCAATTTTTACAGCACTTCCGGGATCAGACATGCGTATAAGACATGTTACGGAATGTCACGAATCCCTGCTTGCTGCTGTATATGGTGGTTTCTCAAAATAGGGGGACTCCTACTTACAGTAATAAGCCAACGATTTTTTCGGTTCCCTATTTTGAGACACCACCATATTTAAAATGATGTAGTCGCAGACACTCACTACACATGTACACACAGCGATTGCCTAAACGCATGCAAAAATGCGCTGACCGAGCTGTGATTTCCCCACCCGCCTTTCAACCTGACGCTGTGTGTCGATGTGGGCCGGCTGTGAGGTTCTCTCGGATGCTGCCGCGATGGCACGGAAACCCAGCGATTAAACATGGCCGTGGTACCCTTGAGCCCCAACAATGACTAGTTGATGGTTTGATTGACTCTCAGTCTTAGTTGATTGAGGTGGTGCTTGGCGGTCACCGAAAAGTGATAGGGTCTTGCCAACAAGGAAAGGGGCAACACTAGTTGGTCCATGTTGGGGTACTGTAGTTGAAACATCCTAGCGCAAATGCCTTTTCAAACCTTGATTGCTGGGCGAAACTTTGATCATGTAAAGTCCTTTGGGAACTGCACAAGGCTCATGTTTAGAAGCTTTGAGCAACATACTTGCTTGCTTTTGAATGGTTTTGATTTATTTTGATTTGACATATATAAATTGACATAGCATGTCTCTACTCCGTTTGTACTTTGTTAGAGTTTCTAGATGCTTGTGAGTAGCTCATTTCGTTCACTTGTGCCCGAGTTCTCCATGTGAATTCGATTCATCACGGATGCAGCGTGAACATTTTGATATTGTTTAAGAACAGAGATTAGTATTGTAGCTGAAGGGTTGAACAGTTTGGTGACATAGCCAGCATATTTGATGGTGTTCTCCACACGCTTGCTCAAGTTGGTACAGGCCCGGTTTCCACTGATGTTCCTTTCCGTGGTCCGTGGCCATGGCTGCAAAGTGCTCGAACATGCTCATACTCATACTCTAGAAATTGTGATACCTCCAAACCTACCCTTTGGTAAACCAACATAGTAACGGAAAATCCACCATAAATGGATGATTTCCCATGGTTTTCCTTGCAAAAATCTGGGATATTCCATTCAAAAGTCGGGTTTTCAACTTGATGGTGGTGGGTCACCCCGTTCGCACCCCAGGCCAACTCCACTGATGCCGCGCCTCTGTTCGATGCAGTGGGTGGGATTGAGGCGTGTCACGACCGGGCCTGTGGGAGATTTCTGAACGATTCATGAATTCAACAACTGGTTGTCGGTTTTAAATATTTTTTGCCTAGTACTCATTAACCAATGGTTGGTTGACAAGCATATTTTTTATAGGGGTTGAAACCACCAACCAGAACAACCATGTGGATTGTTTTGATGGGTTATTCTCACAATTGTTGAGGACCATTGATTGATTCAACAACTGGTTCTTTTCATTGGTTGTTTGCTGTATCATGTGGGGCGCTACCCACTGAGCTATTGTTTGCACAACATATCTAAGGTAACTTAGAAACCTAGCAAACTATTGTTTGCACAAATTATCCACCAAAGCTACACCAGTTCTAAACCAACTTACCTAACCAGAAGGCTGAACTTGACCTCATGATGTCACTAGCTGACCAGCGTTCAAGACCTCGGCGGAAGGTCACAGACTCAGACACGAAACTGCTGCAGCAGTGCAACTGTTGGCCCTAAGGCTCATGAACACTTAGGCGATGTCAATGGCAAGCAGTCGTTTGAGTGACATGAGGTTCGTCCAGAATTTGGCCACCCCTAAACCATCCATGCAAATGCAGTGATGCTCATTTGCCGAGTGATGGTTTCGTCCCTGATGATCACCCTTGGATACTGCAAATGGACGGGCCCATGCCCTGACACGACTTGTTAAACATGTAGCGGTCAGCTTGGGTCAAGCTCAACCCTTGGACCTTGAGCCTTTCCAGGGCCTATCTCAGCTCATGCAGCTGGGTGCTGGACAGGGAGTGCGGAGCCTAGCAGCGTCTTGGGAGTCATTGGGGCTACCCATCAGGTTCTCCTTTCATGGTCATTGGTTCATTTCATGTTATTTCTGATTGCAAGATGTTTTTCAAGCACCCAGTTGTGGACTAGACATGACTAAATCTATATAATATAGTCTGTATATACTAGACTATATAGACTACATATATATGATGGTTATAATTAAAGATATAAAATGCTGTGTTTTGCTTAAAATTTGGAGGTTCACATTGCCAAAAACTCGGCGACGGATCCGCTGGAGATGCCCAGGAGGAACGCCAGTCATGTCTCAGCTGCACCAGTGTGGCGAAGGTGGAGAGGGCTGCCCTGAAACCGGAGGCTGCTTCAGCTGGTTCGTTGTTGGGGTGATCTTAACGATGGCTAGATGGATCTAGATGGTTATAGATGGATCTAGATGGATCTGGATGGTTATAGATGGATCTATAGATGGATCTGGATGTGGTTATGATGATTATAGATTGTTGATTTATGGCGATTAAAGACTTGCGATAGTGATTCTATGGTGTTTGCTTTGCTTCGTGATCTTGATAGATGGTTGCTTTAGGATGGCTAGCCTATAGCAATATTGCAACTAATGATCTCTGGCTACGAATGGCGAATCCAGCGGTTAGTCATACTGCCAGCCAGGGTCAGAGAAATGATTCATTTTCTGACTACTTGTAGGGGATAGTCATCCACTTGCACGACCGCAACCAACAAAAAGTGAGTCTCGACCTTAGCCTCAACACTTGGCATGTGGAGAAACATGATAAATCATCATGAACATGACTGGTGACACATGAACCAGCTTTTCTCGGAGGTTTCCATTGTTTTCTGGTTCAACTGTTGGGCGGAACTGCTTTAATTGTATCGGTGTGTTGATGCTCCTGGTGGTCGTTGAGTCGTTGTCATGGCTCCGGTGGAGCGGGGTCGGTTTTGGACCCAGTCGCCAGAGGCCCTTCACAGTGGATAGGGTGGCCAGGATGCACCCGGGATTGTTGATAAATGATGTGCACCAATTGGATTACCCCACTAAGATGATCATGTAGGGTTCGGGACACACCCACCATTGATGGACAGCTGGAACAATGGTTGGGAGCTACGGGGCAGATCCCTATGGCCCAGGGGGACCCCCTTGGAGCTACTGGGAGAGCCCCAACCAAGCCATGGCGCCAGGTCGCCTCCTCGTTGCTCCAGTGCTGCAGCATTTGCCGCTGAAGTCGCTCCTGGTTGCAGGGCTGCTTCGATGGTGGAGATGGGAAGGTTTCGTTCAGCA
>VSDK01000749.1:0-83898 GCA_009767595.1 Symbiodinium kawagutii | reverse complement strand
CAACCATATTGTGGAGCCCTATCCTGCGTGGCATCCAAAGTGTCCATGGTACTCTGTGGTACCGGTTTGTGCTGGAAGCAGGCGCAGTTGGAGGAGACGGTGTCTCTATTCGCGTGGCAAACGCTTGGGGGAACGACGCAGGATTTTCTTTATTGCTCCCCTGGAGCTTGGCCGTGGTCGATCGATTCGCTCTTTACAGTGGGGGGGAGGCTGGGGCCTCTCTCCCTTTTTATTTGCTCATCTTCTTCTTGGTGACTGGGTCTTTGCGCTCCTTTCCGCACTCGTTATGGCTCTCTTGTACGAAGCTGCAAGGGTTGATTTCCTCCAGTGCTATTACAGGTGGTCGCTTTCAGGCTGTTGCACACTTTCATCTCTTCCAATGGATGGTTGCTCGCGCACTTATCAAGATGAAGAGAGATGCTGATGCCTGGCTCTTTGACTACTGAGATGCGTGAGTGCGGATTGTCACCTGTTTCACCTTTGCACAGATAGTTTTCATGGATTGCTTGTTCTCTTGATGACTTTGGTTGTGTCTGGTTTGGTTTGTTTGGCTGGTTGGTGGTTTTTGGTTTGGTTTGCTGGTTTTGGTTTTTTGTTTTTTGTTGCCTGGTCTTGGTTCTGGCCATTGTCATCTTGAGTCTCTATCAGTGATCCTTTGATTTTCACGGCTTACGGGACTCATGGTGACCTGCATTCCGCGTGCAATAGGCACCACATGGCAAAAAAAAATGCCTGGCTCCTTGACTACTGAGATGCGTGAGAGCGGATTGTCACCCGTTTCACTTTGCGCAGTTGGGTAGTTACTTTTCACTTGGGCTCCAGATGACTAGTGATTGTTCGGCTGGTTTGTGGCGTGGTTTTTTTTGGTGTTGTTGCTGGTTTTTTTGCTTGGTTGCTGGTCTGCTTGGTTTCTTGGTTTGGTTCGTGGCTTGGTCATCTGGATCCAGTTGGTGATCTTCTGATCCCTTTTGCAGCTTATGGGACACACGGCGACCTGCATTCCGTGTGCAATAGGCACCACCTGGCCAAAAAAAAGCTGCTTCATTTGCGCAATTCCCGCAATGCAGCTCCCGGGGCTTTTTGATTTACAGACGTTGCTGCAAGCCAAGAACAAAAAAGGAAATGCGTGTTTTTAGAGGAGCTTGCAGAATCATTTTGGGGTTCGGTGTCTTCCTGCCGGAAACATATTACTTGGCAGTCATCTTCAGAGGTTATAGTAGCCATGGCGCTACCCTGGATGCAGGGAATAGTTTGCTTGTCTTGCTGGTGAGGTGACCTTGACTTGGTTTGGTGGTGGCTGTTTGTTTGCTTGGTTTGGTGCTGGTTTGGGTTGTTTTTGTTTGGTTGGGCTGGTTTTTGGTGCTTCCCAACGGTCGTCTTATTTCTGTGATCTTGTGATGTCTTTTGCTATCTTTCTGGAGACATAGTGAACTGCATTTCGTGTGCAATAGGCACTACCCGGAAAAAAAAACAAAGCGGTTCGGTATCTTGCTGCAAAACGGTGCCGCTCATGCAGAGCCCCCACGGTAAATCATTTGCATTTGTATGCGCACACACACAAATGTATGACTAATTGTGAATGACTTCGCATGTGCGCATGTATATGCGTTGCGTAAATGCAAATGTCGCAGTAAGGGAGTGACAACGTCAATGAAAATCTTTGGATTAGAACTTAACATGTCTATGTGCGTGTGCATGTCAGTGTAGGGGTAAACGTTGAGTAAATGCAGACGCGAATGCAAATGTAAATGCGCAACGTAAAGTTAAATGGAATTGAATGCAAATGCAACATGTACATGTAAATTCTTCCAAATGCTCACGCGCACGCATGTGCGCATTTGAAGATACACTTCGATGTAAAGGTTTTTTATGTAGCTGTAAATGCAAATATTTTCTCAAAAGGCACTGCCTGCAAGCCTGATGTTCAAAACTTTGACATTCTCCATCTTCATGATTTTCATCTTCATCTTCATCATCTTCAGCATCTTCATCTTCAACATCTTCGTCAGCTGCATCACCTGCTTCATCTTCATCTGATTCATCTCTTCATCTCTTCATCGGCTTCATTCTTTGCATCCTGTTCATCCTCTTCTTCTGCTTGATCTTCTTCATCTTCGTCATTTTTCTCATCTTCCTGATCTGCTTCATCCTCTCCATCTCAAGAATCTGCGCCCATCTTCGTCACCTGCGTCATTTTGGTCATCTTCGATATCTTCGTCATCTCCGTTAGCTTCGTCAGGCTTTGTCATCTTGGTCATCTTCATCATCTTCATTCCTCTTCGAAATCTTCGTCGCCTTCATCTTTTGCCATCTTCCTCATCTTTCTTATCTTCCTCATCCTCGTCATCATTCTCATACTTTCTGATTTGCCCGTCGTCGTCTTCCTCCATTTCCCTGATCTTCCACCATCATCTTCGTCATCTTTGCTCTTCTCCAAAACCGGGTCCAGATTGAAGGCCATTTTTGGGTTCACCAATTGAAATTTGAAAAAGGACGCAATGTTTTGGAAGCCAGAACTGGCTTCAAGAGCGCGCGAATTTTCATTTACAAACTCGCGGCTCCATTTTTCATTCGTACCATTCCAGCAAACGCAAACTGCGTCAGAGAAGTTTCTCATGGTTTGCGTATTCTCTAAGTTTCTGACGCAACTCTCCTTGCAGTGGAAAATGGCGCTGCTCACATATTCTGCTTAAATTTTAATTGCGCGACGTCAAGTTTACCTTGCAATTGAATTCCGTCGGTGCTCTCTCAGACAGACCCCTGCTTTTCTTTGCGCGCTAACTCCAAACGTTTCCAAATTTCTGGAGTCTCGGCAGCGAATTCCCCAACTTGTTTTGTTTGCTCTTTACAATGGTGAGATGATGATCTGGTCTTGCTGGTTTGGGTTCTTGTTTGGCTTGGTTCGGTTCTTTGTTTGGGCTGGTTGGTGGCTTGCTTTGTTTCTGTGTTTTGCTGGTATCATCTTATCGCCCATCAATTAATGATCCCGCTGGTTCTAGAGCAGCCTATTCGGACATTTAGCGATCTGTTAGTGCACGTGAGGCGCTGCCAGGGAAAAAACAATCAAATTGTTTTGTTCGCGACATCAACATTGCGACATGAGAAACAGCAATGCAGTGTTCGCAATTCTGTCGCTGTAGCTGGTAAAGCAGGAAGGATCCGAGACTAAAAGATGGTACCCTTCAGATTTTGAAGGCTTGAAGGGCGGCTTCAAGGGGAATTTGAAGGGGGGTTGAAAAGGGGACTTCATTGAAGGGTCTTGAAGGACTGTAAGGGGGCCTTGAAGGGGGCTTAGGGAGCTTGAAAGGGTGAAGGGAGCTTGAAAAGGTTTGAAGGGGGCTTGAAGAGGGCTTGAAGGGGGCTTGAAGGGAGCTTGAAGAGGGCTCAAGGGGGCTGTAAGAGGGCTTTAAGAGGGCTTTAAGGGGGTTTGACGTTGATGATGTTGGATGTGGAATTACTTGAATGATTTTTATTGTTCGCGTAGCGCAAAGACCATTGTTTAGCTTTTCCGGGCCAATGGTGTTGATCGCAAAGCGCAATGTCACATGTGAAAAAATATGAACATCGCGTAAATTGTCGGCGTAGAAGCAATAGTTAGAGTTTCACGGCCCGATCATTTTGTTACAAGAAATTTCATGTCAGATGTTAGATAATATGAACATTGATAGGCTTTGTCAATACAATGATGAAAGTTTCCAGGCCCCAAATATTTTGCTTGCGCAATTTGATGTCAGATTTTGAATCGTTTGAATGATATTAAATGGTTCGCGTAGTCGAAATACCAATGTTGAAATTTCCCAGGCCAATGGTTGTGACCGCAAAGCCCAACATTAAAATTTCCTGGCCCATTTGTTTCGCCCACAAAACAAAATTGTCGCAATAATAATATATTGAAATTCCCTGGCCCATTGGTTTTGCCCATAAAACAATATCGTCGCAATGGTAAAATTAGAATATTCTGGCCCACTTGATTTGCCCACAAAACAAGACTATAACAATAGCAAAAATAGACTGGCCCAATTGTTTCGTCGACAAAACAAAATTGTTGCAATGGTAAAATCGGGGCCCAATTGTTTTGCGCGTAACGCAAAATTGTCACGATACTAATATATTAACATTTTTGGCCCGTTTGTTTTGCCCAAAAAAACATATTGTCGCAACAATATTGTATTAAATTTTCTTGGTGCAATTGTTGTCGCAATGTTCGTGGAAAGCACGGCGCGGGAGAAACGGGACCTTCGAAGGGAGAGGTCGCAAGGCTTTTTGAAATATTTTCGGAGGTTTCGAAGTTTTCTTAAACCTGGTTGAAAATTGATTTTTTTTCGAAGGGGTTCAAGGGGGTTTTAAAGGGGTTTTTTGGGGACTTCAAGGGGGCTTGAAGGAGGCTTCGAGGGGGCTTCCAGGGGGCTTCAAGGGGGGTTCAAAGGGGTTTCAAGGCTTTGCCTTCGTTGAAGGGGGCTTGAAGGGGGCTTCAAGGGGCTTGAAGGAAGCTTGAAGGGGGTTTCGCAAGGGCTTCAAGGGGGCTTCAAGCCCTTCAGCCCCCCCCTCAGGACCTGGGATTTTCAAGCCCCCTTGAAGGGTACCTTCGAAGGGGGGTGCTCGGATCCAGCCCCTGGTAAAGCGGTTTCGGACCATCAATAAACAAGTTGGTTCATGTTGGATTTGAAAATAGCCCACCTTCCGCAATCTCCAGAACTATGGAAAAAGTTTCTGGCGCCGCAGGAGAAAATTGAAAAACAACGTGCTTTCAGAAAGCTTCAACTCCTCCGCGGATTGCGAGACAAAGTTCATGGTTTTCCCCAAGCTAATTTCGTTTTCTTGCGAAGATTTGTGGAGGAGAAGCAAGAAGTTTCTTGAGACCTGTCAGTGTACTTTCCCAGATTGAAATTTCGAGGTTTTGTAGCGTCCTGTTGACAAGTGAGCCACGAGCCAGAAGGATTTGCGAGAGCAGCGTGCGCGAAGGACATGGGGTGAAGCAAAAAATGGCTTCAAATCTGGGCCCGTTTTTGGCTTGAAAAAACACGGTTGTTGTTCAGCTTTTCTTGCCGCGCCAGAAAAATTTTTCCTAGTCCTTGGGGATCGCGGGAGGTGGGCTATTTTCATGTCCAACGTGAACATCAACTTGTTCATTGATGGTCCGAAACCGGCTTTGCCGCTACAGCGACAGAATTGCAAAGTCACATTGCTGAGTTTCATATCGGGCAATGTTGATGTCGCCAACATGACAATCAAAAGCGGAATTCATTCAAACAGTAGTTAGACGAGAAAGAAAATGGATACATAAAGGTGTGTACATAGAGATTAAAAAAATTGGATTCAGAGATAGATAGACATCGATCGGTCGATGGCTCGGCTCGAAAGACGGGTAGATAGATAGACAGACAAATAGATAGATAGATCGATAGATGGAGAGATAGAGAGATAGCGAGATAGAGAAATAGAGAGGTAGATAGATAGACAGAGATAGATAGATAGGTAGATAGATAGGTTGGTAAGTAGACAGACAGATAGGTAGATAGATAGACAGATAGGTAGTTAGATAGGTGGAGAGAGATAAACAAAAATTCAATGGATAGAGAAAGCAAGGCAGAGCGATGGATAGAAGGATAAAAAGATAGCAATAGTTCGATAGAACAATTCAAGAGATAAAAAACTACAAAGACAGAGAGATAGATACATAAATGCACAGAAAAGCAGGTTTTGATAGAGACAGACAAAAAGATAGATTGAGATCGGCAGAGATATGTGGATAGAAGGATAGATAGATAGAGGGAAAGAAAGGTAGATAGATAGATAGGTCGATAAAGAGACAGATGGGGAGAGAGATATATAGGTAGATAGTTAGGTGGGTCGGTAGATAGATAGATAGATGAAAAGAAATCCTGAGATCAAGACAAGAACAAATGAATAGACTCAGAGATAGATGGATAGATAGAAGATACAAGGAAAGAAAAAATTCGTAAACCGACAAATAAATAGATGGTAATTGATCGATAGATAGAAAGGAAGCGATAGCTAGGTAGAAATAAATCGACAGATAGATAAGCAGATAGATAGATAGATCAATAGATAAACAGATAGATAGGCCGATAGAAAGATAGATGGGGAGGTAGATAGATAAATAAATAGATAAACAGATAAACGGACAGACTGATAGGTATGTAGATAGGAAGGACAGATAAATAGATAGGTAGACAATGGATAAAGAAACAGGTAGATAAATAGACGGATAGATGGCCGAACAAATGCTTTGGCAGATGGATAGATGGATCGATTGACGGACAAATAGATAGATGAGTAGACCCAATGAAGTGCAAATAGAAAAATTGCAAACTAATGCCAGGTACATGAATAGATCTAATAGTAGAAAATACCTAGAGGGTTTCGCAACCACATAGACAGACAGGTGCGCAGATAGATGGACGGGGGAAAAAGTCTAGATAGACTGATGGATCAGGAAATTGAGAGAGAAAAAAATCATAGAGCAAAAAAAATGGAAAAAATGACAAAAAAATGAAGAGACGAAACGACACGTGGTTTGAAAATACAAAGAGGTAGGCAAAAATGGATAAGATGGATTAGTTCGATTAGATCGATTGGGTAGGTAGATCATATGGCGAAATTCCAAAAATCAAATGCAGGGCACCGTGTTGGAAAATGTCTTCGGCTTTGGGCTAGATGAATTACCCAATACGATATCAAGCAGAACAACTGGGACATTGCCAACCCCGGGGAAGGATGCCAAGTAGAATGCCCCTTGAAATTTCACAATGTATATGTGCCAGACCGAATGCCGAATAAAATGTCAGCTACAATGCCAAAAATAATGACTCATAAATTGCCAGTGGAATGCGAAGGAAAATGCCAAAAAAAATGCCAAGTAGATTGCGAAACAGAAATGCAGGGTACAGTGTCAGCCAGAATGACAGATGGAATGCCACAGAACAATGCCACATAGACCGCCCCATCAATTGTCGAAACAAATGTCAGATTGAATGTCAGATGGAATGCCACTTAAACTGCAAAATAAATGGAAAATCTGTGAGGCCCTGAGTGAAATTGAATGGAAAATTGAATGCAAGATGGTGTCACGAGTGAGATGGTAAATAAAATGCAAAACTATCCACATGCCAGGATGGAACACTCCCAAAAAATGAAGAAACAACCAAAAAAAATATATAGAGTGTTCTTTTGATATATGCACAAACATGTCATTTATAATCCATTATTTTTCATCATTTGTTCCATTTTCACCCTCCAAAACTTTGGTTCCTGTACAGACTGGTGTCGAACTCCAACAAACGGAGTTTGCGTCAAATTTAGCAAGGAAAAAACAGCATATCTCGCCACAACGAAGGCAAACACATGCAAAAATATGCAAATATCATCATTATTTGGTGCAACACGGGGCAACTAAACATGGGGATCCCTGCTGCCATGAAATTAATGTTCTTTTGAAATCAGCGCATGCTACTGTCCACATCAGCCATCACCAAGAAAAATCGGATACAGGTGTGAACTTCCCGTTGGAAGTGTTCCTGTGCTACTTGTGCGGCCCTTTCAGCGGGAAATTCCTGACATGAACTAAATCGATTTGTTCGAGCTGAACGGAGACAAATACACGTGGTGATGAAACATGTCCGCCCGAGCCTTAGGGTTTGCCCCGCATGGGTCTGAGAACATTTCCCAACGCTCAAATTCCTGCACAGGGCCATGTTTTTTTGACTTCTGAGTTATCAAACCCCAAAGCTCAAACCCTAAAACCCTAAAACCAAAACCCTAAAACCCTAAAACCAAACCCTAAAACCCTAAAACCCTAAAACCAAAACCCCAAAACCCTAAACCATCAATCACTGCGCATAGCCAGTGTTTTCGCATCTTGTCCAAGCCATCTTGACCTTCTACAACATGCTCCATTGCAGTGGCGCTTTATGTGGTGGGGCGAACGTTAAGGCTGGAGGGAACATGTCTGTCACCAAACATTTTCAACTTCTTTTGTTTTTTGAGTCATGACATGTTATTTTTTAAGAAGGATGTGGCAGCAATTCAAAGGCGTTGCCAACACAGAACGTGATTTTTTTGATCATCATCGCTGGGAAAAATCAGCGGAATTGGTCACATTTTTCTTCCTTTGGTCAATTTTGGTCAGTGAATGCTATTCGTATGGATAGAACCTGTTTGTAAACCATCAACAATGGGAAAAACGTGAACATGAACACTTGCGAAAATCAAGACCTCCTGTCGATCATATTCAATCGGAGTTCCACTAGCTAGACACATCATGGAAATCCCGATTGTATGAGCAATCAGTCGACCCAATCTGCAAGACTGTTCAATTTTTTCCATTTTCGCACAGTATTAGATGATACTAGATGGAGAAATACTGGGTGGCGGTAGCAACTGTCATTATCAACTTGTTTGCGGTGATGCTCACTCGAAAAAACACATTTGAATTTGTTGAAACGTGATTGGACATATTTGTGCGTCGAACGCCGCGAAGGCTTCCAAACAAATTTGTTTCAAAAAATCTATCTACAAAGGTGTTAAATGCAAAACATTTGAAACACACGTCAGGGAATCAACAACTTGCAGAATCTGTGACAAACCATCCACCAATGCCGGCACATCCACCAATGCCGGCACCTGTCAGATCGCCAGCCTCCATTTCTGCAATCCCCATAATTAGTGAAGTGGCAATTTTTCACTTTGCAGCATTGCTGTTCAAATCCTATCCTGGATTCCGAATCAAACATTCTACATTCAAGACCATAGAAACCAGAGTCTGCAGTTCACACATTAAAGACGGAACAAATTTTCATTGGTTCATTTGCAAAGACCCCTCAATGAAAACTGTAAGGCGAAGGCAGTCAGCAAGTGCAATGCCAGGACCGGCCGTCTCACCTTGGACATCCAGATGGTCTCACCCTGTCTCACCTGGTTTACAATTTGCCCATGGGATCCAAACAGATAGTCTGGAAAATGTACAGAAGCAACCGTTAGTCACTAGATTAAACCAACATTAAACAGACCATGAAGCAGACTGCCTGATGGACCTGGTCTCCAAATCTCTCGTTTTTTGCTGGGGACTGGTCACAATTTCTGTGCTGCACCTCAGCCAGGCTAGAACCGGATCCAGCAAACGTTACTTTTCGAAACACGGACTCTCAATAAGATACACGCATGGCGCAGTACATGGAAAACTGGAAACCATAGCTCCAATCTTTGAAACCTTTGGGGACCAAGCGACGAGGCACAGAATGTGTTTTGTGGGCTTTCGGGAAATTTGGGCCGCAATAAAATAAGTTCACGTGAACAACAATCATTTCATTCAATCAAAACGTGCGGGGTTGTACTCTCGACTAGGAAGAAGGCTGGAAGCCTCGAGAGGATCTCAACGAACACTTTTCCTCTTGCAACTTCCAACCATGAATTTGTTTCTCGCTTCGACCTGGCGGGTGAAAACCACGAGAGCAATTCCTAGCTTTCCTAAATGAGGCGTGGAACAGGCAATTGCAATGAGTGTTCAGGTTATGGGCGCCCCCCTCGCAGTCAGTTAGTCAGTCTGTCACTTCGTCAATTTGTCAGGCTGTTTGTCACAGTATTTGTCTATGTCTCCGTTGTCGGATTCTCGATGGAAACCCGGAAGCTGCATGAAATAGGGTTACGATTTACGAGGCGATCTAAAAAGACTCAGAATGGAACGGTCTTCGCTGAAGTGTTTTGTTATAGTTCCTGCATTCTATTATTTTAGTTTCATGCCGATGCCGCCGGTGGCCGATATCAAACTTTTCTTCAAGGCGCCACCGGAAAGCCAAAACATCAGAACTTCACATTTCTGTTTATCACATGGGTCTTTGGTGGCAGTACCATATTGATAACTCAGTTCTCCATGGAGCAGTTGATCCAACTTGTGCAATCATATTTCGGACTTCATTGTTGTCTCCAGCATGGAGTCTCCGTGTCCCTTCATAATATGGTGTGGAAAGTTGAATGTCATATTTTCTACTTTGGAAAATGTTTGTGGGTGGGGAAAATATGCTGGTCCAACATTGAGGAGCATCAAGGTCTCTGGGTTTCCAACTGCACCTTGGTGTCCTGATGTGTTTCTTTATGCTGCCAAGTTAAACCTGGCATTGTTCGATGGTCAAAATTTCAAGCGTGGTGCGTCGGAGAGCTGTCTATCAACGCAATGTTGTAGTGGTAAATGCTACACTTCTAAATGATCAAACAAACGCCCAATGACCTGCAAAACACCTTGGAGTTTAGCCCATTGCCAGCATTAGCAATGCAAAAACCTCAAAAACAATGATGCAACTCAGCGAGCAGTTCTCCACTTCCAACATTTGTGCTGAAGTGGTGTTCTGAGATCCTGTGCTGTTTATCTAGGTGTTCAAAAATTTCTGGGCACTGCATGCATGGCATACAATCTGCGATAGATTTTCCATGACACACTCGACATGGAGATGAGGTGACCAAGGTGCAAAAACAACTCTTTGGCCCCAATCCACACGTTCTTTGTGTACAACAATTGCGACACCGGCTGCCGAACTCACACATCCACATGTTTTCCAGCCTCAAAGTTTGTCACGTTTTCCGTCATTTTTGTCTACAATTTCTGGCTACCTAAGCAATGCAGCCAATGCAAATGTCGCTCGAATCGTCTCCAAACTTCAGCCAACAAGGCATTTTTTTTAATGGCAGAGGCAGGTTCAATTTTTTTTTACATAAACCACGAGCCGCGACAGCGCTTACAAAAAGACAATCAAATTCCAAATTGTTTGCCCCGAAGTGTTCCTCGCCTCCAAAATGCAACAATCAAGTTCCAATTCTCCTTCCACCGACCGACAGATTCAATTCTAGTTTTGCTTGCCCTCCTACAGGGCCCCAAAATAACATTCGAACCACCCAGCGTTCCGACTCCCAGCAATGTGCCGAAAACAACGAATTTGAGACCAAGACTTCATGCTGGAATATTGCATTGCAGTCTCCAGGCATTCGAAACGCTGTTCAAAGCTCCAATTTGTCGCAGGAGAGGGCTGCACAATTGTTCTGCATAATTTTCGACACGAGATATCTACTTGCCAAATCCGTCTTGTGAATTGGGCGGTAGCCCGCGACAAGGCGCGCGACTGAAAAAATGACCCCATCGGAATATTTCAGCAGATTACCAGTCGTGAGTGGCGTGATCCATCGAAATCATTTTTTTGCCAAGAAATGCCTGGTCGAAACATTGCATCCAATCCATTTGTGTTCATTTTCGCAATAAAAATTGAGCATTCATCCCTTTGTAAGTCTGGAAATTGCAGCGTCCCCGTCCTGTACCTAACGCGAGAATAATTACCCCAACAAAAACCTATTGAAAAACACGCGCACGTGCCGGAAATGATTTTTTTCCCCATAAAATCTGTCGGTTTGCATGTGCGAAATGGACACGTGCAGATTGAAATTGTGGACTATTTTTTTTGGATTTTTTTTTCCTTCCGCATGCGTTTTGAAAAAGAAGGTGTGTGGGTGCCACACAGTTGGCACAGTACGTGGCGTGCGATGTTTGTTACGGGTGGAGGGCCAGACTGCCAACCGACTGGATGCCAATTGGTGGCGTTTGTTTGCTGTACACTTCTTTTGCTTATTTGATTCTGTTGCGCAGTGAGTCGATATTGGACAACCTGCTGCTTGAAAAGTGCCACAGCCTTGGCCGAACCTGTAGCTTGGGAAAACAATTGATGAGTGTGAACATTGTTATCGGCAAACATCACTGTACTAGCGGTTGGCATGCCCAATCGGGCCGGCTTGTCCAAAGCACTCTGCCGAGTAAATTGAAATTGAACACAATTTTGGAAAGCCTTGCGGGCACATGGTGTTTCAAACAGCTGGTTTGAATTCTTCCAACATTGTTCAAGCGGCAAATGTGGTTTGTCCAAAGTGATGCCGGTCACAACTATAGGTTATCATCAAAATTGGTTTCCGGCGTGGGTGTGACTTTAGTCAAGTTCGGCCTTGCTCCACGGGCTTTATGAGCAGGGAAAACCAAATAATGCAATCTTGCCAGTACAAGTTGGCAAGATGGTTTTGCACACAATTCTTTTCGTCCCCTGTTTCCCAAGCCTCCCTGGCATTTTCACGCAAATTGCGGGTCAATAGTTGGTGTGGGAGTTTCTTCTCAAACCTTGTGTGCGCACCAAATTTTTCTTGGATGACGAGAACTGCGTGAAAGAACAAGTGCATGTCCGTGATCGTGGCGTTGCTTTTGTTGCTGCGGACGGTGGTGAGCGCACGCTTTGCCAAAGTCTGCGCACAATTTTTCAGCAATGATCATTTGCAAGTCCAAAATGCGAAAAAAAAACCGGACAACCCAAACCCAATGGTAGCAACGTTTGTCCGCATGCACGTTTGACACTTCCATGTGTGCATGCCAAGTTTGCTGACGGAAAAAAATCCTCACAAGAAAAATTGCCAAGTTCAGCCAAAAATTTGTTGGACCTTCTTTTGGTTCTTGTAGTGGTCGAAAGTTTCGGGCGCGCAAGCAGCCGCTCGCACGTTTCAGGACAAACAATTTAATTTCTGGTCGGCGGTAGCGCAAACAAAATAGCAATCAAAAAAACGACCAAAATTTCAACCACATGTTCAAACTTTTCCCCCATGCCTTCCGTGTGCCGCCAATGCGTCCTCGTACACTTTGCGGTGGAAAAGTGTCATTGCACAGCAATAACTATGTAACAATCGGCAATCACAGCGGCAATGGAACGACTCCTGGCGCCAAATTATCATCAATGCAAGCGCTAACTTTCCAAAATGGACAAACATTTTTTTGGAATATGAAGGGTGGGAAAAAATGTCGGCAACACGTTTGGTAGGAACAATGTCGTGAAAACCGCGAACGCATTTCATCATTTCCAGCAGCGTGTTGTCGGGTTTGTCCAAGCCACGGGGACCGATTTTGCGAATTGCAAATCGTGATGTGTCAATTTCCCCGATGCTGCGAGGGACCTGTCCACACAGATGCGTGTCCAGTTCCTTTTCCTACTCCGACACGGGAGGGCTTCCCTTTGTCACAGGTGGCCTACGCTTCTGCGGCGATTTCCATGAACCATGTCACGGTGGTTCGGTGCCCAAAAAAAATTGTCAGCGGTTCATTCTGGGGCCAGTTCGTTTTCCTTCTTGGGCGGGCGCTAAAAAAACGTGATTGACTGAGAGCCCTATGCGCAGGCGGGCGGCCTTGAAGAGCAACAGTAAGTCAACAAAAAATACATGAGCGTCGTGGGTGCCGAAAAAATTTGTCTCCTTGGTGGACGTTGGCACGAAGACATTACACCCCCATGCCATGCACATCTACAATTTTAAAAGCAACCGCGCGGGGCTCAAGCTGCTGCCTGGCTTTGTCTAGGAACAGGGGGATTGTTTGCGACGGAAAACCACACGAAGAAACACTTGCGCGTTTTTTACTTGTGTCATTCTTCCGGTTGCTTCGTTCGGTGTTGGGTGTTGGGCATTGGACGCTTTATCAACCCTACTAGGGTGTGTTTGACACAGCATTGGACATTGGCAGGATACATAGCAGGACTTTCCTCGCAACGTTGGGCGAAACGAATTGTGACTTGGACCCCCTCCTCTGGCGGGAAGACTTGCGGCCACGTGGCCCACACAAATCCAAACATTTTGCCGGTACAAAGGGTTAGGCGAGCTTGTATGTGGACGAAGTTAGAGATTTTGCGGTAGGAAATTTACCATATTGAGCATTGTGCCTGTGCATTATTGTGCCTGTTTCATTGGTGCCATTGCGGGAGCCCCCAGGCTTGTTTTGACTTGATTTGACTTGATTTGACCTGACATGATTATCAAATTTACTACGCGTGGATGTTGGCGTAAAAACTGAAGTCCCAGATGTATTCAGTGGCCACGTGACTCCTGCGGTTTGCAGCGTGCGGCGTTGGATTCCACAAAGTCGGCTCGTTTGTGCCCGCGCAAGTGCGAAGGTGGGCAAGCCAAACGTGATGGTCGGTGTGATACAGGCATCGAATGTCTTCATGTTCAATTTCAATCCCACATGTTTGTTGGGAGGAACAACATAGTTGTGGGCGTAACAAGCTTAATAGTGAGAGGGGAGTTGGGGGAGGGTCCCGTTCACCTCAGCCCTTTGATGCCATTTTGGCTCAAGGCTGGTGAGGGATTTCGTTGCCTATGGCCCTGGTCTTAGGTGGGGAAGGTGGTCAGCTGACAAACCCAGAGCCTGTTTTGGTCTCTTTGGGTGGTTTCCTGCTGGGTGTGACCTCGGTTGCACTCTTAGTGGGAGTTGGCATTGGCTGGACCCTCCACCGGCTGTGGATCGGCTGGCGTCGGTCCCATTCGAGGATCCCGTGGGTGCGACTGGTCTCTCGAGCCATCAACTTCGTGAGGAAGCGGCGGCTCATTGGGATTGCTTTCCGCAACCTGGGGAACTACTCGTTGAGGAACTCCCAGGGATCAAAGCCCACTTTGTCGAGGAAGGCGAGGACATCTACACCAAACCCACCGAGGGCTATCACTGGCCCCAGGGTCAACCAGGAGCTCACTCCTCTTCGAGAAGGCCCGGTGCACCATGGATCCCTCCGAAACCGAACTCCACGGGATTAACTCTCTGGACGATGTCGGCAACAGGGCCGGCACCAGGGGTGACTTACAGACCAAGCTCTTAGAGGTGTTGGGCGCTCCGTCGAAACTCAGGGACATCGCCTTTGTCACCCGTCCGGTATGGGACAGAGTGGTCGCGGGCATAAAGCTGAAGGAGACGGTAGCAGGAGTGGAGCAGGATCGGGATCTCACTCCTGTTGAGTCATCGAGGGTGGAAATCTTCCGTCGGGTGGTTTTCCTTCGATTGGGAGCCACACCGGGTACACCGGGAGGAAGTGGCGTTGCCGCACCAGTGGCAGCCTTACCTACGATGCCATGAGCTGGAACCACCCCCGCCACGACTACCTCACCTACGGGGAAGCTCAAGCTCAGCTCCATTATTGACCCCACCTTGGAGGCAGACATCGAACCTTTGGAGCATTCGGTGGTCTCCAAGATGTATGCCGATTACAAGGCAAAATTTGGAGATCATCCGAGCCCAGACTGTGAGCCAACAACAGACCAGTTGGCAGGTATGTCACAGTTGTTGAAGTCACAAAGTTTGCCATACTGTGACTTTTCAGTGTTCGGTCCACATGGTCGTCGAGCTCTATGCCGAGCAGTGTTCAGCAGCTACACGTTGAACGCCGCCACTGGAGAGTGGTCCAAACGTGAGCAACCTGGACCCGATTCCATGGTAGCATGGGAGAAATGCTATCGGACGTTCAGGGTATGTATGCTCCTCCTTGGACAGATGGACGCCGAGCGGCTGGACAGCTACCAGGAGTTCATCAAGGACCTCTACAACCAGTTTGGTGGCGACTGCTGGGGCATCATTTACAGAGCTGACGTGACGATGCGCAGTGAGTTCATGGAGCGCATTCGCAAAACCCTTGAAGAGCACCCTGCCCACGGGTTCACGTCGGCCGCACCTTGGTCGGCGGTTTTCGCCCAGGCCATCAAGGAGGCAGAGTTTTGGGCCAAGGAAGTCAAGACTCCTGGGACTTTAGTCCTTGCCAGGAACAAAGCCATTCCGAAGGAGGACTCTGAATCCAGCTCAGGACACCGAGGAGGAGCACCGGTGAAGAAGAGCATTGGAAAAGCAAAGTCCAAGGCCACCAAGTACAAGGGCGAGGACAAGTCCGTCTTTGACAAGAGCCGTGGGATTTATTCTCACAATCGCAAGGGCATTTCCATTTGCGAACTCTTTCAGAAGGGGAAATGCGGCAACGGCAAGGTTCAGTCTCGCTGCAAATCCAACAGCTCGCACCAGTGTAACCTGTGCCTTGGCCCACATATGGCCAGCAACTGCCCACGAGCCAAGAAGGACTGACCCGAACCTGTGGATCCTGACCGGCCCAAGACGTACCAGACCAAGGCAAAAGCTCGTCCTGCTCCACCACCGGAGCGACCGCCATT
This sequence comes from Symbiodinium kawagutii, assembly GCA_009767595.1. NCBI lineage: Eukaryota > Dinophyceae > Suessiales > Symbiodiniaceae > Symbiodinium > Symbiodinium kawagutii. The sequence continues at coordinate 67,893 of VSDK01000749.1, read as the reverse complement.
GGAGCGAATCAAGAAGCCCCAAGCTCCTCCGGGTGGACCTTCAGGTATGGCTCCCAAGTCACCTGACCACCCCCCTCCAGGCAAGCGACGCCCCAAGTCGCCTGACCATCCTCCACCTAAGAGGCCGAAGGGGTCAGAGCGGCCTAAGTCCCCGGACTTGCCACCACTCAAACGAAGGAGACCGGCTGCACCTGAGGGCGAGATGGAAGAGGTGGCCGAGGAACCGGAGCCCAGTGGTCATGAAGGCCCTTCAACTCCCAACTTTCTCCCACCAGGACAATGGTGGCACAAGTTCCGCTACGGAGCCACCAATCTGGATCCAGAGAAGTGGGAAGGGCAGCCAAGGGCATTGCTCATTTTTGGAGGACGCCATCGAAAGGAGGACCTTTCTTCACAGCTGGCTGAAGCAGGTTGGATTGTGGTGTTGGTCGACAAGGTGGCCCCCATACCAACAGACCTCTTGGATGCCGATGTGAGGAAGACCGTCATCTCAGACCTGAAGCGGGGCCACTTCGATGCGTTGGGTATAGCAACGCCTTGCGAGACTTTGTCTCCTCTTCGGGACACGCCGCCAGGGCCTAGGCCGCTTCGGAGCTTAGATATGCCCGACGGCCTGTCCGCCAAGAAGCTCACCAAGTCCGAGTTCAAGCAGTTGACAGACGCCAACGAGCTCATCGAATTCTCCGCTGAAGCCGCACAGATCCAGATGAAGTTGCTGAAGCCGGTTTGGATTGAGAACCCGGATCACAAGGAGAAGCTGGACCTGTGGAAAGTCCCGTGCATCAGGAAAGTGGTGAACACTGCTCTGGTCACCAAGACAAGGTTTGACCAATGCAGAGTTGGAGCTGAGGTTCCAAAACCCACGATCCTGGCACACTATGGGCTGAACTTCGACGCCATCAATGGCCTCAGGTGTAATCACAAGCCTCGCACCTGGAAGAGGAAAGATGGAACGGAGTACACGGCAGCCCACCCAAGCCTCGTTCACAGATGGAGGAAGATCTCCAGAGGACAAGTGGGAGCGAGCATCCAAGGCCCTTGCCGAGTACACCCGAGCCTTCAACCGGGTGATCGCGGAGGCTATGCTCAATGCTGACGGTGAGCGCGTTGCCGCACTGAAGCGGGGAACTCCATCCGCGTGATGTGGGCAGCGCCTCGGGCTTATAGACGAGGTCCAGAAGCAAAGAGATCTGGAGAACCAACAAGCCATTGGAGGAATGAGGAACCCATATGAATCAGTGAAGAAAATACCTTCTTCCAAATTCGTGGGTGAAATCGTTTTCAAATTGCTTGAAAGAGCAGTGAGCGATTCCTCCGTTGGTTCACTCATAGACAATTTGCTTGCCTCCCGACCGGCAGACCCCATTGATGAAAGGCCCATTCTAAAGTTGAGAGAGCTGATCATTAAAGTTCTTGCTTGAGGCGCTCAGTGTCCATATCCTAAAACTGCAAAAGCAAACACTCCACTATGTGCAGATGTGTTTTATGCTTGGGGATTGCCATCCAGGGATCCAGACGCTACAACGTTAGCGCGTTGGCTCCGAGCTGGGGCACCACTTGGATTCGCACAGGCCATTCCTACCAATGGCATATTTCCTGTTGTAGAAACCCAGCAGTGGAAAGAAGAAAATGCCAAACTCCTTGCTAGGTCCATCGTTGGTTGGAACAACCACCCCTCCGCAGATGAGTGGAAAGATGACCTAATAGAGTTGGTTAATGATGCTCACAGCAAGGGCTTCTGCAGCATGTACAGTACAGTGGAGCAAGCGGAAGCTTCGGTCGGCAGATCTTTGGTTCTCAACCGATTAGGAGTCATCATGAAGACCAGGGGGGACAAACGCAAGGCACGCATAATATGGGACTTGAAAGAATCGCAGATTAACTCCCTATGTTCTCAAGGTGAAAGAATCATTCTCCTGCCAAGACGCACTAGGCATCTTCCTATCAGGTGGTTCACCCAAGTTTTCGGCTATTGATATAAGGGATGCCTTTCACAACATCCCGTCAGGGAGTGACAGGGCCTTCACCGCATCAGCCTTCAAACAGGGTGACCGTGACTGTATCCTGGTATATGATGTATTAGTCTTTGGGGCAGTTTCCAGCCCAACACTTTGGGGCCGATTCGCTTCTTTCCTTGCAAGAACTTCTGCGGCTACAAACCCAAATGTGCGTTTGCAGGTCTATGTTGATGATCCCCTACTGACTTTTGACTCCTCCGACCCAAACTTCAAGAAGCTTTTGGGTATTTCCATGTTATGGGCTGGCATCGCTGGATACCCCGTTAAACTGGAAAAATCGGATTGTGGATTAGAGGTCAACTGGATAGGAGCTAGACTCAAAATCGGCTTGGAGAACAAAGCTGTGGTGGTTACGATTCCTGAGGATAAGGTTGATGAGCTCTATGAACGCATAACTGTGATGCTAAAGAAACCGGTGGTAGGACGAAAACAACTTCAATCTCTGGCCGGAGCTTTGTCGTTTGTTGCCGGATTGGTTCCCTTGATGCGACCATTTTTGAGCAGTTTGTGGTCTGTGCTTGCTGCGACGAATGAAGGCCGAAAGGCTCGAAATGTCGTGCACACAAGACGCATCGAACCAGCACTCGAATGGATTCGCCATCTTCTCCAAGGAAAAGGGGTCCCACTCGTCCGCACGGTCAGGGCACTTCACAAAGCTTCAGGAGCTATCATCATCACCGATGCGTCTACGTATGGGTTGGGTGCAGTTCTTATGGTTCATGGGGTCATTGAAGAGTACTTCTCAACACCCATTCCTGGGGAATTCATCAGGAGAACCGGAGCTACACCAGGGTTACCCAAGCACATGACGCTGTGGGAATCGCTTTGCTTACTCTTAGCTGCCCGGATCTGGCTGGTCAAGTACCCGCTAGGGACAGTGGTTGGAGTCAAAGCCGACAACCTAGCCGCCCTCTACCTTTTAGCCAAAGGGAAGGGGAGCTCACCAGAGCTCTCCCTGGTTGCCAGGGAGATAGCTCTTGACCAAGCGTCAGGTGAGTATGAGTTCACGTTGTTACAACATATCAACACGAAGCTCAACAAGACGGCTGACCCACTTTCGAGGTTGCATGATCCGACCCCTGCTGAGTTTCCACCTCATTTACATCAAGCCTATCGGGTACCGATTGCAGTTGGTCCCCAATTTTGGAAGCTCCTGAAAATCGGGAAATCCTTACCGAATTTAGAGGCTTGAGAAAATAAGGGTTGTTAGGGGTTGCCGATCGCATTCCTCGTGTCTTGCTTGGCTGCGGGGTTGCTTTGGGGTTCATGGTTTGTTTAGGCTCAGGCACCATGAAGAGGAGCTTGGGTCCCACAAGATGGATCCCTAAGCAGTCGAACGATCATCCGGCCCCCAGCAGACTTCAGCCACTCGTTGAAGGCCCAGTGGTGACTGAACCTGCTCACCAATTGGTAGCCACAAGCGCACCTTCTTCATCTGATGTGAAACCATATCAGAGAGGAGCCATGGCCGCTGCCCTCGGTGCAATCCGGGCAGATGCCGATGAGTGTGCCAATCATTTGCAGAAGCGTGTCCGGGCAGACACAGCTATTGCGCCACACCTGTCGAAATTGAAAACGTGGAAGCAGCTGGCCATTGCAGCGGGGTTCAACGATCCTTATCGGCTCACTCCACATATGATTTTCACGGTCTTAGGGGCGCTGGATAAAGCTGGTTATAGGTCTGCAGAAACATACCTGGACGCTGCAAAGCAAGAACACGTTACACTTGGCCATCAATGGGATGACCAGCTACAATTAGCCGTACTTGGACGCGGCAAAACAAGAGCATGTTACACTTGGTCATCATTGGGATGATCAGCTGCAATTGGCCGCCAGGAGTGCCAGACGTGCATGTCAACGTGGCCGTGGTCCTCCCAAGCAAGCACAGCCGTTACCGCTCTTGCGTGTGGCAAACCTGCAACAACTGGAAGACTCAGTGGTCAGGCATGGACCCCTTCACCCTGTGAGGTCAACGCTTCTGGCATCCTGGTGGTTGCTTCGAGAAATTGAAGCCAGCAATGCGAAACCTGAACACGTCACCGTGGATTCTGTAAACCACCTGGTGCACTGGCGACTACCATCCAGCAAGACGGATTGGCAAGCCCTAGGAGCCACGAGAACTCATTCGTGCTCTTGTATTTCAGGTTCCGCACCTGAGTGTCCTTACCACTTGATGGTGGCGCACTTAGATTGGGTAACCACACTTCAAACTGTGTGGCTTTTCCCTTCTCAGGGTGGTTCGCCATCATCCAAATCTGGATGGGCTGACACGTTTGAGCGCATTGCTCAACTGCTGGACCTTCCTTTGACGTTCCCGTCAGGAGTCCGCAAGTACACTGGGCACTCTGCCCGCGCGACTGGCGCAGTGTACTTAGCTCACACTCAGGTTGAGCTTTGGAGAATCCAGATGTTTGGACGCTGGGGCAGTGAGGTGTTCAAGATTTACATCAGAGAAGCACCGTTGTCACAACTGACACACTTAGCTCAAGAAGCTTCCATTCAGACATCTTTGGATGCCGCCAAGGCAGCACTTGCTGCCCTTTGGAATCAGACAAAAGCCTTACAGCAGGCACAAGCCACTTCGGGCATTGCACATCAGCCTCTGGAATGCTTGGCTGATTGCGCAGCTGCTTCAGCTTTTGTTTCTGAAGTTCCCGCAGTACCAGACACCACCTATGTGCTTAACCGCTCTCGTGGTGGCAAGGTTCACATCATCAGTGCAAGACGACCCGATTCTCCTCACTGGGTGTGGCGCACCCGTTGCTTCTGGTATTTTGCTCGGAACAATGCCGACTATTCCATACGGGACACCGTGGATAGATCATGGCCACAATGTCAGAAATGTTTTAAAGACTCCGAGCTTACAGACAGTGATGATGAGGCCTCAAGTTCATCATCTTCTAGCGAGCCACCTTGCGCTTCGCAAGTGGGTGAGTTGGCAAGTTGACTCAAGTGGGATTCTTGACCAAGCAGAGTTTGCATGCTGAAAGCACTGCCTAGCTGTCTTGGTGACCCAACTTGGCCAACTGTCTACAAAAAGAGCCCGCTCGCTTCTGTCAGTGCTGCTCTCACGCTGTTGCTTGTTGGGAGGAACAACATAGTTGTGGGTGTAACAAGCTTAATAGTGAGAAGGGAGTTGGGGGAGGGTCCCGTTCACCTCAGCCCTTTGATGCCATTTTGGCTCAAGGCTGGTGAGGGATTTCGTTCTCCCACCCACCCACACCCGCTGGGGGGATTCTTGACCAAGCAGAGTTTGCATGCTGAAAGCACTGCCTAGCTGTCTTGGTGACCCAACTTGGCCAACTGTCTACAAAAAGAGCCCGCTCGCTTCTGTCAGTGCTGCTCTCACGCTGTTGCTTGTTGGTAAGGATTGCCGGATGCTGATTGAACTTGCCCACCCGAGATTGCTGTTTCAAATCACCGGGGATCAGCCTTCCAAAATATTTGTGGGTTTGCATGCCATGAGGGATTTCGACCATATCATAACATCGGACAAGTCAATGCCTGCGTCGTGAATTTTTTGTTTTTGAAATGTCGATTTCCAAACCGGCTTGCCGAAGTTCATCGCCGAAAATGTCCAACGGAACCGCCAAATCCGTCCGGGAAGTCGCATAAAACAATACATCACGCAGAAAGACATGTTAGCACCCGAAACAATTTATATCAGTTTACTTTTCCATCCGAGGGACAGGAAAGTGCGCGCCCAACTGTGCAGCGACATGGGCAACGCAAACCCGTTTGCAGCCCTGCTTTCTGAACGGCGGAAAAAGACGGCGACCACGCTGCATATGGACTGCTCAGCTGTCGAGGGGAAACGGTACAAACCATACCTCTCTTTCAGCAAACCCAGTCTTCATTCATAAAGCGTTGGGACGGTTTGCGGGCTTGGTTTTTTACGTTCGCGCTAGGACCCGGAAGTGTCCTGGTTTTCGCGCATTCACTGGGTTGTCCTTTTGAATGGCGTTCTTTTTTGGACGGATGTCTGTTTTTGTTCCGGGCATTTGTTTTTAACATGACAAACCATTGGCATGTCATCTTGGATTTATTTTTCCCCGTTTCCGGTTTGAATTCATTGAGCCGGTGGTCATTGTTGGCTGGAAGTTTGTGGTTTCGCAATTTTTTGACTTCTAGCCTTTTTCTCCTTGTCACCACCCTCTTGGGTGTGACTTTATGGGGTGCTTGGTTCCACCACTGCGGTCAATTGTTGATAAATGTCGTTTTTTTTCTTCTCCGATCGCCCAAATCCAGGGCTGGTCCCACCATAGGTCAGCATATTTTTTTTCTTTTTTTGTTTTGTTTGCACGTGGTGCCGTATCAAAGTGTAGGTTGTTTCGTTTGTGTGATCCTTGTCTGTCCGTGTGATCTTGTCCCCCAAGCTATCCAAAACCCTGTCCTGGTCACACTTGTTTTGGTGGGGCCTTCTCTTACATACAGCCACTGGTACCCCTGTTTTTCTCGCAGGCATTGTCATCAGTAGATGCGGTGGCGTGATTTTTCTGGAATGATTTTGTGCGCTAGCCAAAGGAAAAAAAAGGAGTGAACAACATTTGCACGGCACCACTGAACCGCCACCATTTTCGTGGAAGGACACGGAAAGTTTTCTTCATGTAGCATTGCATAGCATGAACCATGTCGGTCATTGGGCTGGAGGCACATGCCAATATTAGTCCCTAATTTTTAGGCCGTGCGCTGTTTACATTTGTGGGCCTTAGGGGCGTTTTTTTCGGTGTATCTCAACTTTGTGACTTGTGTGTTGTTTGGATTTAATGTGTCCTAGGCATGTTTTTTTCGTCGTGGCCCGGTTATCTGGCACTGTTTCTTCCGGCTAATTTGAAGTGTGACGGAAGGTTTTGTACGAACGTGACAAGTTCAGCAGGACTGCGTTAGATTTGCCCTTGACAGCGGCAAAAATCTTGTTCTGAGGTGTCCCGCTAGGACAAAACGCCCCAAACCTCAAGTTTGGCAATTTTCATTTCACCATTTGGGCCGGGTGATGGAAAAACAACGTAATTTATTGATATTCTTTTGGGGGTCTGGCTGGCTCAGGGTGGTTGTGGAAATTCGTGTGCAACTTTTGGTTGCGAAATTTTTGGTGGTGGAACAAAATTATGCAAACGCGATTGCAGCCACAGGTTGGAAAACATTCCTTTGTCGATCGTGCAGTCGATCAAGCGGCAGGAGGACACTATGATTTGGAATTGGGATCGCATGTGTCAAAATGAAAGAATGTGTCAGTTAAATATGCTTACGTTCGTACATTAATTCCTCGCGACTTCAGCGCAAAATTGCTTGAAACCTTTCCGCGGGAACCTTGCATGGGACCGTATGTCTACGGGATCGAACGACAAGGTCTTGATTTTCCAATGGTGCCTAACTTCTGAAACTTTTTGCCTTGGAGGGATTTTGTGTGGAAAAACAACTTTTGGGTGAAAAACACATTTTTCTGCAAACCCGACGCTGGCCTTGTGACATGCAAATGTGTAGGGGTTAAGGATCGGAAACCTCCATGGCACTCACATCAATACAGCCAAATGGATTGTATTCTCGTTATTGCACCATGGAACATGAAATCCCAGACATTGTCGCCACAAAAGTGCATGACATTGACACAGATCATAGGATGTTGATTGCCCGCGTTTCGTGTTAAAATTGAAGAAGGAAGACCGTGTTGAACCTATTTCAACGATTAAAAATTCATAAATTCTCGGGAAATGAAATTGACGATTATAACGCTTGTGTGGCCCAAAAAAATTGCTGATATTAAATATGAAATCATGCGATGATGCTGGCAATTTTGATTTGCTGAACCCAGTTCTTCTGGAAGGTTCGCAAACCACGCTCCCAAAATAATATCCAGAACAAAAAACATGGAAAAAAACATGGGACCTTCTAAAAAGACGATGGGAAACCATTTCACCTTAAGATTCGGCTTCCGCAGAGACGTTGAACAAGAATGTAACCAAGAACATTCGAATTGACAAAGAACAACACATTTTGAACGGGTAAGAAATGATTAATCAAAATGGTTTCATGGGGTGGTCTGAAATCAAATTCGCGCCGAATTTTACTAAGTTCAAAGATTCCGCTGGCAACCATGTTCGGTGCAATGATTACCTTCAGGAAACTGCAGTCTACTTGGCGCCAAACGAATGGAAATGCTGTCCAGCGAAAAGGCCGGTGGCGCTCCCAAAAACTCAACATTTTTTGCACGATGGCAGGTACATCGTGTTTGACGATCCCTTCGTGATGGATGAGTTGAACGCTGCCCAAAAAAGGCCAAATGCAACAAAACATCAAGCGTAGACCGTGTTCCAACACCAAAACAATTGGATTTTTTTTTCTTAAATTTGCCGACACTTATTTTAGACAGAAGGAAGTGAAACAATACCATATGAACGCGGTCGTCGTCAGTATTTGACCCATTTCTTAGGTAAACAGCTCTTACAAAACCTTCCGGGTTTGACGCGTGGGTCTGTTCCACACAGTACGGTTTTAGGTCACACAAAAGCACAGCCGAAGCCATATTCCTGGCCAGGCGGCTCCAGGACATCGCCGGAAAATCAAATGCCAGATGTGCACTCATGTAGGAGGCTGGGAAAAGGTGTTCGGCCGAGACACCCAAGATAAAGTCATGGAAACATTGTATCGCCTGAAGGTACCTCAAGAACTATGTCATCTGATCCAAAATTTCCAAGCTGATCCCCAATTCAAAATTCGCATGGGAAAATCAAGGTGGAAATTGCTCAGGAATTCGGCAAGGATCTCACTTTCTCCTGCTCTGTTTGCCTTGGTCATGGGGCCTTTTTTGCGGATGTAAGGGAAAAAATCGATGCGCCCAGACAACTGGAACCGCTAGATAGTGTCTACTTCAGGAAATTTTTGTATGCTGACGATGCCTTGATTTTCCGAGCCAACACACATTGCATCAACACTTTTCTACATGCCATCGAGCATCATTCGAAATATTCTGGCGTTTAATCTTGAATATGACAAATGCGTCGAACTGACCGCCAACCAGCGACGAAATTCTGCGCGTTTTTGCACAGGCAGTACAGGCACAGGGGGCATTTGTCCCAAGGAGGAAATCAGCAGTGTATTTTCGGACCCTTTTTGATAGATTCCTTTGATAATAGAGGCCAAAAATTCAACAAGATAAAGGATTGCATTGCTGCATGTTGGCGATTCAAACTATTTTGGGATAAAGCTACCACGTCAATCAAATGGAAAACCCAAGTGGTCACGGCTATGAGAACATCAAAACTGCTACATGGTTTGGAAGTTGCCTAGATAACAGATAGCTGACCCAAAATGAAAGGACCTCTCTTGGGCATGTTGTGCCTACCTGTCCTAGGCGCAATCTGATGGGCCCTATCTTCAGCAAGAACATGGTATTTCAGCACGAAAAACGCACTTGCGGAGCATGTTGGTGAATTTCAAGGCCTTCTTGCAGACACATTATGACGGCGATATTGGAAGGGGTTCCGTTCCAGATATCGGCTTCACGCCCCTCATGTCCCTTGCAAACCAATTTTCCGGTGCATCTTAGGGTAGGTGAGGCTAAGATGGTACCCATCTCAGCGAATGTCAGGACTCGATCGGAGCCATCTGGGGTCCATCTGAAGACATGTTGGGCCAAAATGGGGTCAATGTTTAGCGGGGCTTATCTTCAGCAATTTCGGGCCTAATTTTTACCAACTTTCAAGATTTCAACCGATGGGCGAAATACGTAAAATAACATGGGATTTTATCGCCACAAAAATCCCAAACCTATCTTCAGCATAAGTTGGAGTTAGAAGGTGCCCCGTTGCGGCTAGCAGCTGCGAATTGGAAATCTAAACAGGTCTTGTTTCAGATATTGACTTCAGAGCCCCTCAAGCCCCTCACAAGCCTGTTTTGCGACACATCTTGGCAGGATTGGGTCCATCTTGGAGTATTTTGGGTCTACTTGGTGTTTATCTTGGGCGTATCTTGGGCAAAGTTGAGCATTGAGCCCATGTTGAAACACATTGAGCCCTTCAGGTGCTCATGTTGGGCACTGAATGCGATTTTTGACCGTTTTGGAAAAAAAACAGGGTATTCTAGACGAGCACCCCCCCAAGGTAAACCTTACTAGCGACCTGCTACTAGCGGGTAATGCGAACGGACGAAAGCAAACCCCCCAGCACCTTCCGTGCGGGCGGACTTGGCTCGCTCATATACCCCAAGTCAGAGCCACATTTGTTCAACGATTCGAAAAGCACATGACATGGAACGCCATTCAGTCGTCACCCAACACAGCAGCTGGAAGTCTGGGAATGCAATGATTCGTGTGGATGCAAATGCCCCATGAACTGACCATTTTTTGGATGATGATCATGACGTACGTCCATCAGATCATCAGGAAGGAGTCAAGGCCCCATTGTTCCGTTGAAAAGTCAGGCTATCAGGTGCGGGGAATGGCATTGGCCTCAACTTTTGAAAATAAGGAGTCGCAGTTTCAACGCCTTGGTTCAGATGCATTCATGAACACTACCGACTTAACAGGAACGGCACGGCAATTTCACGGTACATGCAGGACAGGTTTCAAAAATATGATGATTGATGCTGCAGTGTCAAGATTTGCACGTGCGATGCCTTCGTTGCCTTTTCTCCAACCATCTCATTTTGCCTTGATGTCACTAACCCCCAAAGTTAAAAAGAACATAAAACAAACTGCCATTGATGAGAGTTGGCTGGACCTGGTATATTTTGGAGATGTGATGGATATATAAATTCAGTAGTGGCCAATCTAGCGCAACTTGCTTGTTGCAGAGGCTCAAAAATAGATGTCATGCTTAGCACCTAGGGGCGGCATTGTGGGTGAAGATGGTGGCCGGTGCCCGGATACGTGCAAGTCACGTCTTGAGATGTGCTGCATGCGCGGCTTTCGCCATGTACCACCTTCAGCTTGTAACTTTTGTTGGCAGAGCCTCCCCGCGCGAGAGAAACCTCGTGGTCCGCGATGCCTATAACCCCATTTTGCGACGAGACCCCACCGTAAACAAAGAACTTCAAACCTGGATGGGGCAACAGCTTCGGCTAGTCAAGCGGCAAGAGGCCGGGGGGTTTGGCTCCACTGATGATCGAAAAAAAGCTTACTTGAAGAAACTGGGCCTTGACAAGAAGGCAGAAGAGCTGGACCAGAAGAAACTCCGACCAGCATGGCATTTGAAGCACATTGTGGCAGGAGACAAATTCATTGGTACTTTCCAGCATCCGGCTTTGTTCCGTGGGGAAGCTGTGGATCTCAAGTTCGAGGCCACTAGTGACACCGAAGCCAATATCTTCTCCAAGAGAGGTGATCTTGATGATGTGGTCACCCTCCAACAGGATTACCCAATCGCGTTTGAGTCAGGGGAGCAGAAGGACAACGATTCTCAGTTTGCACAGGCGCATTGCAGTAATATTTTTTCCTGGTCTCTTCCGACATTGGGTGATTTGGTGCTGATTTGGATTTGCTGGTTTGGAAGCAGACCAAACAAGGACTATTTTGTCCTTATCATTATTGCTACGGGGAAGACTTCTACGACCACCACTGCTATAATATACAACTGTTCTAATCATAGTACTTCTCTAAGTGCACCAGTATCATGTGGTGAGCCACAATTCGAAACCCGTCAACAAACTAACTCTGTTTCACGTGGGTGATGACAGCTAGTGACGCTGCAAATGCCAAAAACACATTAAAACACCTCCAAAGAATCGACAGGACTTTACCAAAACTGGGGAGAGAAGGAAAGAACGCTTGGGGGTGCTCAAGTTTCCTGGATATTGAGTTTCCAAAATGAAGTGACCGCTGTCCGCGATGTAGCACCGCCAAGGATATGGCAGCATACACTTTCCACAAGTTCAATGCGAAATGGAGAGACTTCGACAACCCAATGCCATCGGAGGAAGACTGTCAGTACTTGACACTCCCCATGCTCCAGCTGTGGTTTTCGCAGGCCTCGTGCAACAGGAACAAATACGACAGAGAAATGGAATTTTGAATGAATGTGCTTTCTTTTCGTATTCCCCTGTAACAGCATAACTGTGGCTTTTATGCAGGCAGGTTTTGTTGTTTCTGCTCCCCCTTCATATTTGCCCTGTAGACTGCTGGCGTGGAGAACTTCCCCACGGCTGATGAGTTTGCGGAAAACTGCGCAGACAGCTCCAAGGGCATGACTAAGGAGGACGGCCTCGAAGTGTGGATGGCTCCAATTCGACACTTCCCTACTGTTTGGTTGGGTGAGATTTCTAGGGTATCAGCTCTGGTGATTAAACCTGTTGGGAAACGAACCAACAAACCTCCTTGGAAATATTGTGTTTTTGTTTTGGAATGGGTTCTACTTGAAGATGCTCACAGATTTTGCTGGATCAGTTGCTTGGCTTGCAGGAGTTTTTGGCCTACTTGAGGGCTGAATCTCAGGACTACTTAGATGCCTGCATCAATTGAGTTGATCAAGTTTGCGAGAAGCCAACTGTTCCTTGCAGCCGATGTTTCCACCTGCGGGTGCTAAGGAAAAGTCGTTTCCAGCCATATTCACAGGGAGACGAATTCGCTTCACAGATGGCAAGCTGATCTTCGATGGGGATATGCAGGAAATCGGAGACAATTTGATTTATGGTGTCATGGTTGCAGACTCGCTGTTTGGCTGCAGGTCAATGATTTTGAAAAGTTGCTAACTGTGATCAGTGAGGCTTTGTGAGCTTTGATGGCAAGCCGGGGGGAACATTTTCAATGGAACTGCGCCCTGCTCAGCTGCCGTGCTGATTTCAAGGCTGTTGCTCAGATTGTTTCCATCTTGTCTTGAACCAGTCACCGGTCATCCTGTGCTGTGACATCTAAGGGTGAAAAAGAAGAAGTAAATGTGCCAGCGATCAGTGAGAACGCCGAATGCCATTATCTTTTGCAATAGGCAATCAGGTCAATCAGTTTTCTAGAGCTTTCTTAGCTGCGAGCGAAAAAGGTATCCTGCTGCCTTCCAGGAGGCTAGGGCTGGGCACATGTGGAACATTTGTTTTCTCTTGGGCCACAGCTGATTTCTGGATCTAAGCGTCCAAATGACAACAGCAAAGCCACACCCAACTTGCATCATACGCTTCCCATGGCAACTGGTAGCTTGAACTCCGACGTGAGATCAAGCCTGCAAGCAGAAAACAAGAGTATTCCACAACGCGTATGTCAAATGCCCTGTCCTCTAGTGCCATGAGATAGCGCTGACAATCTCGACAAATCCAGCTGTGATGCAACTGCTTTGGTGTGGCATCCGTGATGCCATTCAGGGTTTTCAGATTGATTTTGGGTGCCTTGTGCGGCGGAATCGTTCGCTCGGGCACCCCACCTTGGCTTCCAACCGTAGAGATCGATGACTACGAGTGTCGCCGGGGGATTCCCAATCCAGTGGTGAACTGGGCGACCCTGCGGCAGCGATTTGGAGACCTGGTGAAACAGGTCTTGGACGAGAGGACGTTGAGACTGCGCCAGGGAGATGTGACACGGATCAGAGGCCTGCAGATGGAACTCCTGGAGTCTGCTGCAGTGATCTTGTTGCGTTTCCCAATTGCGCTGAATGAGTGTCCGTTTGGTGCAGTCACTGCCTCAATCTTTGCCACTTGCATGGCCTTTATTGCCAAGGATGAGCTGTCCAACTCTCCGCTACAGTCTCCCTATGATCAGTTTCTATCCGATTTGGGTCGGCAGTCTTTTCTGGAACTTATGTCACGAGATTTGTCCGTCGTTTTAGACTTGGCCAATCTACACGTGACTGCTGCTTCTGAGTGGGGGACTTTTTCGCTGCTTCACATCTATCTGCCAAAGATCAGGGGTGTGAAATATCCAAGTTCACAGCAATTGGCATGTGCTGGAGCTTCGGTTTCAGGCTACAAGGCCGAACACATTCTGGAATTGTTGCGTCGGCACACTCCCTATGCGTCTGGCCGAGATATTGAAGGCCTGAAATTTCTACGAGGTTTGGATCCAGTGGTCTCTGCGACCATGCAACTTGGTGGCTCAGGAGAAAGCATGCCTGTATCCGTGTATCCATGGCAGGATAGGATGAAACACACATTCAAAGTCTGGCGTTGTCTACATGGACATTGGCCACACTTTGAAAAGATTTTTCATTGCCTTGCGGCAACCTAGGAAGGACCCTCGCGAATTCTCCACAATCTTTGTCCAAGCATGTCCTGCGGGTGCTGCAGCCTTTGCCAGTGCCTCTGCCATGCTGGCGTTGATGTCGAATCCTTCCCTCTTCGAACGCTTCAGTAATTTGGCTCGATGGATTCTGCGTTCCCATCCAACGGCGACTCAGCTGTTTCTATGATAACTGTGGGGCCCAGGATGCGCTGTCAGCCGGGGTGGCACTAGGATGGTATTGTGAACTTAGACAATCATGGGGTGACCTTTGGCACCCTCCCCTGATGTTGCCTCTTGAGGAAGCACTAATGGGTGCAACCACCTGGGCTTTGTTCCACAGCCTGGCCAAACTGGGCAACTTCGCTTTGCGATCCTTTGATTTGGTGTTGGACCCTCAGATTCCGAAGCTTTGCACGTCCTGACTTCAAAACGCAGCAGTCAACAGCTTCCCCATGGTGTCTAGGAGTGCCTTTGCGCACCGAACTTTCCGCATTCCACCAAGGTGGTCTCCTGACTCATTGCTGCAGCTGCCGCAAGATCCTCACGACTTTGATCGACTTCGCCTGGACCCGGTCCTCAGGGTGTCATTGCTGAAGTGTCATGTGATGCGGTAATCATGATTGAAGTGTCAGGGTTGGTGATGGTCGTTGTTTGACTGGGGGGTGCTGATCCCAAGTATCCAACAACCAGGGCCATGCCATCCAAGATGGAGCACCACAGTTTGCCAGGATGTTTTGTATAAATTTGATCTTTTGCCAGTTTGGGGCAGGCCAGGCCGTGGAAAACCCCCAACTGGTATGCTGAGGAGTGGCCCACATGCTGCATGATATCTCAGACAACTCTAATGTTACAACCTGTGAGATGTTTGGTCACATGCTGTCCATACATTTCATGGCTAAAGCAAGAGTAGATGAGTAGCATCATTTCCTATTGCTGGCACAACTTGTTTCTGACTTTTATGCAATCTGTTTTGATTGTTCCCAAGGTGAAGCATTTGCAAGCTGCGGAAGGCCATCAACACCCTGCTACTGGAGAAATTGCTTCCTTTCTGAGAAATATCAAAGAAATTCAACAGGATCCAGAGACCATGGTCTACATCACTGCAGTTGGCGGCGAGCCTTTTGCAAACTACATCCGAGGATTTCGGCTGCGGGTGGCACATGCAAACTATCAACCAAACACGATCCACGCTCAACTTGCACTGGCTGTGTGTTTTTGCGAGGTTTTAGAGAAGGAATGGGGTCCATAAAGTATCCTCTAATGGTCTAGGAATCATGCAGTAGGTTTCATTATTCTCATTTCATTGGTTGAAGACTTTCTGTTGCAGCCTCCAAGCAAATGCTGGCAGGATTTGTACGACGTGCTCTGAAAGTTGGGCTTTCTGCATTGGTCATGGCTTGCATGGATTCCATTGCCTTGGAGCGATGCTTGCAGGTGTGGGTAGTGGGGTCTTCTGGTGCATGTGCCAAGTCCAGGTTCTCAAAAGTTCCGGAAGGTTTTGGTGCACCGGAAGGTTCCTAGAGCAGTTCCCAGGGTCCGGGAGGCAGGCAAAGGTTCCGGAAGCTTCGCTTGGCAGACCTTTCGGTTGCGGAAGGTTCTGGCAAGTTCCGGACAGTTGCGGAGCTCGGCTCCACAGCACGCTGCAAGAAGATCCAACGTAGTAAGCTAGATCGACCCAGCTGTTGGGGATGCCACCTGAGCAGTTTTTTTGTTGTTGTGTGTGCGCGTGTTGATATTTGCGTCTACGGAGAAGCTTTTTTTGCTCTTGGACCTTCTTTAGCGTTTTTGAATCAAGTGCTTTGCTTTCAGTCCAGAGTCGCTGTGCCAGCACCTTCCCCAGGTGGTGCAGGACATGAAGACAAGCTGCAAGATTGCAATAGCAAACAGTGTGAGCAATGGCAATACATGTCTTGGACGATATTGTAAGCAGGATCCAATCACAGCCTTGAGCCAAACCGACTCAGGTGGAAGCAGATCTGAACGCGTGCTATGCATATCGGCCACAGAAGGACCCTGGCAGTTTCATTTTATGTGTTTTCGTGTTTGCAAGTCATACGTTGCCTTATTTTCTTTTTTTGGATGGTGGCCAGTAGTGAGAGAGAACGTACTCTCGAGGGCATGTCATTTTCATCAAGCACGCCTTCTTGCCCATCCTTCTGAGTGCTGCAGTGGATACTGTCTGGATTGACTTCGATACCTTCATCCTTCAGGCGCCCAGCTGCCGGGCAGCCCATTCGCAGGTTAGAACTAGAGTCTAGAATGGTTTAGGCACAGCAAGCTTCAAGTCCAAAGATGTATGATGATTCAGATCCAGCTCATCTTGAAATATCAGATGCTTGGAATAGGAAGAAGCCAACTTGCTGCAGCATATGCAATTTTAGACGCTCTCTGCCAGGACCCATCCCCGGCTCTCAAGGCTACACGCGAGAATCCGAAAGAAGTGCTACCGCGCAGTTCTCGGGTGCTTCGGCTTGATGCAGGCCTCGTTTTTGCGGTAAAAGTTGGGTCCTCCTATGATGCCTTCCTCAACTAGTTTTGCCATTTCGTGTAATGTTTGTGCTTGCTTCACGACATATAGCGACATTTGGATCAGCTCAGAGGCCAATTCATTCAGAAAACGAGGTGCGCTTTGGCTCGTTCTTATTTCAGAACTCTTCCGACCTGTGCACTCTCTCCAAGATTTGCGACCCAAGGCACCGGCCAAAGTCATTGTGTGTGGGCTGAAACAATGGAGACAGACCGGGTTCATGGTTTTTGCAAAGTACAGACGAAGTGTTCGATTGATATGCCAGGTTTCTTTAGTTTGTGTAAGCTGCACTCTGCAAAATGCCCCTGCAGGCAATACATGGAGGTAAATGTGACCTCCACAACAGAGGAAAGCCCATTGGATTACCAAGGGGTAGAGATTCTTGTGACGGAGCACTGGGACGCGAGGTGCTTGAATAATGGGCTCTTCTATGTGCGTGCTTCCTACCGGACCTTGATTTTTTTCAATCTCTTCTTGAGACAGATTTATGTCAACCCCTACACCGATAATCAGAACTTGTTTGATGCGTTCTTGTCACATTCGACCACGGACGCTGCAGTGCCGGATGCTCGGCCAGTTCTGCGTTACGCCTTGTTGGACATTGATCAGCAGTTTGGGTGCGCAGAAGGTCATGCCAACAATGCAGAGGGTCAGGGTGGTCTGGTGACGTTTCACTTCTGGGCTTCGGACTTTCGCACTCGAGAAGCTGCTGAGACCGAGAAGGGTTCCCCACCGAGCGGTCAAGCGGCCGCAGGTGGACGTATAGTAGCGAGAGATGGTGTGGAGAGGGTGGAGAAGATTCGAGCGAAAAAGGATGAACTGTTTGAGGTCTTCTTTTCGGAAGCTGCACAGGACACATGCGATTTGGGTATCTGCCATTTTGGATTGCAGTGAGAGTGAAAACTATGTAGGATTGGTCTGAGATCAATATACACGGACCCGCTGCCAGGAGGAGTATGATCGAGGGCTACTTGGCGTTCCAACGGCAGGGGCCAAGTTCATTGCACAGGCAGGATGGCTGAAAGGTTCCTGCGTGACAAACTGAACCAATCACACATGGGTTGTAATTTGCAGCTAGTTCTGGACACGCACAGGTTACCACCACACATCCGCTGGCTAATCCAAGGTCATCAAATCTAGAAAAGCAACCTATCATAATGCTGTTGAACCGTGGTTTGTCCACAGGGTTCTACATCAGCAGTGCGGAAGTACAATAGAACAACCGAAGTGTTGTCACTCGCCTTGGGCCATGAGAACAAAAAAAACCTATCAGAATTGCCAGCAAACTTTCGATCACTTCATCAAATGATCCTCCAAAAATCGACCAATGTGTTACAACACTCAGGGCGCCGTCGGGGTGAACCGCCAGGTCAGAGCTCCTCAACCGAATTGGAGAGGCATGTGTTCTGTGACCGCCGTGGGGGTGGAGGACTTGGTGGACGAACGGATGTTGCAAGGGGAGCACGAGCTGATTGATTGGAAAGCGGCCACCAAAGTCATGGAAGTCGACCACGGAGAGATGGAGGGTGAAACTCGAGATGATGAAACCAGTTGTGTGGAGAAACCCAGGTGCGAAGGCATCCCTTTGGATGAATGGGCTCTTGCATTGCAAGCCATCGCCCAGCTGGGGGAAGAACCCGAGCAGCATGGCCATGCCTTGGATGCTGCTGAGGTAGCAGTGTTGAAGCAGCAGATTCGATCCCTTGAGGTGGGTACCTTGCTGACTGTGAGGGCCTTTAACCGTTATGGGCCTCGGAGGTTGGCTGAAGAGCTGAAAGAGCTCCTGCGCTCCAAAGGATAGAGAGAGCTGAAAAGCAAAAGTCCAGCTGCACAGAAGCACAGCTGCAGTTGCCCGAGATTTCCCGACATGTAGCAGGTCATGTGCTGATGTGCCCCAGCTTGGGCTCAAGCCCTATTTTTGCTTACAAAGCAGCAAAGAGCGCTCCAGACGGGTCTCGTGTTTTGGGGGTCAGTGACTTGAGAACCAAACAGCTCCACAGTCCGAGCAGTCGATCAACAACTGAAAGCACTTGGCCACCATGGCGCTCGCCATGGCACCGCTAGCTGCAGAGGCTCCAGCTATGCCCCGGGGCCCAGAGGCCTACCGGGGGCAAAGCAGAGCCACTGCGCGGAGGCCTGCCATGGCCGCTGGCACCAGCGCAGCATTGGTTGCCCTGGCATTGCCTCGTCACAGGACTCGTGCAGTGGAAGGCTTTACTTGGCTTTCACTTGATGAAATGATTGTTGAAGGTGGTATCGAAGGGTGAGTTTAGGCTGATATTTGTGAAATGCTGCACATGCTTGGATAGGTGAGATTGCCTTTGACTTTGGCTCAAGTAAGCTGCCACGATGGTGCACTGGCCCCGCTCATGAAACAACCACTGAACAACATTTGAACCAAGCACCCCATCAGGATTAAGACCTAAAGAGTCGAGTGAACTTAGCCACTCCAAATTGTCAAAGTTTCATGTAAGTTTCGTGTGCGTGCTTGCTTGCCTTGTCACACATCAGCAACTTTGTCAAAGATCACATCGTGCCTCATCCCCAGTATGTTGCATGGCTTCTGCCGCCTCGGTCGTAGAAGCAGCGCGGCAGCAGCTTCGAGGGAACGAGTGGTCCGCTGAGTGGGCGCCAGTTTGGCGTCGCCCCTCCCGCGGTCCCGGCTCCCGAAGCCAATCTGCCGATCCACTGCACCACTTGACCCCCTTGGACGGTCCGTCCAAGGATAGCAGTCATGAACCCTACCGGCGCCGTGCACGTCGCGGGAAGAGGAGTGGTCAATTACTGAAGCCAAGGAGTCAAATGAGTCAAGACTCAGTTTCTTCCTCTGAGTCTCTAAGGTCAGCAGATTGGCAATTTCCGCAATTTCCAGACGCTGAGGAGATCCAGCTGTCAGCAGATCCTGAAATGGATGCTGAATTGCAGCAGCTGGAAAGAGCCTTGGAGGATAGGCAGCTGAGACTCACAGAAGTGAAGGCCAACGGGAGGGCCCTGGAGGAACGTTTGGAGGCCACAGAGAGAGATGCAAGGCATTTCGGTGAAACTGTGATGGCTCTGGAGGCTGGCTTGCAAGATGCTGCGGTTGAGGAACATGAGCCTCACCGCGAGTTGCGTCACACGACAAGGGAGGAGAGAAAGCCAAGTCAGCCTTCCTTAGACAATCTGGTTGATGAGTGGGCGCGTGCCAGAGCAGCCATTGGGTTGTCATGAGGTAGGGGCTGTTTGTGGTCACCTCGGACCAGGCATCTTCAAACTTTGAGCACGTTCTCAACGTTTCACACGCCAAATGAAGTGAGTTTGGTGGGAAAATGACGAACAGATGGTGCGGATTGCGTGCTGCAACACGGCTTTCTCCGCACCATGATAAAATTCCAAACTCATAGTTGTTCACTTCTCCAAGAAAAAGCGCTCAAATCCAAGTTTTTTTACCAGCAGCGTTGTTGGTTGAATCTCTAATCTCTCAAGTTTGGTTCATAACATCTACATGTATAACTATATAGATATATTATGAATATATTGATGTATATCTTAGTGTCTTAGTACGTATTAAATATATGCTCTATGAGTTACATCACCTTTTCTTTTCGAGTTCTTCGTACCCGCATTTTTGATGCATGGGTTTGCCCAGTGGGAGCTCCTTGAGGACTGGCTGCCCGGGGCCCCCCGCCGATGCGCCCGATCCGCCACTGGTGGCCGCGGCGTACCACTGGGCAACATTTTCGATGTGGCCTGGCTATCTCAGTGGGTTGACGCAAGGCTCAAAGTTCAGTGTTTGCTGCCAGCATACCTAAACCATGCCTAAACCTTGTATTTGGATAAGTGGTAAGCAAACAAGCGGAGAGATGCTGCCCATGTTTGATCATTCTTGTTTATTTATCTTGCGATCCATTCAAATAATGAAAATTGTGTACCTTGATGACGCAGTATTTGCTATTCAGATATGATTAAATGTGTAAACATACAATTAGATGCGTGTACATGCAAAGGAAGTGCAGGCCCACAGGCCACAGGAAAAGGCGCACTTCTTGAGGTTCCGAACACAGAGTTCCAACTCAGGTTGTTGGCCAAGGGGGCAAGACTGGAGTTGGTGGAGGTTTTGTCGGGGGAGGTCCGCAAGAAATGTTTGGCAGACGGACAGGCACGGGGTGAGCTCGCTTGAAGCTGCAGCGATAGCCAGTCATGTCGGGGTGTGCCATGTCCAGTGTTGTTGTTTCCAGCAGGACCTCAGGATGATAAGAAGGCTGAAGAGGCCTGTGCAGCTGAGCTGCCTTTCAAAAGTGTCATTTCTCGTTCGACGAAAGTCCTGCAGGTCCTCAACAACATCAAAGGTTTCCAAATGAAGCCCAAAGAGGTCAAAGAGTACCTCGATCGCTACATCATTGAGCAGGCTGTGGATGCTTTTCTGATTTTCACCAGTAATCTTGGGTCATGCGCCACCATGGCTGACACCTGCCTTGTGCTGGACGGTTTTGTCCAATAGGATGATGCCAAGAGGGTATTGCATCTTGGCAGCAGCTCCTGGTGAGTCTCCCACCAATGAGTTCCGATCATCAACAAGAATGGAATTAGAGAGACATTTTCGCAGTAGTTGCCACAGTTATGTCATGGTTGTTACACTGTTGCATGAATGCCGCCCTACGCCTTACACTTTCACTCCTTCTCTACACTTGCACTATTTGTCATCGGGCCATTGAGGACTTGTGGCCTTGGGGTGTCAGGTTTCCTTTCCAAGGTCCGTGGCTTTGTGTGACCATTACAATTGGGCACGGCGTTGCCTGGACGATCCCAGTCTTCGTGGCAAGAATTATACGAAGCCGAAGCTTCGGCTTAGACTGGTGGGGCACTCTTGTAGGAACATGGGAGAGGAATTGGAGGGTTTGATGGAGGTTCTGATGCAACGCCCGGATTTGTAGATGTCCATTGATGTCCATTACCTTTGCAAACTGCTGGATTCTTTTGGCAAGTCCTGTCCAGGAACATCCTCATCTCTGGACCAACTGGGAGCGGCAAGACCTACTTGGTCAGGACCATGGCAAAGATGCTAGGGGTGCCGTTCGTGAAGGCTAGACTTGCCTTGAGAAGCAATCATGTCCCAATCCGAAACTTCGCCCTTTGCCCTGTGCTCCCACGACTTCACTTGCAATTGGTTCTGGCTGGTGGTTCTCATGATTTTGGCTCCTAAATGGGGTGGCCACACAGTTGCGCCAGGCAGATGCAACGAAGTTCTCAGAGACGGGAATTGTTGGTGAAGATGCCGAGGATGTTGTTAGACAGCTGGTGGATGCTGCAGGAGGAAGTTCTGCAGTGGCTGGATATGGCATTGTGCACTTGGACTGAAAGCGCGATCGGAGTCGATAGGAGCGGTGCACTCGCAATGGTTTGGGTGAAGCGAGTCCAAGACACAAAGGTGACATAGAACCCCCAACAACTTCGGTAGCCTCTTCTCCCTGTGGTGATCATGGAGGTTGAGCTTAGAACACCTTAGAACCCATAACATGTGCCATCAATCATTAACAGTTGTGGGGCCACACCTGTTGCGCAACCAATGGTTATTGTCAATGATGATTGTGAGACTACGATTGCGACCAGTAGCTCGCATTAAGATGTTAAAAACCATCAAAGTATTATTAGTTATATCAGTCAATTTGAATTCAAACTAATGACCATTGTCAATTCTCATTGTGTAACTGATGTTCAGCCTCAGCATAATTACATGAAGATCACTGTGTACTTGCTAGCTTAGACTTATTCACCACATCTAATCAGTATATGACAATATGACCATGATTCACCATCGTTCACCGCGGTCATGCAACCATCACTATTGTCGTTCTCAAGGCATCGTGTTTGTCATATGGTTGGCTTTCCGGCGACCACACGATTCACGTGACATGGAAGCCCGTGCTCAAAAGCTACAGCACCCAAATGCCCAAAACTGATGCTGATGTGTTCTTTGAGCATTGTTTGAACAAACTCCGTTCCATGTCTATTTTCACAATACGCTTCGTACGTTTTGGTTCGCTGGTGAGGAAGTTGGATACATAGATAGGATAGTGACAAATGAATTAAACGTATGAATGGATGTCTATACAGCATGTTTTGTGTAAGCAAATGTACACACGCACACACACACATGCATGTATATACATATGTATAGGTATATATGTATATTTACAAGCAAATATACAAACATGTATACACATTTTTTGCATTCGAATAGTAGGCTTTTACAGTTATACAGATGAAACGACCAAACAAATTTTGCACTTGCCCTTGCAGAAAAACATTGAACCAAATCTGCGTGCTTCAACGTGGCGGCGAAACATTAGCCTAGTGAAAGGCCCTCGGGGTCGCACATGTCTCACAGCACGGATGCAATATGTGATGCGTTCGTGGCTCACTGCCTAGTTCCTGACAATGAAGTGCTTGCAGGTACGTAGATGAGGTGGATAAGATCTGCAGCGCATCTGGTGGAATGGGCGGTAGAGGTGGTTGGAGTGGATCTCAAGTTCAAAGTGTCTTGGTGCTTAGAGAGATTTAAACGGGATCTTGGAGCAAGGCTGGTGATTTGCCATGGCTGACTGGGTGCAGAGTGTATCCTTTGGCAGGCGGGACATGGTTGTTGGCTGAAAGTTATTTGGGTTCTGGATGCCCCAAGCGTACTGTCTTTTTCATCGTTTATCTCTTGTAAAGAGTGCGTTTGCCAAGGTAACTTTTTGAAGATCATGGAGGATACCGAGGCGGGCGGCCAGTGGTGATTCCTACATTCCAAGGGAATTTCAACTCGTTCCCAGGTAAGTGCGAAGAATAGCATGCAGGCCAGCCTATCCAGCATGCTACTTGTCCAAGTAGTTGGAATTAGTTGGAATTGGCGGCACCCTATTGTGCCTTTGGGGGCGCTCTTGCTGGTGACTTGCTGGTTACTCAGTTGGTCCATTTGGCTGTTTGCTGAGGTTTGGTGGGGGCCAGGACGAGTCCATCTCGACAAAATTTGTGCATGCCCTCAGATTTGCTGCATTGGAGAAAGACAGCGAGAGACAGATAGAGAGAGAGAGATAGAGAAAACAAAGAAAGAAAGTGGATAGTAAAGTAGAAAAGAATGGAGAAAGAGACCCAAATGTCATCAGAGGCTACTGGATAGACCGCTGAACTCCAGATCCTTTTCACCTACCGCGTGGCACTTGAGGTTTTATTCATTTTCAGTGGTGCATTCACCGGAATGAACGACATCATCAAGAATCGTGTAGGTGCTCCTGGGGTGGCCCCCCCACACCTCAAAGCCATCCACCAAGACACTGCGCAGGTACCAAGTCCATGGGCTTCCTGGCTGCGGATGACGCTGCAAATGAAAAGGGGCCGCCGGAAGAGCAACAAAGCTCCTTGGTTGAACTTCCCAGTGCTTTTGAAGATTTTTTGAGTACATATGTAGTTGAGGTCTTGCGTAGAAGGAAAAAAGTAGTTGGGGTCATTCTTGGACTTCGTTGCCCTGGGATAACTCATTCTTTGCACCCTTTGCTCAGTCACCCAGGTTACCTCCACCTGGCAGAAACAAATGATTTCATCGAAGCCGGCTTAGAACCAGAGTTTGTTGGGCGCATCCCTGTGCGAGTGGCAGGGGCCTCGGCTTTAGAGTTCTGGCTTACGAATCGTATTGTATACTTCCCAGGAACGATTGACATCAGTATATGACTTCAGTTCTTCTTGTGTATTTCGTCCTGATGGCTGCCATTCCTTCCATTTGTACAGAGAGATCAGGAAAACATGGAAAACACAGAAAACCTGCGCTCAACAGCCCGAAATCATCTGAAATCCACGCATCGCCTCGAGGCAATTCGTGCCTTGGACTCCAACGACTTGTACAAGATCCTGACGGAAGCGGAGGATTCGATTCTGTTGCAGTTCCAGATCCTCAACTGCTTTGCTTCTATCTTTCCTCTCATTGAACTGGGTCCATGACCAAGCACAATATGGTCAGGGTGATTTCTAAGCTGCTCAGACTTTTCTTGGCATGGGATCGCCCCTGTTCTTCTTACAACACGTGTCATGTTGCTTCAGCTTCTCAAATGGTGCTTCGAACTTGGAACATCTTGGGTTGAGCTGTAGATTGGATATCTTGGGTCAAGAGCCTTCTGGACCCCGAGCCAAGCTACGGGTTCAAAGGGTCAATGACGATCCTGAACGTGCAATGCATGTTGTGCTGTTGTCAAGGAATGACTTCTCTGGATACGGCATTCAGCTGAAAGCCGGACACTTAAAAGCTATTTGCACAGCGAAGAAACAGCGAAGAAAGTGCAACGACTCGGCATCACCCCTGACATAGCATCCCTGTCCACGGGAGATCCATGGCGAGTTCAACCCATGGTCCCAACCCTCCCATCCACAGCATTGCGGCACTGGAGGCCGAGGAGGCTGCGCTGCGACGGGTGGCTGAATTGGCGGTGGAGGAGAAAACTGGTGCGCGAGCGCTGGTAACCATCCTGGAGAAGGTGCGGGACCTGGGGAGAACTCACAAACAACGCGCATAGTGTCACATAAATGGTGCCAAAATGCTATGCTTCCGGTTACGCACTTATGCCAAGTGAATTCTCATACATGATTGGATTTCAGTATTTTTTCCATAAAGAAATAAATATGTATATATATATATATATAAATATCTATATATGGCCGTTTTATGCCGTTTTGTTGCTCGCGCACCCACGCAAACCCATAAAGATCAATTTATTGGGCAACACGCTCTAACGAACTGAGGTGAGTTTTGATGCTTGGAGATGAAAGCATTTTGATTTAGGGCAGAGATGGTAGTTCATCGGGTGATCAGCAAATATCGCGAGACAGATCGCCTTTCCGGTCAGAACCGGTGCCAACTTTTGAATCCAAAATGACCAGAACATGGAAACAGTGGAAGCAAAATCCAGCTGCCGAGGTTTGAACACACCGCTCCGCTGCACCCTTCAAGAGTTATGCAACCAAATACATTTCACAAAGCGTTGGCACGATGAATTTGAGTACGGGAGGCCAGGCTCCAAAGTGTTCTGCCAGGTGCTGCGGAACTTTAAATTTGAGCTCCCATCAACAACTTGCACCGAATTGCTCCTGACTGCTGAGATGGTGGAAGATCCCGCCAGAATCTTGCCTACACCTTGTGATAAGCGTCCGAGAGTTTGGTTGTAATCTGAAACTACCCCCCCTGGCTCCATTCGAAGAAAGATGCGAGTCTGCTACACCTTGTGCTTTGAAGGAACCCCTCCGGAAGCCTTGCAAGTTTATACATCTGTACCATGTGCCGCCTGATGGCACTCCAAGGAGCGCTGCAAGACCTGCTGTGCTCTGCAGCCTTAGCCCGAGCCGATGTGAACCGTTGGCTCGAGAGAGTGGAGAAGACGCACCTTGACGCTGCAGTGGGACCGGGTGGGATGATGTGGGATGTGCAAGTAGCGGTTCTGAGTAGTGGACTGATGTGCACTGTGCGGTTTCTGCGATGTTTGGTTTCATTCTTAGTGGCGATGCAATGATGACAGACCTTTCCAGAAGTGAACCTCACAGTTGCCGTGGCTGGGCTAAACTCCAATTGGTGGGGGATCGCTTGCCCAGCTCATTTCGTTAGTACAGGTTCTGCATAGAGCTCTACTTTTGAAATTGGAACCTGAGCACAAAGAAACGATTGAGTCAAGTTCTTCAACATTCTTGGACTGTAGCTTGGTTTGCTGCCTTATCCAACAAATTGTTTACACACAAGCAAAGCTGCAGCTGCAGAACCACTAGGCACAGGTCAATCCCGCATGAAACAGATTTCTACTCACCGGATTCATCAAACGGCAGCCCTTGACATGCTTATTCACTTCATACTTTCCAAAGTGTTGTTTCACCATAGGCCGTTTTTACATCGGAGGATTAGTTTGTGAGCTCTTTGACTTCAAACATGTTTCATTTCTTTTGAAATATCACAGAAGCACTTGTACACTTCAACGGCAGGCAACCTGAGAATACTGACTTCAGAAGATGTTTTCTCTGCTCAATTTTCCCAGGATAAATGATCCATGCTCACTCCTTTGAAATTACTCTAAATGGCAGCCCTTTTCCAACAATGATCTGTCGGTGAATTTCTATTCTTGAACCTTTGCACGGATGAATGCCCTCCCAGATTACTACCAGCTTACTGGGATGCCCTACTAGGTGGCTACAAGCTTACTGGTAGTTATGCCTAGACACTGAGCAGCCTATCAGGTCACAAATTCGTGTGGATATGCCAGATGAAGTGCGCGAGCGAGTTGTTGCAGAATGTGCTGCTTGGCAAGATTTTGCCGCAGCTTCCAGCTTAGCAAGAGTGTCGGAGAGGCCGTGCAGGCTTTGTAGTAGAGCTTACAGTACCAACTGCTCTTTCTGAGTTATAATTCTGTTGGAACTGAGTCATGTGAGTGGTGTGCCCAGAGATTTCTTTTCCTTGGGCCCTTGGGCTCTTGAATCTCGCTTCCAATGTCAGAATTCCATGAGAATAATCTGCATACAATCGACATCAATCGACAGTCATAGGGATGTTGTGGGATGTTCATGCCTTTCGTGCATGGAAAGGCAGAGATCTTGTGATGAAGCGGCGACCAAGGCGAAGCGACGGCAGTCTGCCGAGAAAGTGCTGGATACAATGCTGCGGGAAACAGGTGGGGGCTCCCACTGGTGGCTCCCAATGGGCTCCCACTGATGGCAGTTCTATCAGCTCAGTTTTTACACTAAAAAACTATCTTTGACACTGCTCTGCTGCAATGTTTCCTCGCCTTTCCAAGCCCTCAACGTGTGAGGCGTCATCTCCGGCTTTGAGTCCATTCGATGCTGGGCTGAGGTCACAAAGACCAGTCAGGGAACGGGCAGTGAGAGGTGGTTAGATTTTCAAGAAGGCAAGCGCACCATCAGCCGCTAGCACGCTAGGAGCGCAGGGCGTAGTTCGGGTCCTGACCAGCCAGGAAAATGACAGCGCAGTGTCAGGTTCCAACTGTTCCGCCTTAGGGACAGATGCCAGCAAAATGACAGTGTTCATCAGTGTCTATTTCCATGATGAATCGTATGAACGCACCAGCTAGTGGGAAATATGTGGTTTGAAAAAGGGTGTGTATTCTATACTAAGATATGATGTGTATGTAATTTTAATCTGGTTTTCAGTGTGGATGTGGATCGTTAGGTGGTCCACGCGAAGCTCCGCCTGCATTGCTCCATTGCAGCTTAGGAGAAGCCACCAAGGGCAGCGTCGAGCTGTTTTGTATCTCTGAAGCGATGCTGGACCAGCTCTTTGAATGCAAGGGAGCATAGCTGGAAGCATTTGTTAGGGGTCGTTGATTGTGGTTGCTTGCTGTCGCTGTCACTGCTCTGTTGCTGTTGTTTTGGTTGTTTGGTTGGTTCGTCCGTTCGTTCTGTGTGTGGCAAGGCCCCAAGAAGAGATGGAGAAATGGACGAGGGAGCTGGATACGATGAGCTGATGTTTCTCTTGTGAGGTTTGTGAATTGGATCATTTTCGCTGCAGCCGACGGCACTGTCACCAGAGCAACTGCCGTTTTTCGGGGCTACTGCTAAAAGCAGGGTCCAGGTGCAGCAGCCCCTCTGTGTTGCATGGTCAGGCCCTCGAATGAGATGGTGATGGATTCATTGAAGTAGCAGATTTCCACCACCAGAAGCCGTGGCATGCCATTTGTTTCTCTCTCCGACCGGACAGTACGAAGAGGCAGGAAAATGCAGAGGTAACTTGATCGCTTGATCCTTTTATGCCAAGAGTGCCTCTGCAGCTTCATGAGCGCAGCATCAATATCTGCAGAATCATTGCTGTAAACGAAAGGGGTGCGATGCCATAGCATTGATCTGCAGCTTGGCTCTAGTAGAGCTGGTAGTGGGCCCATATCCAGTCCCATTGCAGGCCTTGGCTGCTGCGTTCTTTTTGCAGGCTTTGGGATGTTGCCATTTTCGCCACAGGTGATTGCATCATGCAACCACTTTTGATGGGAGTCGCAAGTGTTCTTGTGCCATTGACTCCATCGACTGCATTGAAATCCTCTGAAGCTCTGCAGCTCAAGTCCAAAGTCTGGCCACTGGCCTTGAAAGTCCCACCAAATTGATTAAGGTTTGAGGCAGAGGTGAAACAAAATAGTTTTTGTGAAAGAGGCATTTGGAGAAATGAACTGATTGTGGATTGTCGTGTGGGTTGTCCCTTTGTTTTTGAACCTGATCCCAACTTTCGATTCCAAGCTGTGCTCCGCGCCTCTCTGCGGTCGCCATGAGTTTGCACTCTGGCCATGAAGTGGGGGCCTGTTCCTGAGCTGCAGTCAGGACAGATCAATGCTTGGAAGATGACCTGGGCCGACCATGTCCAACTCGATTGAGTTTGGACATGTTCACATTCACCCAGTCATCCTTGCAGATGCACTTTTGTTGAGGCGTCATTTGGCTCACCCCCTGCAACCCCCACTGCAAGTGTAGCGCACTTGACCTTTTTCTCGCGCACGTGCATAGAGTTCAGGGTGTCTTAGCCTTATACATAGGGTATTCTCTCTCTCTCTCTCTTTCTCTCCGGCGCCATCAGGCAATTCTATTAGTGTACTTTTAACTTTATTTAGTTATTTGCATGCTGATGCACCAGCAGTCTCAAACCTAGATCTCCTTGATGTGTGCTCGAACCCTTGCAAAGCCTTGGCCAAGTGTAGGGCAAAACCTCCAGAGGCCCTGGCCAAAAATGCAAATTGACGGCACTGTGTTCTTAATAGGCAGATGTGTATGTGCAGCATGCAATTTGCATGTGTTCAAGTTCGGATAGTGCGCAGACAAGCTGGGGTAGTGATGGCTTGGGTATCCAAGCTTTGGACACTCCCCCATTGTGCGCCCGGGTTCGGTCGCCTCCAAGGTTCCCCCACGCTGTCCGAGCTGCCAGTGTCCGACTCGGAGATTCTGACGGAGCGCAGCTTGGAGGTCACCATGTCGGATACTCCTCGTGCTGGAGAGATTCACCTGGCATCGCCCGATGTCTTTGGGCAGCAGCGAGAACACTCCAACAGCCCCTCCCATGGATAGCTCTGGTTTCTTGGGTCCAGGATACTGTTGGGTTCACTGCCACGGCTCGAAGGATCATGGAAAGATCAGTAATTATGCTTTGACCTGTGAGGTTACTCCCAAATCTGCAGAGGCGCTGGTGGTTGGCCGGCAATACGCCTGGTACCTCCCTGACCTCCCGGGCTTTGTTATTTGAGTGTTGCAAGAGCAAATGGTCATTTTTTTGGAGGGATTTTCTTCGGAGTTTGCAGAGAGTAACTGAGAGAGTTTTAACTTGTTGATTTGATTCCAGCACCATGCATTTGCCTGGCAGGCATGCAGCGTGCGTCGCTCCCAGACCATGGATTCTTGTGCCGGGTCGCCGGAAGCCAACTCTGGCACGGACCGGGTGGTGCTGCCTGATTCTTTGCATCATTTTGTCTTGATCAGTTTGTCGTCAGCCGAATTTCACTTGCCGCCATGGCTGCTTTCGGCGACCTGGAGTCTGCCCATTTTGTAGCAAGTGGAACCCTTCACCTGCAATAGATAGCTGGTTTCTTGAGGCAAGGCACCCACTCCTGTACAGAGCACATGCGCCCACTCCTTTGCATCGTGTCAACCAATGCCTGGCGTAGGAAGCCAATGACTTCTGCATCGTGTCAGCTGATGGCAGGACGCCAGGGCCTAAGCTTCAACGAAAGGGAGTTAAACTGCCAATTTTTTGGTCAAACATCTAATTTGTTATCCCTGCCCTAGATTGACAGAGCAAATGAAACTATGATGATTCATATGGAATCCGTCCCACCAAGGGGTTCGGTTGATTGGCTGTGTTATCACTATGTATCTTGACTAATTATTTATGGAGGTTGTTGACAGCAGTGGGACAAAATCCATCGATGATCAGATCACCTCTTGGGCCACAATCTATATATTCTGCTGATTTCTGCTGTCTCTCTTCTGCCAATACTAATCCGTTGACATGGCGGGAAGACGACTTATCAATGCCTTTCAAGCAACCACTCCAAGAGGAGATTGCCAACTTGTATTTTCGACAGTGCTCACTCTAGTCGACGACTGTTCTGCCACTTTTGGCTCACCCAGGTTTTCTGAAGAAAACGAGAGCGGATGCCCCAGCGAGGACAGCTGGTTGCGCCAAGCATATCTTTCTCAAACGCCATGATATGCCGATATCTGGCTGAAAGGACCTGGAGATAGCCTCCAGCGAATCTCCTCAACCCGATTTGGAGGAGGAGGGGGCCTTTGGTGTGCCCAGCCGATCTCAAGATTTTCCCTTCAAGCCTGTGACAGGAGATGCCCTTGCACTTCATGAGTCGTTTGGATGACAAAGAGCACTATGGTCAACTGATCCGGAACGTGTGGGCCTTAGAGCTCTGCCCAAAGCTACGAGTTTTGAGTTTCCCAAGTGTGGATTCTCATTGCTATGCTCCCCAAATGCCACACAGCACAGTGCAGCTTGGACTCCTGGCGTTGCAGTTCTGGACTCTGTTGAGACTGTGGCCATGTTGGCTCAATGGTTCTTATCATCTCTGCTTGATTTATATAGCTTATATCGTTTTTTTTGGGCGCATTCCCCTGGTACAAGCAGGTTGGTGCGTTGTCATCAACCGCTGAGGTGGAGTTGCTGGGGCGTCGGTACCTCGTGGTACGAACGGAGCCCTCTGAGGAAGACTCGCATCAAGGCTGTCGACTAGCCATGGCAGGGGCTGCCCATGGTTGGACAGGTTTGTTCCAGTCGCACTTTTGGAACGGGTTTGGTGGAACATGTTGAATTTGGTTGGGCAAAAGTTGAAGCACGAGAGGAAGAGCACAGGGATTTCAGATGATTGCGGGTTCTTGCGTCTCAGGGATCTTATGCAAGTCTTCTCCCTTTTCCCAATTTTCCAGAAGTGAAGCTTTGAACAAGTCAGGTTGGAGATCCGTCATCCATGTCTTCGGCTTGGGTGTTGCCCTCAAACATTCACTTGGGATGGACATGTCCATTCCTTGTAGTTTTTTTTTGACTTCAGTGTTTGCATGCCTCTGTTCATGGATTGATGCATGGATTTAGGGTTGGACAATCTTTGCAGCATGTTCCTTGTGTTCTCGCAAAGATCTTGGAGTTGTCCTGGCGCCAAGGCTACTTAAACCCGCACCATGACGACATAGCTGCCTGGATGCATTATCAAATGCTTTGGAACATACGCCTGTAGCAGCAATAATTTTGTGTTGGGTGTACATGCTTTGTATCCACCAAAATCGATCAGTCACGATACAAGTTGTGTGGCCAATGCCATGGTTGCAGTTGACTCCCCGGGATTTCCAGCTTCCTAAAACGATCCGCTGCCATCAGGTAATGTTGGACAGACCCAAGGCGAGGAGCCCGGTCGTTCTGAGCTGACTGCGGCAACATCTCAGCTTTCCTGGTTGAGTGATGTGAGTTGTGGCCCCAAGAGGAAGGTCATCACTCTCTGCACAGCACCTGGCGGCAGGTTGGTGCGGAGAATGGCAGCAGTGATGAGGCGCAAGAGGCGAAGTTGTGTCAATTCCTATGGGAAGAAGTTGGGGAAGTTTCAGAAGCTCGACAGGTGCGACCCTGTAGCCTTTCCCCTTCACCGTCCTACCCTCCAGGTAAAAGACCGCAGGCTCTCGAAACAGGGCAGCACGGTGGAAGAGCCTGGGATTTTTGTTTCTGAGCTGCACTCTGTATTCTTTTGATTTCTTCTGTTCATTCTTTTTTGATGCAAATGACTTGGGCATAGGATGCACCAGGTTTAGATCACGAAGGTGTGGATACTTATCATTAACGATGTTGGCCCTGATGGCAATCGAATCCCTGAGCAGCGAAACCTAGGCACAAAGCTGCACATATTTAACTATCGATCAATCATTGCCGTGATTGTTATATACTGTAATGGATCGTCAATGCTAAATCATTGCCTCCTCCGATATCAATTGTGATTGTATCTGATCACCACCAGGTTCGTGATACTTTGCGATTTCGGCAGAAGGAGCTGCTTGGCAGCGGCGGCTTTGCGGATGTCTACAGGCAGGATCAGGACATTGGTGCTGTATGGTGCAGTGGCTTTCACGATCCTGACATGACACGATGGTCTATCTTTCCTTCCATAGTGCTGATGACTTGATGTGAGATTTGAAATTACCAATATATGCCTTGAAGCTCCAGAGGTTTTCAAGACCAGCATCATGGGACCTCAGAGGCACAGCAATGTATGCGGTCAGGTACGAGCGATTGGATGCGAATGGTCGAGGGGTGGAATCCTACGCAGTGAAAGAAGTGGATTTGCAGATCTTGCGCCTCGACTGTCGGGACTTCCCTCGAGACTTCCCTCACCTTCCTTGCATTAAACTTCAGATGCAGTGCTGTTGCAGTGCTTTTGCCGATCTGATCTCAGGTCCTCCAGGGTGGGTGCTGACCAGGAGAGACTGGTCCGTTGGGTCGCGCGCCTGGAATTCGAGGTGGGGGTCCACGGGGGAAGTTGATTGGTTTTGCGGGGGTTGAGGTGCTACCTTTCTTAGAACGGCTACGGGCTAGGCAACCCAACAGCTTGAATTTTGGAAACCAAAACATGCCGCAAACTTGCCGCCAGGTGCGAAATCTTCTGAAGCTTCGTGGCCACCCGGGTGTTGTGAAGGTTGGGATGTCGAACAAACAGACCTGGAGTGTTTTAGTATGGGAACCTGTTGGCTCAACCGACAAGGGGACCCTTGAAAAAACAATGATGACCAACTATGACCAAGCTTAACGTAGTTGAAAATGTGGTTGTCAAAGGTTCTCGATGGTTCTCAGTGGTGGAAATGGATGGGGACTGGTTCCACCGCAGCTTGGTGCAGGTGCTGGATGCGTTTGCTTTCCGGCGCAAGTTCTACATCGTCATGGAGTACGTGAACGGTACTGACCTTGGACGGAGCCAGTACCTCAGGGAAACGCTGGGCCAACAGACATGTGATCTGAATGTCGGTGGCCATCAAAACAGTTCAGGGTTCCCATGAGTTTCCTGTTTTTTATTTTTGCCTTTGCTAGTCATTGCAAACTAGCTATTCTATTCACATCTCTCAAAAAGTCTTGGAGTGACTGAAGACCGGCATTAGCCACGTGTTATTCAATTACGGATTCATGCTTTGTTTGTCAATGGCTTCAATTGAGATTCATACAGGAGCTTCTGCGGAAGAAGCCCAAAGTGATGGGTTTTCTACACTTGCCACGGGCGTATTTTTGGTGTGTATGAGGCTTCCCATGTCATGCTGGTGGTTGCAAGGGGGCTAAGGAGTCTGGGTATCCATATATCATATGTCTTGTGGTCAAAGGGGAAGCCCGGTCTTCCATACTGCAATGGTCTTCTTGTCTCGGCCAAGGACTCAAAGGGCGAGGCTGGGCTGGGGGTGTAGCCAGGACAAACCAGTGGCCGGCACAGCAATCTTCGTGAAATCGGTCTGATCACAATCTAGACGGAAGACCCAGCCGTGAAAAGACCAGAATCATAAACCCACGCTATGGGATCGATTGTATCCAAAGCCAGCTGTGAAGAGGCACCCTATAGGCACCACCTAGGCATTTCTTGGATCGTCTTGGATGGTCCAATGGTTGGTCCTTGGGGCGGTGACCGGTGGTGTCACATGGCGCCAGGTCGCCTCTCAGAGATCGAAGCGCGCGGACTTTTCGCGCAGATGGCGGAAGCCCTGCGGCACAGCCATGCGTTGGACGTGGTGCACCGGGACCGCTTCGGGATCCCTGGGGGCGGATCAGCAGTTCATGGGTGGGTGGCTGTGGATGGGTTGAGCCGATGCCATAGGTTGATCTTCTGCAGCTTGGAAGCTGGTGAGGATTTCAAGCCGCACAACATTCTCCTGGCGAGCCCTCTGCGACCTGGACAGCCAGATGTGGTGAAGTTGGTGGACTTCGGACTCAGCAAGGATGGGCGGTAATGGGCCGTTATGGGCGGTTGGCTGAGAATTCGTGAGGGAAGCTCTTGATGTGCAGGACATCAGCGGATGTGCCTCTGGCACCTCGACTCCATTTCTGGGAACCAAATATTACAGGCAGCGGTGCCCGGGAGACGTGCCGATTGAGCTGCTGCCAAGTAGTGGTTTGTTGTTGAAGAGGTGGCCACTTGTGGAGAAGCGAATTGGAGCCAATCATTTGCAACCGCAAATCTTCCAGTATCTTCCAGTGGAGTTTCTCAGCAGTTAGCTTTTCGTCCAGGGCAATGCAGTGCCAAATCATCGTGTTTTCGGTACCGGTTTCCAATTGTTTACCTAGCAACATTGACCAATGGCCTGGGATACACACGATGGGATCATGTCACCTCTGACGTCAGCACTTCCCTTGCTGTTCCTGCTCCAGGGCTCCCGAGACGCGTCACACATTGCCCGGACAAGAAAACTACGATGCGGCCAAGGCAGTGGTGGTGTGGATCGGGCCCAATAACGAGAGGCCACTATTCGGACCATTGTAGAATTCTGGTGGGTTTAAATGGCTTCCTGGTGCAGTAAGCCTAGGCACTTCTGTACGTGCCCACTTTGGGATTCAATTGCCTACCATGTATGTATGTGTATATATTTATGTGTGTGTAAAACCAATATAAATACAAAAGCAAGAATGCATATGACGAGAGAGACGCAAGATGATACAAATCATTTTTCAGACACAGCTCAATCTCTGAGAAGTTGCTCAAGCAGCACTGGGCTTGTACTTTAGGAGTACGAACTTCCTGGTCTCCTCGTTGCAGTTTGGTGTTGGGGTTGGGGAATCTCCGCCAATCTGAAGCTGTCAAAAATTCATTTTTGCAACTGCAGGTGGATGTGTTTGCCTTGGGCGTGACCCTGTGACAAGCTCAGGGGATTCATGAAATGATGGGCGAATGTTTGTGCTTGGAACACGCGAAAGATGCGTGGAAATTGACGCGAGCAGAGCCGCCTTCCCCGTTTGAGCATGACATCCGCAGGCAAGGCTCGAGTTCGTAGGCAGCATGCAGCACATGGATGTCTTCCAGAACAAATCCAATATATTTTTTTGAAAATGAAAGATGATCTTGAGTTGATTTCAACTAGGATTTTAAGGCTTCTCAGATCAAGATATGTCATCACTTGTTGCCCCTTTACTTGTGCACCAGTCCATGAAATTCTCTGCGATCTGCACTTGGAATGTCCTCCGATCCGGTGATTCTGGATGTGTTGGCATCCATCTGCAAAGATGCCTTGCAGATGTTCGAGCGGGTGA
Organism: Symbiodinium kawagutii; assembly: GCA_009767595.1. Lineage (NCBI taxonomy): Eukaryota > Dinophyceae > Suessiales > Symbiodiniaceae > Symbiodinium > Symbiodinium kawagutii. Next base: position 31,969 of record VSDK01000749.1, on the reverse strand, counting down.
CAGTTCTTGCCTTTGATGACCGGGACTATGGCCGAGGGAACGTTTGCATCTCCAAGCACTTCCTCTATTTCGTGAACCGCGAAATGAATCATCTGATCGAAGGCAGAGAAAGGTTGTCTTACCTTGACATTGAGCGTGCAGTGATTGACACCTCTACGAAGGGCTTTGTGCTTTTAGAAGTCCGCCCTTCTCAGGGCTCCAATTGGAGTGGCAGCAGAATTCTGATCCAAAGTGCTCACCGCGAGTTGTTGATCCAGAAAATCTCCCTGTGTTGGCAAGCTGAGGTGATGTTTCGTCGTTTTGAAGTGAAGAAGATGGAGATTGTCAAAGCACCCATTGGTGAACAGATGGCCAAAAGCAACACGACATCCAACAGCGATCTTATAAAGGTCGAGCCTTTCAATGGCTACACTGATGAGAACAGCTTTCGTGGTTACAGTTTTTGGCTGCGAAAGGGGTTCAAAAGCACATCTGGCCTGAAAGATGGAGCATTTCAGAATGATGAAGGTTGGGAAGTGACTTACAAAGCTCAACCGGTGGTTGTTCCACCAGGGGTCCGGGTTCTGATTCAGGTCAATGATGCACAACTCATCATGGATTTGCACAAGTCCCGGGATGGCATGGACGACCTGAGAACTGTGGCCATGGAATACCAGCGGAGTTTGACCGAAAACTTGGAGCAGTTTTATGTCGTGGTCTCTGGGCCGTATCTCAAGAAGATGAACCGAACAGATGACATCGCTGCTTGGGATGGTTGGGAGTTCTTCGTCCGTTCCAAGGAATATGCCTTCGCCTGTGTGCTGTTCCGGCGCCAGTACATCCCACCCCTGTGCAGCACATGCCAAGACATTGCTGTGGTGGTGCGCTGCCCTGCACAGGGCATGACGAAGGATTCTTGTGAGGTGGGTGTCAGCCTAAAAGTAAGGGTCAAGTTGGCATGATGGCGCTGGCGAGAGAGAGAGAGAGAGACAAAGATCATTGCAGAGTCCTATTATTTTGTATCATGTTGTTTCATGGCTCTTTGTGCAATCGAAACGCTGTGGTCTTCGCACTTTGGTGCTTGGGAGGTGCGCATGTAAGGACAAACCTGCACTGTTTGTCCATTAGTGTTTCACCAAGTATGCACATAAATCATCATAAATCCATGCTGCGGGTCTGGCAGAGTGTATGGGTGTCATGGCATGCCAGTGATCCTGTGGCAGACAGGTGATCCTGGATGAGTGCCAATGCATAGCTGACTCTCTGAGTTCGGTCTATGAAAACGTTAGCATTTACAAGCGCCCCGTGCAAGCGCGCTTGGACACACTGCACTTCACCGAAGATGGGTATCGTTGGGCTGAAGGGCAACTGGGAATGGTGCCCGTGCATCGCCGTGTGGCAGTGAGATTCGTGAAGTCCATTGTGAAGATTCTGGTGAGTGAAAGTTCCTGGATTCTGGTCTAGCTGCATCTGTTTGTTTCTATTCATGGCCGACAAATGGCAATGACTTGGCATGAATGATTGTCATTTTGGCATATTATGGCTCGTTACGTAATCTGGAACACGACGAAAGGTTCAAGTGTTGCTGTTCCTCCCCCAAGCGCATTGATTCTGAGTCACTCCATCACCGCTGCTGACCCCGATTGCTCATTACATCATATTGCATCTTCATTTTGTTACGACTTTTTCTATCATTCTGTATCTAGGTATAACCCATCTATATTGAAACGTCATATCAATACACACATATCCACACACACACACATATCCACACACACGCATATCCACACATTTATTTCAATCCTCACTCCCCATATTTCCCCATATTTCTCCATGTCTCTTTTCTGTGGATTGTGAGGTGCTCTGTGGGACCAGTCCATTGAGCACGCCGACATCTTCCACGGCGTCGCGGAGCTGAAGGATCCGCTGCAGGTGCCGCAGGAGTTGATCTCCGAGGCGGAGAGTCTGCTGCAGTCGTCCAGTGACCGCGTGGAGCGCCGCAACGCCTGGGCCGCGCGCATCGCGCGGTACTTCGCCTATTGCGCCTTCGCCGATCGCAGGGGGCCACGGGACGGGCCACGGGAAGGGCCACTGCCACGGGACGTGCCACGTTTTGGATGCGCTGTGTTTCAGTTGAGAGGTTTTGCAGGGCGAAATTTCAGAGGGTCTCTCTGATGCCCATTTATGCAACATCTGGCGATTTTTGTTGTTTCAAAACCCACTCGCCTCGTTGATCTGAATCCATCCAAAGAAACATGGCCACAGACGCCGGCATTCCACATTTCGATCTTACTTCTGCCCGCACTAGCGGCGACTGGTGAACTTAAACATGCAGAAGAATGAGATATTGAAATACTCACTTGCAAGCTCCATTGTCATCATGGGTCTGGTCCAGCAAACTAAATTTGTAGATTTGCAGACTGTCCAAGTCAGAAAGAATCGAATTGTTGGCCCGAAACCTTTCCCAACATTTGGGAGCCAAGCTACATCACCGAGAAAGTTAGGTACCCACAATTTCCAATAGTAGATCCACATTCAACAAACCACCGATAGTTGGAACAGATCGCAAGCTGTCTAGAGTATCCTAACGTGGATCTATCATTACAGACTGTGCTTTGCTGATCTTCTCAAACGGTCCGTTTGGTAGCCTACCTGGGCCTACCTTTTGGTTCTGCCCATGTCTCAGCAGAATCACTCCATGGTGAATCAAAAAGTGTGAAGCTGTTGCTTCTAGCCGGCAGATGTGCCAGCAGACTAGCAACATCTCAAATGGGGCCCCTGCAGACATAGCCCTGGGCTGTTTGATGCTTCGTCCCAGGTGTAGATGGTGGCATTCTGGGTGAGCGGTTCCCTTTTCCGCTGCTGCTCCAATCCCTCAGTCGACTTTCCTCCGAAGTGGACGCGTCCATGAAGGCAGTCATCGACTTCTTGCTACATGTGAAGAATCGCGATGACTGGAAGCTGAACTATTTCTTGGAGAAAGACAAGAGTATCACTTTGACTGCCCTGGCCAAGGATCCGGACAATTTCACCAGGTTCTCTTTCAATGATGTGATCATGAGACATCTCCTGTCTGAAGGCTTTGTTAAAAATGAGCTGAAGAAACAACCCCCCGGAGTTGGAGCAGACTATTCTGACTTACTGGCGCAGTTGCTGACCAACGAGACCGTGGGCTTAGGATTGCGAACCATGGTCTGCCGGCATATTTTGGACATGGTTGGCAGTCAGGTGCACGAAGATGAGGAGGAGAAGTTGGAGAAAACAGTTCGGCAGCTGGTGCCAGCTTTGGTGAAGGTGATGAGTGGTTCCAACCACATCTTGATGTCCTATGCGACTGCTTCCTTGGTGAACCTCTCTTGTGGTCGCAAGAACATGAAGCAGCTGCTTGTGTCACATGGGGTTTTGAGCCTCTGCGTCAAGCAGTTGAAAGTGAAGCACGATGAGTTGACCTTGTACACCTTGTATCTGCTGGTGAACCTCACCAAGACCCCACATCACAGATACATCGTTGTGAAGGAGGGCGGTGTACCTCTGTTGGTGGACATTCTCACATCTTCCTATCAGAACCTCCGGAAGCAGCGTATCCTGGCAGAGCTGGCCAGTGTTTTAGGACAGCTGTGCAATGATTCTGAGACACGAAGTCTGATCTCAGAGAGTTTTCCAGTTGTGGCATGTCTCTTGTGGGTTAACGATGCGGCTCAACCCAACACGAAGCTCAAGTCGAAGCTCCTCTTTGCTTTGCGGCAAATCTGCCTACTGGGGCAAAACAAGCTCAAGGTTGGTCCCCACATCATTCCAGTTTTGTTGGAAGAGCTGGCACTGGCCACTTGGACCAGTGAGGAGTGTGCGACCAATCTGGTGTTGTTGTTGAACAGTTTGGCCACCATAAATTCCAACGCTTTGCTGATGGCAGACCAGATCGAAGCGGCTCTAGAAACATGTGGCATGCAGAAGAATGGCTCCCCGGCCAAGAACAACAAATTGGTGAAGCACCTTTGGCCAAAGGTGGAGGCTTTACTGATTCGCATTCGCGATGCCCAAGCCGCACAGGGCGAATTTTAGGGACTGCGATCAAAGCATTTGTGACTGTCCAAGTGGCTCCAAATTTCACAGTTGAGATATATTTATATTTCTATATATATATATATCTATGAACCTATGTCTTTAAACAAACCTATAGTAGTTGCTTAGCTTCTCTCCAACAAAGATGTTCATTTCTGGTTGGTGGGTGCTTCTATGGGATAAGTCAGCAGCTTGCCTGGACAGCCCGGTGGTGTCTCACAGATGGAAGTACGTGGCAGAGCAATGGCGTGACCCCTGAAGTTATTTCGCATTCCCAGCAGGATGAAGATACCTGAAGGACCATTTGAAGGTGATATGAGAGTCACATATCCATCATTCCATTGCTGTAGGAAGTGCCCAAAGTGGCATTTTTTGCACGATCCAAGATTAGACATGGGCATGTCCCGAAGTCAGATAAGCTGTAGAAATAGTAAAATCCATTCATGGTGAAGCGGTGGCTGAAATAGAATGGGTCCATATCGGGTAAGCAAAATTTATGCATGGATCATGGAACGTCCGGCTTTCAACTGTTCGGTTCCCACATGAGCCACATGAGGATCCCCGCCAACCACTAATCAAAAGATTCTGCTGATGAACCTTTGGACTTGAAAGTTCCTGATTTTGGGACATGGCGTGCCCATGAGATGCAGTCATGTTTCGAGCCCGAAGCGTGAGCCAGTGCGAAACTTTTGTAAAGCTGCCCAGGCAGTGGCACCTTGAGTGACCGAAACATTCTCAAAGATGAGCCATTGTTACTAACCATCATCATCAAGCCTTGTTTTTGCAAAACGCATGATGTAGCACCAATGCAACTGTCGTCAACCACCAAGACTACCCGTTATTGGCCCTGACCAACCCCCATGAAGATTGGACACCATTGCATTGAACCATCAGCATTGATTCACCGGCAGCATTCCTGAATCATTTAATTTGCTCACCATGTTCCACATTGTTCACCCATCCATATTAGCCAGGATAAACTACAGGGTTCTCCAGATTGACCTGTTTGTCGCACCTTCGTCTTGATGTCGGCCTCCCCACCACATCACGCTGTGGATAACTCTGGCAGAGCTGGTGTCGGTTCTGCCAGTGCGTTTCACTTCATGCAGCTGAAAATTTCGGTGCGTGAAAAGTGGTGGCTCGGTTCTTGCGCCCTCAGTCCTACCAATGGTTTTCAAACGTGCCAGGCTACACTATCATTGCTGATGTACAGAACATTGGTTACTCATGGTTCATAATTGTGCCAGTGGTTTCTCAACGGATGTTGATGTAATATTTTCTTCGGATGTAATTGTTCCTTCGAATGTTTGAATGGCATAGCGGCATAGCGGCATGCGTCTGTCAAAAAACTCCCAACAACTGGGAAACTGAGCCATGAGGCACAAGGTTTTCCTAGTGCTCGGTTGCACAATCTGTGAGGTACGTGATGCTGGCAGGCTCTCACCCACAAGAAGGCGAGAGTGAAGCAAAATTATTGAACAATGGGAGCAAATTAGGTGCTGAGCAGCTCTTGGGTATTTGTAGTTAGCTCTAGGTACCTTCAGGTATCTTTAGATTTTTTCTAGATACTTGATGATACTGGTAGGTATCTCCAAGTGTCTCTGAGACCGTTCGAGGATGTCAAAGTCCTCATTGATGCGCTCCATAGGTGAAGAGGTGAATGAATTGACTCTGCGCGGAGCAGTGAGGCTCTCAGATCAGACTCTCAAGATTCAGCAGGTGAAACATCATCACCATTCGGATGAAGTGATAAAGCGATATGAATAATTACAGTGAACATGGGCACAGCAGTGTCTGGTTTCTTTTGCTGGGATTTGGGCCATAGTCAGGAAATCTTCAAATGAGGTAAAAGCGACAATATGTTTTCCATGTACATTTTCTCATGCAATTATTTCAAGTTATTTCTCATGTGCACTTGGAACAGTTTCAATACGAAGTCGGCTTGGCGCAAACGTAAACCAACCTTTGGAGCCTGTTTCCTCACGTTTACAATTTGGAGTTTCCAGGGACTGTTCTGCTTAAGGCCTGGCAACATGTCAGCAAGGAGGCGCGGTTCTTTCCCAGACAAGCTGCACTCAACACAAGGACAACACAAACACCGAAACCAGGCGTAAAGATGGAATGATTTCATGAGGTGTTTCTTGATATGTGATATTCTGATAAATGTTTCTTTGAGGACGCAGTTTGAAAAGCACATTTGCTTGTTATTATTGTTTATCTTATTTACTCTTACTGCAATTGTTGTTTGATCATGAGGGTGATGATGGTTCATGATTGACAGTCATGCTGACTACGATGTTTGATGTTGAATATGATGTTGACGACGACGATGATGATCATTGATCATGATCATTGATCATGATGATGACAATGATGATGATGATGATGATGATGATGATGATGATGATGATGATGATGACGACGACGACGATGACGACGATGACCAATGAGCCTAGAACATCATGATGCTGTCGGCCAGGCTCATGATCTGCTGTTGGGCCTTTTGAAGCATGAACCCGAGCAGCGGCTGAGCGCTGGCCTCAGCGGTCTGCATTCGATGAACCCAAAAACGTGACAGGGATGCGGTTGAAGAACTGATAGCTGGATGGCGACCAGCGCGGCAGGTTGCTCACGGGTTGATGTTCTTCCCGTGATGGATGCGTCATGGTCGCAAGGTGTGCAACGACTGAGGCCTGGATGATGTGATTGAGCACCCATGGCTCAGTGCCATTTGGGCTTCGGGCGACGAGGATCCCAAGGAGGAGGCAGATGAGGAGGCGCTGACACTGGGAATCTCAACATGGCATAGATTTTTCAATGCCCGGCGCCGAATCTTAGGAATCACGACATCACACTGTCCAAATCAGTCGTCCATCGTGACACCAGCTCCTATCCGACAGGAACTACTTGAAGACGGCGGTGCCTTGGTAAGAACCATCCGAAATCAACCGATGGCAAAATGGGGAGCTTTGGTTGGAAAGCCTCGGCGATGGTTCTCTGCTACATGTCTGGAGTCAGATCAGGGTTCAAGATTACGGTCAGGCTGACATAGACACACACACACACACACACGCCCTGCAAAAATCAAACAGAAGAACAATTGGTGTTGTGAAGCTTCAACATTTTCAACCTACTAAAGTGGTAGCGCTTTAGCACCAAAGAGAACTGATTCGTTTAGGCCCGTTCTCCACCAGCCCGCGAGGTAGTGCCATGCCGTTGGGTCCCAGCTTTATGGCCGCTTTCCCAGAAGCGCCAGCATCCTCCTGTGCTGCCAAGATCCCTGCCGAAGGTAGGGATCCCTTAAGCGCACCGGAAACCGATGAACGGCGGTGCTGGAAAGCAACTAACCTGCAAGAATAGAGGGGGCCATTACAGCAACGCTTCCCCAAACTGGTGGCCCCATGATTTTGGGATTTGGAGGTACAGTTGCACTGGCTTTAACCGTCACAGCGGGCTGGGATGCTGTCACAGTATGGCCAGGTGGAAGCAGCCATGGGAGCCCGGTCCAATCTGCCAGCAGCGCGCCTGGATGGGGCAACGTGGCTTGGCGGCGCTGTCGATAAATGACTTGGATAGTTTTCATATCTCTTTGCTGAGGTTCTGTCGTGGCTACATGCAGATGCGACCTGGACGACCTGAAATTGGAGAGACCTTCGGGGTGTGTTTTCGATTTGGATGTGGAGAGTTTCAAAGGGGGAACTGTTTAGTCGAACATTTTCACTTGAAGAATTCCTGAATGTTTGATTTGAGCAGTGGACTGGTTGGAGCCATTCTTTTTTTGTAGGTCTGAATTCCATGGCCAGCTCATGAGGCAGCGTCTGCAGAAGCTCAACAAGTCCTGTCGCACGTGGGTGTGCCAGCGGCTCCAACGGTGGTCTTTGGCCGAGCACCTCTGATGAACCCAGGCAGGACCAGACAGGGCGTGAGAGAAGGAACTTTGGATCCCTGGTTGTTGAGTTGGAGCTTTGGAGTGTGCCCAGGATGATTCAAGAATCTGATTTGCCGACCACTGGATGGCATATAAGAACCACTAGATGGCATATGATGGCATTGTTTCGCCAAGTCTGTGCCCAGGGAAGCGCCAAGAGACAGAGAAGGGAGAGAAACGGCTGGGGGCATCAGCTGCATTGGCAGCTTCCGATGACGTGTCTTGGCTGATGGAACTGGTGGCATCCGCGCTACACCTGGCTGTGCTGAGGCAGCCACTGGCGCCACTGAAGTTTCAAGGCTGGGGTCGCCTCACTACTCGTAGCGACTTGGAGCCGCGAGCCCATCCAAAGTGTGCCATCATTACTGGTCAACCAGCCACCCTCAGCCCTGCTATGTGGTTGATGGCCAAGATGTTCAAAGGATTTTTCATAGGCTGGATGGTTCTTATGCTGCCAAAATCCTTGTCAACTTGAAATGATGTTGTTTCATGTTTCACTGAAATTTGTGAACCATTGCACCGGTAGATCCATGTTAGTTATAAATATTCCCTCAGATTTGATGGTGATTTTTAAGCTATTTTGTGACAAAAACAGGTGCGACAAGTGGTGGCTGATCGATAGCGGGACCTAACATGAATCATCATCAACCATGATGGTTGATTTCCACCATCATTTTTCAGAGGCCATCACAGGGTATATAAACCATTACTCGTGCCAGTCTGGTGCTTTACCCATCAAAAAATCATAATTTTAATGATTAATTTTGATTCCGTATAGCCAGCTGAGGGGTACATCGCCATGATCAACCACTCTTGTTGGCTGTGGTCCCTTTTATAAATCATGATTGGTCGGAAAGCCCGAATTAGCCGTGAGCTATGATATGAGTCCTGGTGACCATTGATGACAACCACTCACTACATCAATTGTTGCAATCCTTATATACGTTGCTGGTTGTTATCCCATATAATTAACCATCAACCAGGAGTTTGTTGCTAAGCTGAGGGGTTCTGCTGGCGCAGGGAACCTGACTCTCCAAAAGCTCAAAAAGACGAGGCCGATGTCAGCAGCCCACATCCATTTGATTCAACGTGGGTGGTCTCATAGTGAAAAATATGCATAGATGCGCACATATATGCGTACAGCATACACATGATACCTGCATCAGTACCTGCACACACACACACACACCCACACGACCATTTGTGTATTTGAAGCATGCAATTACACTCTTTTATGATCCTACAGCTGTCCATAGCTGTATGACCTGTTCACTATTTGCATGCGTAGATATGTAGTATACATGGCAGGCAAACATGTATAGTTTGAAGCAACCTGTATGGCTGTCTGGTTTAGGCAAGCAATTTGATGACATTGATGATTGGCATACAGTAATTTCTATCAACCGAGGTGCTGCTTATTTAAGCGGTTTCCCAGTGGATGTGGCCGCGAATGGGGCGGATGGTCATGCACCATTGGTTGACGTTGGCATGTGCCTAGTGCTGGGAACGCCATTTGTTTCTGGCCCTTTTTTTGTTTGTCTTGTTGCCAGGGTATCATTCACTAAGGTGTTTTATGATAAGATCAATGCTCCTGGAGCATTATCCTATGTTTTGGATGGGCTTCAGCCCGCCATTTCAAAGAATAGATGCCTATCAAACTGTCCCAGCCAGGAAATCCAGGAAGCAAAATCAGCTTCGCCGGGGCGACACTTGGCGATTTGATCATGTCGTTGATGTCCTCCATTGTAATGTGGGAGTTGAGCGGTCAAGATTTGATTGCTTGTTTGATTGGGGCATTGACGATTCGAGCAGAACTGCATGAACATGCGATCCTTGTCCTTGAGCACGTTTGAATGTAGCAAGCTAGTCTGCAAATCTTTTTCCTTTACTTTTTTGGTTTTCCCATGTTTCATCTTCATCGTTGAATGTCCAGCCTTAGATCTTCAAGGAAGATCGCATGTCAGAAGATTCCACCCACATCGATTTATGCACAGAACCTGTCGCAGACAGGAGCACGAGTTGAAGACTCCGTCATTGTTGCTTTTAAAGGCAGTGCTATACGGCTATACACGTGCATTTTCACTAGCAACAGGGACAATCACAATCATCACCATAACAACATAATGATAAGAACAATAATGCTAGTCATAATCATCATCATCATCATCATCATCATCATCATCATCATCACCACCATCATCATCATCATCAACAACATCAACATCCTCCTCATCATCATCCTCCTTCTCATCATCCTCATCATCCTAATCATCACCCTCATCCTCATCCTCATCCTCATCCTCATCGTCATCGTCATCGTCATCATCACCGTCAACATCATCGTCATTGTCACAGTCACTGTCAACGTCACGTCAACGTCATGGTCATGGTCATTGTCATCGTCATGGTCGCGGTCAATGTCATCGTCATGGTCAGGGTCATGGTCATCGTCATCGTCACTTGAAAATCTTCACAACATCATTGCCAACCTTGAGAAGTTGGCGACGTTTTGAGCCTCAAAGTTCGGGTTGCGAGGCATCAAATGGATTTCTTGTGCCCCTCGCTTCGCATCTGTGTGGCGCTTCGCGCAGGCTGGATGGGATCCTTCCTGGGGGACCCAGGAGGGATGCTCAGAAAAGGACTGTTTCGTATGGGTTTGATTTGCCCATGATTGGCATCACCCAATTTGCCAAATTAATAAATCACCTATCAAGAAGATTAAAGAAGATTTGAGAAGATTGAAGAAGCATCTACAAGCTTGGACACCTTGTGTGCACGCATAAGGATCAAAAAAAGGATCTAAAGCCAATCGTAGACCTGTACAGATGTGATTGCCTAAGAATGGGATGGACATTCCCAAAATCAACCTCAGCAAGACAGTCACAATGTTCCCGGATAAGCTGTCACATTTGTATACAACATGTATCAGTGTCAGGTATTTTGCCTACATCTTCATATCTATGCACATCTCATCCGGCCTATCCATGCTATTTGTGCCATCTACTAGCCAATGGATTGTCATTGAGAATCAAGTGCGTATGAAGTGGTGCACTCGATAGGCAATGTGTGTTATTGTTCACTGCTGTCATTAATGATAAATTGTGTTTGTTAATAGCCATTGTTATGAACCGCTTGGACTGCTCATGGGTTTTCTTCTCAACCATTCTTGATAATAGCCGTTGTTGGTCATAAACATGATTACTTCCTGTTTGATGTAGTCACTGACTATGAACCATGGTTGTGAATAGGCCACCTGACAATGGAGTGGCTCCCGAATCTTCGTAACCACCTTTGTTGATGGGCCTGTTCCCAGCTCAGGCCACGGCGGATTCGCCTGCGCCCTCAGTGCCGTCCCCGGCGCCATCGCCTGCGCCCTCATTGCCGCCATCCCCGTCCCCTTCCCCGAGCCTGGGATGAGAAGCAGCGGGCAGGGCAACCCCCACCCAGTTCAGGGGTTCCAAAACCTTTCGGATTGATGGTAGATTGGTTGCCACATGTTACCACCAGAAGCTGAGGTCTCACATGACACGCTTCTTGAAAATTGGGTCAGAGAACCATTGTGAAAAGACAAGTTTCGGCAGTGCAGGTGGCAAGTGTAGCATTTGGGGTACTTTGATGGCCTTTTTGTGGTGGGTACAGCGCTTCATCCTTTTGGATGCAAAAAGTGTGAATGCAGAGCTCTAAAACTTATGTCTTTTCAATATTCAGAAGTCCAACAAAACAGTGGGCGGGCCCCCACGGCAAGCTGGTCAAGCTGTTGGCGCCGGGTGATGGCAGGGCTACCGCTTCTCCGAGGCCTCAAACTGGAGATCCCGACCCCCAGGGCGATCGCCGCCGAAACCGCGATGGAAACACCTCAGTGGCCCCATCGACCTCCACAGCTGCAGCCTGGCGGCACACCATGGCAGGTTCCAAGGTATGCTGGAACTTCTGCCGCGAACCATGGGCGAACCATGGCAGGTTCCATCTGGTTCCCGCCCGACCGCAATTCAATCAGCTTCAACTGCTGAAGTCACCAAAGAACTGGCGAATTTTTATCCTCTGGGGCTTCCAGAGCAGTGTGCACGCAGAGCCTTTTTTAAAACACAAAATCCAAAACTAGTTGGTGGTTTAATACATTTTATTTTCAGCAATTTTTGGGTTGGTTGGCTGGTTGAATCCGATTTGTTTACAAGGGTTGAAACCACCAACTAGAGAAGGAACGAAAAGACATCCTGACATCCTCTCCCCCGCTGTCTTCCCCGGCCACCAGGAGTTTCGTGGTGCCGAGCGCGATTCGGTGATTGGATTTGTACAGGCTCCAAGGAAGCTCGCTGTGGATGGTTCTATGGCTCCCTGGTGCCAAGTTGGAGCCACAGCACAAGTTGGGTGCCGCGGATATCTCCAATGTAAATGGCTCAAACATGCCCAGATCCGGAAGGCAACGTAAGGCAACGTAACTCAAATCTGAATATTGTTGGGCGCATAGTTGAGAAGAAATCAAATCCCGAGTGCAGATGCACGTAAGATTCGCCAACTTGATGCGCATGGACCGTCATAGATTATGGGCACCCTGGACCAGAATATGCATTTTGAAAATATCATGGCGGAGCTACTTTCGCTAATGTGCACACTGGAGACGTGACTTAGTTCACCCTTCCGGCAGCTTTGCAGCTGCGTGCCGGGAGCTGCCGACCCTGGAAAGCAGATGGAATTTGATCTCATGGTATGAGCTCAACGTGAACAGGTCCACGATACATGCAGAGAAGAAATGGACAGATATACTGGGAAAGCCAGTTGTAGAGAGATGTTGCGGCGGTGAAACCTAGATGAGAGATAGACACACTGATCGATACCGAGAACACATGACATATTGTACATAGATGCAAGGTTTTTCACTTCCTGTAGTTACTTTGTCAGATTTCTAATTTCTAATTAGTTAGTTAGTTAGTTAGTTAGTTAGTTAGTTGGTTAGTTAGTTAGTGAGTCAGTCAGTCAGTCAGTCAGTCAGTCAGTCAGTCAGTCAGTCAGTCAGTTCGTTGGTCAGAAAATCGGTAGAAGTAGTTTTTCTTGGAATAAGTTTATTGTTAAAATCCGCCTATCTTGGTAGAAGCCAATTATTGACACGTGTTCTTGCTGGAATAGGCTTATTCTGAATTGAATGTTTGCCTGATTTTTCCCTACTTTCCGAATCAAAACACCAGCATTAATTAAGGCTAAGGAGGTTTCATTATTTTTTGGAAGGCCACATTTCAAAATAGATAGCCAGAATACGCTTTTTGGATGTGTATGTGTGTGGGTGTAAAAAATATATGTATATATATATCTATCTGTGTGTGTGCGTGTGCCAGGGTCCATGATGACAGTGGATAAGAGAGGCTTGCGGAAAAAGTAAATACCAAGGATAAGTCAAGAATTGCGGATAGAGATGAGGTACCTAGAGACAGTAGGATAGATAAGGAATATCAGAGAGAGATTAAGGGAACACATAGATGAATGATGCATGGACGGGTGGAGGGTTGGCTGAATAGATCGATAGATACACGGACAGGCACACAGATGAGAGATAGAGAGATGGGTGCGAAGACAGAGACAAACACATCGATAGACACATCGATAGATCAATATGAATATAGATTCTTTGGACACATCCGTGGAGAAGTAGATGGATGGGAATAACGGACACATTGACAACTAGGGAGAGCAACATAGGGATCGACGGATTTTGTGAAAGATAGTTGGATAGACTGCTAGAAATCGGACGGGTTGCGAGGATTTGCAGGCTTGATAGCCATGGAAAAGGTACAACCAGACCGTGCCAGTCTGTGCCCCATCCTTTGAGCCCAAGAGATTTTGACCCAGGCTCTCGTTGTCAGTGGGCTTGCAAAACTTAAAAACTGCTTCTAAAAATGCCCAGACTGTTCTACTTCTGAGTCATGCACAGACTATTCTAGTTCTCAGTCGCTGTACAGGTCGGAGCACTTTTTGTGATACATGTTCTTTGTAGCCGATAACCGCGTTTACGGCTCTCATTTTTAAGCTACCCTCTGGTAGACAAACCAGGAACAAGAGAACCTCCAGAAACTATATAGGTGACTGGTACACATAAGAACCCAAAAAAGAACCGGCTACCGGAGTGTATGCCAAGACAAAACATAATTTACGGGTGCTTTACCCCATGCCACGCCGCCGGCCCCGCAGGTTACCATTACTCGTTTCCAACGGGGCACCCGCCACCGGCCGTGGGGCTTTGTCTCGGAGACGTGTTCACGCCTCAGTGTGCGCATGGCTCCCAAAGGGCATCAGGGTGGCCACCAGATATCACGATCATCATGAGTATTTTTTGTTGGGATCATTTTTAGTTTTAGTCTCATTTGGATTATTGTAATTGTACTGGATTAATGCACATATTAGTATCGCGCATATTGGTTTAGAATTGACATGTGTACTTCTATTTTTTGTGCACCATCAAAATTCTTGGGATGTTGGCAATGCTGGACCCCACAACCAGAACAAAAACATAGAAAAACTATTTCGGCCGTGTTTCCTGTGTTTCTTGTGGATGGCCAGCAGCCCAGGCAGGAAATTCGGCTTCGTTTCGCGGGAAGAAGCCATGAGAGCTGCTGAGGATGCACTGCTGGGGCGGCAGGCGCGGGACAGCCCCAGGCTGGGAGGTGAATCTTTCGCAGGGCAGGAACTCGTCCCCGTGGCGACCAGCGAAGTGACGCGATGTAGGGCATAGATGTGGAAAGACTTCGGTCCATTTCGGGGATCGACATTTTGGACGCGATGCTTTCGACGGAGTCTGGTGAGCTCACAACACTGTGGTCTGAATCGTGAGTATAGACATGCTACGAGAGATCGAGCTGGAGACTGGTGAAACATTCACGACTGGACATGCGGTGACATGCCCCAAAAGTGCTTCAACGGATACGACTGGCCAGCCATTCTCTGCACTTGCCTCGATGAAATGCTTGGGAAGTTGAGTTGATAGCTGTGAAGAGGGCTCCCAGAGTCACAATCTTCGCATCCGACATAACCCCTTCGCTAATGAAACACAGAAAAACACAGACTTGTTCAACTTGGAAGCCACATTCGCACCAAGTTGCGCAGCCTGAAATTGTCCAGGCTGACAGCTGAACTATGCTGAACTCGATGGGAGAACACCGACGACCAGTCGGCAAATTGAGGCAGTTTGGAAATATTATATCGCCAGTTTCGCAACACATGGCATGCCAATTAGGGAGGATGCTGAGGTTAGGGGCATTGAAAAGCTCGTTGACAATAGCGCATTCATTTTTTCTTGAGCAAGCTGCTTCAGGGTTTCTAGCCATAGAGGTGAGGAGACCTGCGCCGTAATTACAGCTGATTTTTTTTAGAGGTTGGTGTTGGGCTTTGAAGGGATCCATAATAGAGAGGCAATATGGATCCGCAGATCAAAATCAAACCTAGATGACAGAGCGTCAAGCAGAGCAGTCAATTCGAGCTGTGCCCAAATACTCTGCAAACATCTCATTTTGACAACCTGAGCGCCAAACTTTCGAATCAAAGCGGCCTGAGTGTGGCACATGCACATGTATAATGTACTAATGTACCAGTGTTTGTTTATACATCACTCAAAACGAGCTATATTGTTTTGCACAACAAAGCGGGACACAGAAACACTTGCTCGCAGACCTTGCTGCTAAGGCCCACACGATGATGACCATTTCAGTTGCAGGGAAGGGTCTTCCTGTCCGACGAGTTGATGGTAGTGCATTTGGACCCCGAAAGCCGCCCAGAGAGCTCCCAGTTGAAAGCTCAGCCCCGAAGCTTTCGAGAAATGCGTTGAGCCGCTTGAAGTAATTCTGTGTGTGTCACTTCCGGTGCTCGCCAGCTGTTTCAGCTGGAGCATTTGGAAAAGCTTCGGAGAGGTTTGTCGTCTCTGCAGTGGTGCAGCTAACCCTTGGAACAAATAGCCAGTGAGATCTCATGTATGGGACTTGCAAGTCCCGTGTGGCCCAGTCCTTCCGCAGAAAACACGCGGGGGCAGGCGCACTGTACTTTAGCCGATGTAACGCCCAGCAGTTGAGATGCAAAGATGCTTTGGGACGAAAATTGAGCATTTGTCTTGCCACCCAGGGCCAGCTGCTTAGATCTGCTTA
Organism: Symbiodinium kawagutii; assembly: GCA_009767595.1. Classification (NCBI taxonomy): domain Eukaryota; class Dinophyceae; order Suessiales; family Symbiodiniaceae; genus Symbiodinium; species Symbiodinium kawagutii. The sequence continues at coordinate 15,877 of VSDK01000749.1, read as the reverse complement.
GTCATGTCTTGTCACCCAGCACAGTCAACCGGGATCCACGGTGCCTATCCGCAGATGGCGATGGACAGCTGGCAGCAGGCGATGCTAGGACTTCCAAGGCGGTGACGGTGAGCCAGTGAATGTGCTGCTCTGAGGATTCAACTTTAGCACTCATTGGGTTGACACAAAGGCTGCATGCTTTTTTGTGTCTCCTTTATTTTTCTCTTAATGACGGTAAACATCAATACTAACGGTAAACATTAATGATAATGACAATGTTTATCAATGTTTACTGATCGAGTATGACAAGTTTGCTGATCGAGTGTGTGCCCCCTCCTCTCGCCGCAGCCGATTCTTGACCGTTGGAGGGGGGCAGCACCCCAAAAAGGGGTGACCTCCACCCGTGCCATGGCCTTGTTGAACGGATTCAGCCGGGAGGATGATGGGCTGGGATGGATTTGACCACGGTGGCTGACGAACATCCAAGCTCAAGGGGACACTAGTAGTGGCAACCCTGCTTGTCATTCAAAATTTTTTCACGCACACACACAATCAGATCTCTGTCCATCTATAATATCTATTTCTATTTCCAATCTAAGTCAAGATCCATATCTCTATCTCTATCTCCATATCTATTTATCCATCTATTCGTGCGTAGGGACAGAGGGCGAGAAAGAGGAGAGAGGGAGAGCAGCAGAGACCTTATACATAAAGTTATGTATATATATATATATTTACACATAAATAAATAAATATTTTATATATATATATATATGTATCTGTGTTTATGTATACTTTATGTGCGCACACGTGTATGTTTGAATATACGTAGGCAAGTGTATAATGAACTGCTAAATCTACTTCTGAAACGTCATGAAACCATGCGACATGGTGCAGATCATACTTAAGGCATCCTGCAAAGCGTTCGTGTTTGTACCAAAGAATCGTTGGTGGATTTGCGGTACTGGTAGAGAGTTGAAGATCCATTCACATTCCGGTTAGCCAAAGCATGCAACCACAGCAGTGCAGGAGTATCCAAATGGGGATTCCTATGTGACTTGGCCGATCTCAAACCCTTGATCCATCCACTTGAAATGCTTGTTTGATCGTGCTTGCAGATGTTTGCAGCCAATGGATGTCACAATGAAAGGCCTATAAGGGCCTTAGGTTTCAGTGAGAGGAAACTTCCCTGACACCATGGATGAAGCCCGAAGCCGACCCTCAGGAAGGTCTATTCAAACGTGGAGCTCGGCATGGGTGCCTCGGTGTCACGATGTTGAACATTTGCCCAGTATCCTTTGGATGAATGAGTTTCAAGTATCCTAAGATGATCTTCGATGACTGAGTCCATCTTAGCCCTTTGGATTGCCATGAGGGCCTGAGGGGTTCTTCGAGTTGCCAGTGGTCCTGAATGAGTTTCAACTGCCAAGTGGTCCTGAATGACTTTCATACGGTCTCATGACGTTTTTACGGGGAACCGTTGCGAATCCCAACTTGCGTCATTGGCATCATTTGGAAGGCTGACATTTTTGTAGCGGTGCCCAGGTCGGGCACGTACTACTGTGCAGACGGGGGCTTTTACGAAGGTGAGTTCTGCGAGGGAATGATGCAAGGAGATGGAACGCCTCTTGGATGCAGAGGGTTGCCAGAATGGCAAGGAGATGCGAGGAGCACGATACCTTGTCGTAGCAGTGGTGAAGCGTCGTCAGTGGTGAGTCCTTCATGTCATGGTGGTTGCGACGACCTTCGTCACCGTGGCGTCGAAAGATAGCTTGGACAATTCAATGAGATCAATCCTGATGGAAGTGATGCTTCCAGTCCGTGATTTCAACTGCAGGGAAAAATGCTTTCCTCATGGCCAGGTGCCGTGAATTGCAGGTAAGGCTGTAGGTGTAAACCCCAATGATCCAGTGAACACGCCACACATGACCAAACTAGTTTGTGTTGGACTGTCCGCCTACCCATTTTAAGGATAGTCAATTGTGACAAGTTATGACCATCTCGAGGTTTTACTATGCCAAGAAGGAGTCCTACACGGGCCAGTGGTTGAATAGCATGCGCCATGGCTACGGAAAATTCACGTGGGGGCCTGAGTCATGGAGCGTCAGGTGGGCTTGCTGCGTTCCAAGCTTTGGTGTGGAGGGTTTCCGTTTTTTTTTGGGGGTCGTTCTCCTTAAGGCTATGACGGATTGTGATGGACCCAAGATCGTTTCTTGTGATGTGCTACTGTTTTTCGTGTGATGATTTCATTTTACGAAAAATCTACGAAAATGTTATCCATCATAATCAATAATGTGCTACGGATATCTGATGATTTCTGATGGGCATCCGAAACGCCACGAGCAGGTACCATGATGGTGCCGTCTACGAGGGCCGATGGGAAGCAGACCTTAGACATGGCCAGGCCGGCCACCTGGGCTGTCTGAAATCAAACTGGGAATCTGAACATGCTTGAACGGAGTTGGGGTCGTTTAGGTGACAGGTATGGAAGGTTTAGGTATGTTTAGGTATGTTTGGGTATGTTTAGGTTCTTCAAATGACCCAACAAAGACATGGAAAAAGATCGACTTCTGCAGTTTGTCTACCTACATGGTTGCGCACTTTGTGGTTGAGGACGAGTTGAGGCTTGAAAGGCTTCTCAAGTGATATCGAAGTCATGTCCCTGCCAGGGGCTTATGCAGTATCCGGATGGATCCGTGACTTGGTGACAGGAAATGATAGCTTTCTACAGCCCCTTTTCTTTGTTTTTTTTTGTTTGTGCGTGTTTGGTTGTTTGTTTTCTTGCCATGTTGAGACTCCCGGTTCGGTCAATGCGACACCCAAAAATGTGATGTACAGGGGGGCTGACCACAAGACACCCTCGGGGCCAAGCTCGGAGTGATTCACATTGATCATGAGAGGGAGGCTAGACATGTTGAGTTGCATGCCCAAGGCTTATAATGGCAACTGGGCCGATGACATGCGACATGGTCAGGCCTGGAAAGCTTCAAAGCCCATGAGTTTGTAGGTAGATCTTAGTTACATGCCGAGCTGAGAGAATGAACGAAAGCTTATGAAAGCTTCAAAATTCATTTTGAAGTGACTTAATCTTCGATGTTTCAGCTGCAACCAATGTGCCCTCCCAGTGGTCGACCTATGCTGAGGGACAGATGGGCTTCGGTGATGGTGCCCAGTACAGTGGCGGCTGGCTGAATGATGCCCGCCACGGATATGGATCATACAGGCGCTCGGGTGGCCCCATCCATTTTGGCAAGTGGATAATTCATGATAATTCCAGCTGCGTTTTCAGATAGGTATGATAATTCCAAGCTGCACTTTCAGGAGAGGTATTACACAGTATGGTATGGTATGACGAGTTCTTCGCAATTCGAGGTCGTAGCTCATGTGCAAGGTGCATCAAGGTATCAGGGTCTGTCCGCAAATTGGCGGTCCCCCAATGTAATGCATAAGGCAGAAATGACGATTATTGCAGGACAGGGTGCCAAAAGGGGAAGTCCATCGTTGGTCACCAACCTATATGGTGGTACCTACTAGCCATCCACAAATAGCTACTATGAATGAATGGGGGAACCACCAGTGACTTGGGGGTGCACCATTCATAGACAAACCCATATTGACCACAACCAAAGTCCCAACCATGAACCAATGGTTCCTCACCAAAGTCGAACAGCCGGACATGCTCATCGCATGAGCTGTGCAAGCCCATCGCGTCCCAAAAATGGCAACCGATGAGGCTGCCCAATGGCAGCTGTTACGATGGTGATTTCAAGGTGGGCAACAGGGCGAAAATGGCAAGGGGGCGGCGGCGAACCACTGCCTGGTTGAATGCTTCAGGGGCTTGGTAGTCCAACGCGGGAATCGCTACCAACTAGTGGAACGCCTGTCCATGAGTGAAAACTCCTCAACGGCATGGTAGCTTGGAATTACCTTACACCTTGGGAGGCCGATATCCCAGAAGGAGCAGGTAAACTTCATGATGCGGACGTGCCGGGCTTAGACTGGTCTTGACGGGCATGATGCCAGACGGATGGAGGTTAACCAAATGACTAGAATAGCGACCCACGGTGATTCACAGATGCGATCAGCAAGCTGCTTAGCCTGTTTTGGAAGTGGAGGAACGAGGCATTGGCTCGTTGGGGGGCCAAGGAGCAGAGCGACTATGTTGGTCAGTTTCACAAAGGCTTGAGGTCTGGAGAAGGGTACCTTGGTTGCAGGCAGCTGCCTAGTGAAGGATTAAATGGAGCCCTGTCCAGTGGAAATTTGCGGTCACTTCCCGTCTCAAATCAAACGTGAAACTCGGCTTTCCAATGGACAGGGAGATAGCCATTTTACCCCTTGGATAAGCGCAGTCAGCCAACATCAAATCCATATTTTATGGAAAGATTGTGTCTCATTACGCTTTTTGCCGCCGGACGGCACGTGAGGGATCATTTTCAGTCTCCAACCACATTGAACAGACTGTCACAAGGACGATGCGGGTGATAGGCTTAAATGAGGGAAAACCTGCATGTAAACCCAGAAATGATAGTGCAATGTCACTCATAGAAAGTCGTATTATTGTTGCACATAATGGTCTCCCGCAAGTCTCTGAACCTTTGAATGCTACAAGCGTATCGGTCTTTGTACAACATGTCGATGTCGAAAGCCCAATGGTTCGCTGGGCTGCCATTTCACGCTCAGGAAGTGCGTCTACCAGCGTACTGGCGATAGCTTTTCGGGCGTGGCCAGGTTGCACAATCAGGGTGAAGGCTTGCCAGGCACTGAAGACCCACTGATGAATTGAAGAGTCAACTCTTCGGTGTTGATCCGTGGGGCCCACTTAGACCAGTTGAGAGAAAGGCTAGACTCTCCGTAGTTCACTTTAGTCTTCGGCTGGAATATCTTCAGGAAATGGCTCCGGGACCGGTAAAACGATATAGTGAGCTCAACCCAAGATAACTTAAGAGACTCAGCCTTTTCAAGCAATCCAGATTTATTCTAAAGTACCCAGAGGTTTGGAACGATAAGCAGAAGGATAACGAAACGAGAAGCGGATTTTCACAAAATGTCTTCTTCTCATGAGTTGCCCACCGGGCCGATCCAGTAATGATGTATCAGCCCGATCCAGTAATGATGCGTTGAAATCGGTCGTGTGAAAGGCTTATGACCTGAACATAGAAAGTTATATAGATGGAAACAAGTAATGGAGACACGGCAGATGATGACCTGGAAACATAAAAGTAATTGACTGCGGGGTGCGAGGGCATCCAATGTCACCAAACACTGGGAAACGATATAGTGAACTCCCAAAAACGATAACAATTGAGAAAATCTGCGATTTTAAATTGAGGTTTTGCCGCTCGCTCAGTTGCACTCAGAAGTTTTTTTTTGGCGCTTGGAGTTTGGTGCTTCCCATTGTTTGGACCAGCTCACCTAGTGACCTAGTGGCCGCTTTTCCGAAATATTTAGTTCTTGCCGGGGAGAGTGCGATGATCGATAGGAAAAACTAATATCAAAATCTCAGAGCGAGCAAGAGACAGAAAGAAAGAAAGCAAAAGAAAAAGGAAAAAGAAGAAAGAACAGAAAAGAAAGGAAATAAGAAAACTGAGAAAGCGGGAGGTCCAATGTCACGTTTCTATACATTTCTCCCAACCGATGGTTCATGGCCCATCGTCAAATAATGAAGAAGGTTTTCTACTTCTAGCATTTTGTGGAGGCTCCAATCTGCGAGTCCAGTCTGCTGGGTCCAACCTGCATCCACCGACCAAGGAATGGCGAGATGGGGTGAGGGTGCAAGGATTGATGCACTTGGCATCTGGGGATATCGAGAGAGTTGGCTATTTAAACGCTCCTGGTCTGCACACCAGAGAGCTTCTGAGGATTTTGTAGGTGCTGCGCCAAGCACCGGACTTCCGCCCATGGGAACATATGGGAATGAATGCCCATGCCATGAGCTGCGCATCAACCCTGGGGTTTTGCCACGGGACTTCGCTGCAGACCTGCCAAGGACAAGCTGGTAAGACGAGAGTGTCTTGACTGAGCGCCTCACAGCCGTTGGTTTCAAACTTTGTGGTTGATTGTCGTTTTTTTTGGCTATGTGCACTGCCAATGGGGCAGAGTAGTGTCCACAGAACAGCTATTGATCGGTTAGTGCAAGGGACAGGGATAGGGTAGGGAGACGTAGGGAGCTTGTTCGTGGCCGATTGCTTTGGCTCGAGCTCAGCACGCGAGTCAGAGGGCAAGCTATGAGCAATGTGTCAGGTATCCCTTGTTGCAGAAAAGGTTTTCACGAAATCATAAGACACACCTAGGTGATGACCAACTTACCAACTCAGCCTTTGCAACCTTCCAAGTGCAAATAATGTGAGATCACTTAGTGTAGCTGCGCGTGTCATTTCCATTTGTGCATCCTGTTGCGGGGTGTGGATGCACCGGTTTTGATGGCATCGTCTTCATCTGGAAAATATGATGCAGTAATCAAATCTGGATTGAAGCTCAAAGGAGGGGATAAGAACAAGGAAGTTGGAGTGAAGGTGGCCAAGAAAAAGAAGAAAACACAAGAGGATGAGCTGACCGAACAGCTGCAGGCCAATGCAGACCAAGAGTTACAGGAACAAGCCGAGCTGTCCAAAGGAGCTTCGCAAGGGCCCACTACCGCCCAGAAGACTTTCCAACTGGCGCGGGAGAAGCGTGGCAATCAGCGGATCAATGAGGCCATCAAATACACCCATCGCCAGCGCATGGACAAGTTGAATGCCCATTTGGGCAGTTTGTCTGAGCACTTCGACATCCCCAAGGTTGGTCCTGGCTGAGGCATGGATGGTGGAGCTGTGGGCCCCTCTGTGTTCTGCAGATGGCTGCCATGCCCTGTACAGGCGAACTTGCAAGTAGAAACTGCCATAGGAAAGCGGTGTGAGAACAAAATCACTGGCAGCCCAATGGACTGATATCTGTCATGACGCCTCCTCTTTTGTAACGTTCTGTATGCTTGAGGGCAAGTGGACCAGCCCCCCATCAACCTTGGCAAACTCTCAGCATCCCTGCTTTCATCCAACAGGCATTTTTCCATGTTGGCACCATGTTGGCACCAAGGAAGTTGGGACCGAAGGAGCTGGAGCGCATGAAAGGTGCAGCTGGTGCCAAGACCAATCCACCCAAAGAGGAGCTGTGGGACCAGGCTTCGCCCTGAGGCACTAAGGGTAACCATTGGGGGATCGGCTATGGGAGCCTACACCAGTTTGTCAGAGTTTTTTCGCAGCGGTTGGAGGACCATACCGTTAGGATCCGTTCTGTGCTGACCACAGCTCGGCTTGGCTGGCCCAAGCGTGCAAGGAATTGCGAAACATGTTTGGAACCCGGGGGAATCAAAGATGACACGCACCGGATGTTCCCCTTTGTACCATTGGTTTCCTTTGAGATGTGGACTTGAGGCTCAGCGTTTGGCGGAAACCAGGCTATAGTCCAAGCGTGGGTTGGACGAGCCACACCGAGACAATGCGCGTAGAGGTTCCCGATGAATCTACAAGAGACGTTGATTCTTCTAAGGTGCTCTAGCTGCTCAGGCAATGTGATTTCACATGGCTCCAGCTAGTTTTGTGCATACAAATCTTCTCATTTATGCATACACACAATTAATTGCACATATGTTTGTTTTCATCACCATTGACCACATCCTCCTTGCCATTGTTTTCATACATGAGAGGGATAGGTAGGGACAACGACGCTGATGACGATGATGCCAGTTGGCTTGGGACTCCATGACGCCACACTGAAGGGACAGCACCCTCCAGGAGCATCGGCAATCACCTGGCCCAGTGCTGCCAGTGGATCAGGCGCTTCAAATCAGTGGAATATCCCTAGGCCAATCCCTTCCACCTAGGAAACCATGGGACTCCTTGTGGTGGCAGCAAGAAAAACGTTTATGGATGTTTATGGCAGTGGGCCGTGGGCATTGCTACGGGGTGTGTGTGAGGAGGGGAGGGATTCCCAGTCAACGAAATGTGGAAATGATATGAGGGAATGCGTGAGTTTGCCGCTGTTCTACCATTGCTAGGTGCCCTATTTCTAGGTCAGTATCTGTGAATTACTGAATGCATGAAGGAATGATGAATACCAGGGGGATACATGGTGAATGACGAGCTATGAAGATGAAATGATGTCGGATTTCAGGTGGCATCACTGGGTCCTGGCCCGGCTGAAGCAGTGACGGCATCCTGAAGCAGGTGGATCGACAGGAGTTTGCGTTGAGCTGCGGACTGTTTCACAAAAGGGAAGCACCAAAGCGCCGAACGGCTGGTTGGACACGTTGTGACTTTTGAGGAACAGCTGGACTTAGATTTTCGGTCATAACATATGAAGATTTTGAAACATGCTCATGTAACCCCATGTAATCCCATGTAGTCCCATGTAATCCCCATGCTATCTCAATGTAATCCCATGCGTATGTATGTGGGTTCAACCCACCAACCAAGTTCAGTTTCGGCTCAATCTCACCGGCGTCTAAAAGGTGGGACTTCAAAAGATGCCCCATCTGCGACAAAAAACGGCTTCGCTTGGCGGCCCGCGTGGGTTGTTTTCGTATGTTTCCGTTGTGTGTTTTGTTGGCTGTTTGAGTCTCTGGTTATCTCTGGTTGTTTGGTCATGTACGGGCGCTTGATAAGAGCTGATCCCGCTCTTGTTTCTCGCCCGTCCGCTGGATCAACCTGAGTCCTGCACTTTACTCATGCCTGGTGGTCATAGTGATGAAGCTTGAAGGTCGAAGCAAACACTGATGCACAAACTCAGATTCAAGAGATTCTGAACCTGGTTGATGTCAGCCCTCCAAAATAACCACGGCCTTTCAGCTTGCGCAACGCCCCACAGCAGCTCCTACAACAGTTCCCAGTTGGCTATGCTGCGCCATGACACCTGTAGCGCCCTGGGCGCCTGGAGTTGGGGTCTCAGGTGAAGAAACAGGGACCCTGGAGGCAGAAGGCGTCAAGGCATGGCACCATGATGTGCCACGTAGATCCACGTAGATCCACGTAGGTTAGGAGCTGGGATGAAGGGGATGAAGGGCAGAAAATGGGCGGCAAAGTGGAAGTAGAGTTAGTACAGTTTGATGAAATCGTGACTGCTGGTTTGCATCCTGGGTCCGGCGAAGGTCTTCGTGACTGCTCCTCTTGCAGTGAAAGGTGCGGGATGGGAAGTGGTCAGTTTCAGACTTTGGGGCATACACAATAGCCCTCCTCAACCACCCAAACCCGATGACTCTTTCAGTGGAAAGCACCCGTGGGGAAATGTGGATGTCTTCTTGCGTTGATTTGTTGAACAGACGATGGCCAGGTGCCTACTGCCAAAGAAACCCAGCCGGATGCGCAGTGGCGAGACATCATAGAGTCACTCAGCGAATGCCGGCCTTGCATTAAACTGGAAAAGCAGATTAGAAATACGCCAGGAGAATGAAAATTGGAAGTCCCAAGGTAACCATGCTCACTACCCAATACAATTCTTGGCGCCAATTTTCAGCGTCATGTTTGATATACAGAACCCAGTTCAGTGGGGAAGCCTGGCTGCATGAAATCAGGTGACATTCAGAGTGGCAGCCCATTTTCACATTGGCCGTCCATGGCTGTCGTGGTGGTGCTACTTTGAAAGTTAAAGCACCCAATCATGCCATGCTTTTCTCCACACCGAAAAAAGTGGACAGATGCCCCACTTACATCACCCTAGGGTCATCTTACATCAAGGGCCCCTGGTTGAAGCATGTTGAAGCCACCCTGAGCCCAGGGGCTTGGAGCATCTGAGGTGGTCCGAGTGGCGCGAGGACAAACGCCACGGCAGAACGGACATCAACCGGTCCCAATGCCACGTCCATCACGAGTGGAGGCAAGTCAAGGCTGTCTGCAATGGCATCCTCAAATAGGTGGTAGTTGGCCCAAGATGATACCACTATTTCTTGGCAGCATACGTATCCTGATCCCTGGCTTGGATTTCAAACGGGTTCGTACTCTTTGACTGGTTGAATTGACGGAATTTGAATCAATTGCCATCACTAGCCATCAATTAATCACCATTATAACTCATTAACCTGTTTTGATCTAACTTTTGAATGCTCTTTCCATCCGTTTTTGTCCGCCCGTTTCATTGTCAGATTGCGAGGCGCGCTTTTTGCCCGTGTGGTTCACTTGCGTGGCCTCCGATTGGTTGCAAGGACGCGTTGGAATGCACAAGTTGTCACACTGCCAAAGAGAGGGTCAGGCGAAGTACGTATTGTTGCATGTTGTATCATGTTGTTACGTATCCGGTTCACAACGGTTCATATGATTTTTTGGGGGGATTGGCATAGCCACAAGGCAAAACTAATCAACCGACCGTGGCATACCTGGCACAACCAGGGGCCACCTTGCTGGCCGAGAATGCCTGGCTGACCAGGAGATCAGGTTGAGAATCAGGTAGGACATGGCGTGCTTGTCATTGCCACAGGACCTTATTTGTACTCACTCTTCGCTGATTGTGGTTTGAGAAGCTTGGATGAGCTTGGTGCAAAGGTGAAGGATTTGATGCGGAGTTGTGACAGTGGTGCGTAGTCTGAGCACAACTAAAGGGTGGGGCAGACTGCCAGCTCCTCATGAGAGAACCATTCAGTCATTCAGCTTATCGATTGACCAGTTGATTGTATCCAATTGTTATGATGCTACAGCCCCAGCAGCCCAAAATGGGCTATCCTAGTCAGCTTCAATCGCAGGTGCCCCGTGTATTAGTTCTTGCTTGGTAAATCCATTTCTTGGTTTCTGTAGATTACTGTTGGTTGCAGTGCAATTGGTTACTGTTGGTAGTTTATTGTTTAGTTGAGGTTGGTGGGTCGGTTCTGTTGGATTCTCATTCTCATCCAAGGTAGCCCTTTGATCGCCAAACTCTTCGCGGTGGGCTTCGTGTCCTCGGCTGCCTTGGGAGCTGTGGCTGGGCGCCTGTGCGATAAGATTGGCAAGCGACGCGGTTGCCTGCTGTATTGTGCCAGGGGCCCAGCTGCATCAAACTGCCATCATTGGGGAGGATAGAGGGGGGCATATGGGACCATGGCTTCCCGTGGCATGGGTCCAGGTGATGTGCTTTCTGCGGTAGAGCACCTGAGGGATGTGAAAGATCTTGACCCCCGTGAGTTGGGCGGTCTGGTGGACTAGCTGGTTGTGGATCCCAACCTGAGCGCGGCTGTGATCCGCGAAGGTCTTGTGCGTTTTTGCTTGTGTGCCCACCCGCTTCTTTTTCCCTATCCTTTCTCCCGCTCCCCCTTTGCCTCAACTTTGATCCTTTCCATTGGGGCAGATCAGGTGCTTAGTTCGATTAAGCCCGGTTCAGTTGGGACCCAAGGTCGTTTGTGGCCTGTCATGCCTGCTGGTGCACAGCATCTCCATTCCGGTTCTGATCATCAGCCGGCTCCTTGGAGGAATTGCCGATGCTGGGCCGCAGCTTTCAGGGCTCACCTGCTGGGATTGGTATCAGTCAGAATTGATGGTCCAGCAATCAGCCAGCAGTCTATCCCTAAATGCTTGTGATCTACCATCAACTGAGGGTACTTTGTCTAAACAAATCTTAGAATGAATCCCTGGACCTCCGACCAACTCAAAGGAGGGATATTCTCCAGCAATATCGTTGCAACTTTGGGGAATGGTAGAGTGTTTTATCCAACAAGGGTGAGGAACTGACACAAACCAACGTCAATGGTCCATGGGGGGCAGCAATGATAGTCTAAGAGCAACCTATCCAAAGATGCATGGTCGTGTGGGCTGCTTATCATGTCAATGCTTCACGGAGAGGGACTGCCACAAAGTGGATGTTTTTGAATGGTCTTGTCATTCCCGTGCTGTGAAGCCTGCAATGAGTGGAGGTGATAGGGTGGAAGGGCTGGGGTGGTGTGAAAGATTTTGCACGCTGGTGAAAGATGATCCTCTTGCATATCATGTCGAGCGTTTATGGCGTTCCAGGGTGGACAGTGAGATTCCGGTGCGCTTTGGGCCAAGCTTTTGAATTCCGGAACGTACTCATAACAGGTGTTTCTTTTTTTGATGCCCATTTTGTTTACTTACCACCGCAAAAGCCGCAACCGGGAACCTTTTTAAAGCCGAAGCCAAGAAGACTCTTGTCTCCAGCCAATATTCAAAAAATCATATCTCTGTATTTTTGTTTCCTTTTTATTTTTCTTTATATTGGGGGGAAGTCCCCGCAAAAAGCATCTCGAGAACCCAGGACTCCTTGCTACACACGGCATTTGAAGCATGGGCTGTTGAGGCGTGGGTGCCGATTGAAACAATGCGGGACAGTCCTGGTGACGTGGTGAGCGCTCGATCTAATCACTCCAAGGGATGTAGACATTGGGGGCGAGCCAACAATGAGCCACAAAGGTGGGTTGGTAGGGTAGAGCCGTGCAAAGAAGCAACGATAATGAAGTAGATATATAACGGTAGATCGAACGATCGATAGATAAACACGCAGAAGAAAGAAGAACATGGAATGGAAAAAGAAAAGACAAGACAAAGGAGAAAAATAAAAAGACAACATATAACATAAAGAAGAAAAACAGAAAAAAAGAAAAAGAACAAATAAAAACATAAAACAGAAAACGCAATGCAAAAAGAAAAAGGGAAAAGGTAAAAAACAAAAACTAAAAAAGAAAGATAAAAAAGGGAAACAAATAAAACAGAGAAAACAGAACACATGAAACAAGAAAAAGGAAACAGAAAAAAGACAAACATCAAAAAAACAAGACGATGCAAAAAGAAAAAGGGAAAAAAGAAAAACATAAAAACAAAAAAAGAACGAACCACATAGGAAAAAAGGAAAACATAAAAGAGAAAAAACAGAAAACACAAAGGAAGAGCAAAAACCAAAACAAACTTGGAGTATTATCACCGGAGCCCACGACCACAAGGTTAAGGGCCTTGCGCTCTGCCGACTGAGCTAGGCGGGCTGCTGATAAAAGTCAAAAAAATGTGATCAATCAGGCAAGTCCCGAGATAAAATGAGCAGATGCACAAAAAGAGAACTAAACAGAAGTAGATAGAGATGGACACAAGGAATGCAAACAGATGGAAATAGATGTAAATAGAAGTCAAGTAGATAGATGGATGCGTGCATACGCACATTTGAGACAGGTAGGAAGGACAGGTACTGTAGGTAGGCACACAAATTGACCGATAGATATTGACGTAGGACAGATCAGGTTTGGTAGATGGATCGGCGGATCGATAAGTAGATAGATAGATAGATAGATAGATAGATAGATAGAAAGATAGATAGATAGATAAATAGATCGATAAGAACATAAGTGAATGAATAGGTAGGTAAATATACATATTCATCAATACATATTCACATTTTTCAAATATATCCAATGAAGCATGTATTTTTTAATTTCGACAAAATTGTACACGTATATTTGAATACTTGAATCTGTACATATGGAAGCAAGGTCATGAATTTGGTTTTATGGATGGGTAGATAAGTAGATTGTGGATGGATAGTTGGATGCAATAGGTAGACATGATTGGATTGGAGTATATGAGATTGGTTTTGCGAGGTTAGTTTGGTTTAGATGACTTAAAGTCACATAGATGGGCAGGTACAAACCTACATGCATACATACATACATACATGCATGCATGCATGCATGCATGCATGCATGCATACATACATACATAAATACATACATACATTACATTACTTTGCATTACATTACATTACATTACATTACATACATTACTTTACATTACATTACATACATTATATTACATTACCTTACTGTGCCTAGCGAAGATTGGAAGCATGCATACATGACATGAGATTCCATGTGTGAGTTCAGTAAAGGTCACATGTTCCGCAGCTGGGCGGGATCAAGCTTGCGAAGGAAAAACAGATAGCAGTGCAGTCCGCTTGCACCTTGTGTCTCACCTGTGGCTGGTGACTTTCGATTGGTTCAGCTATCGTTGTGCATGGTAGCGGAGCCGACCGGGGGGCTCTTAAAAGATACCCCGGGCAAGTTCGATCCAGGCGATGACGGATCGGTCAGCTGTGCCGAGCTGGGATGGGTCACCTTCGACCTTCGAATCCTATGTGACTGCTGCGAAGTGGTATGAGAAAGGGACCAAGCAGAATGAGCGACCTTTGGTAGTGGCTAGGCTTTGGGGACAGTTGTCTGGAGCAGCAAAGAGTGTGGTCCGCTATTTGGATCCTGATCAGTATGAAGGATCAGATGGTTTGGCCCGCTTCATTGAAGTGCTGAGACGGTCACCCCTGCAGAGCTTGCCAGTGCCCGATTCTTTTACGAGGTTGGAACGATGGCATGGACTTCGTAGGGCTGAACATGAGAGCGTGTCAGAATTCATTGTCCGTGAAGAGGAGTTGTTCACCGAACTTCAACAAGCCTTAGTTCGAGCCCGTAAAGATCGTGGTCAGCTTGTCGGGTCCTTAGGCTTATCTAGCCCTGCTGGCAGTCCAAGTGATCCCCCGTCTACCCCTTCGAGGAGTCCTACGGCAGCAGCAACTGCTCCGCAGGCACGAGATGCCAAAGATGGAGCAAGTGGATTCCAGGCCAAGGATGGTGGTCAGACCCTATACCCTCCTATGCCTTCCGCGGGTTCGTCGACCTCTCCTGCAAGTGACTTCTTCGAGGATGAGCTCAGAGGCTACAGGCTCCTTCGAGCCTGCAAGATCACTGGTCAGGAACGGCAGAACGTTTTGGTTCAAACCGGAAATTCGACAAGTTTTCCTTTGATCAGGAGAGCCCTTCGTACTCTCTATGCGGAGGAGTCCGAGAAGACGACGAATGCCCGGAAGACTGCTCGAATTTGGTGGTATGGTGATCCTAGCTGGGATCATGAAGTTCCTTTCGATGATGACTGGACTGAACAGGCTTGGTGGACCGACTGGGAAGATTGGGCTGATGCTTCGCCTGGTTCTCCGTCCTACTGGCAGGAAGAAGATGGTTGGTGGGCGGACTATGGCGATGGCGAAGAAGATGTAGACTTGCAGCCTGATGAACAGGCCACCGATCCTGAAGAAGTCCAACTCGTCGAAGCCTTCAGTCTGGCTAATGAGGCAAACAGAACCCTCAAAGACGCCAGAGAGGCCGTACGCCAATTGCGGCTGGCCAGAAGATATTATGCTCCTGAGTCAATGAGTGGAAAAGGAATGGTGCCCCCAGCCTCTTCGAATTCACCTTTGCCGAGTGGTGGAAAAGGGAAAGGAAAGTCAGGTGGATGTTATATCTGTGGGATGCCTGGCCACGGATACATGAATTGCCCAGACAGACATTCAAAGGGCAAAGGCAAGGGTTTTTCGAAGTCGAAGTTTTCTGGAAAGGGTCCTCGGAAAGGGTTTCCATGGCTTGGGGGGAAACCCGGGAAGTCCAAGGGGAAGAACAAGACCTACTTCATGGACCTTTCTGGTATTTTGTCAATGCGCTGGGATGAACAAGCAGTGCATGGCCGGTCAGCAACCAGAGCTGTCGTCGACACAGGAGCCTCTGAGAATGCCATCGGGATCGATAGCTTGCACGACTTGGTGGTGACCGGAGGTTTTCAGTACTCAGTGGATCGATCCGACTTGCCAACGTTCAAGTTCGGAAATGGACAGCGCGACCAAGCAGTTAGTCGGGTTGATGTGAAGGGCACCTCCTTAGGAACAGTTTCCTTTTATGTTTTGGGCGGCATGGCAAGACAGACTCCCCCTCTTCTAGCAGCTCGAACTCTTCGAAGCAAACATGTGATGCTTTCGTACCATGATGGCCAGTTTCATTTTCATGAGCCCAATGAACAACCACGAACAGTACAGATGCAAGCCTTGACTTCAGGCCATGTGACAGTTGACCTCTCCCAGGCACCGCAACCAAGCAATGCCGAAGCTGCCGTGCAGTTCAGCCAGGTGCCTCAAGGGGAAGGGTCTA
>VSDK01000748.1:342363-364648 GCA_009767595.1 Symbiodinium kawagutii | reverse complement strand
TGTGACCGCTCGTGAATCTACCAAAGCTGGCAAGTAGCCTGCTGGGGCTGAGCTTTGGTTTGTTGCTAGGTGTTTTCATAAATTTGGTGTTCGGATTGTATTTGCAACTTTTTTTTTTGCAGATTTGGTTTATTCATTTTACTCTTTTAACGTTCACATTATCTCAACTCCTTCCTCCAGGTACAAACATGGACCTGGGCAAAGTTGGAAAGGAAAAGGTCGTGGGAAGGGCAACGGCAGCAACGGAACGAACGAAGGAACTGGCAATGGCCACAGCAATGGCCACAGCAACGGACACAGCAATGACAGCAGAAACACAGGAGCCTTGGCAGCAGACTTCAGATACGGAAACAAAACCATGTTGAATTCAACGAAGCAAAATGACTGTCTCTATTTTTCGAAGGGAGATTTGTCGTGACTTGTTTGCATCCTTTTTTGCTTGAAAAATTGGAGACAAAGAATTAAAACTGCACCTGGATTGACAAAAGTGACAGGTTGCCCTTTCCATGTAGTGTGACAAGCTGTCAAGCTCTCTGAGAGATTGCTTGCTTCAGGTTGGGATAACTATCAGCCAAGCTCTACCGGCTCCTATTATGCATCAAATGATTCGTACAAAAGGCGCGGTTTCCTGTGAGACGATTTTCTTGCGAAGGATTGTGATTTTTGAGTCCCACTTTGTTCAATGCTCACACGTTCACCTTTTGTCAGGGCAGATTTCATACAGTCATGAAATCATCTTGTGCTGCCCGGATGTGGCTTCGTGAGGAATGGCTGGCAGGATTATAGTGACAGTCGCACCCCCAGGCTTCGATCTGTAGACGATGAAATGGATGAAGTGATTAGATTTGCCTTGCAGAACTCAGAGCCTTTGGGAAGCTAAGGAAAGGAGGGACCAGATCCCCTGCAAGAGAACGATCCTTGGCGGAATTCTTCCCAAAGGTGCCGACACAGCAGTGAAATTGTGCATTTTCACATTCAAGACAAGACTTCCTAGGACTTCCGTCAGTCTTTTAGACACAAAGAACTTGATGACATTTGGAACTTTTGCATGGACCTTCTCTTCTCAAACTGGTTCTTTCTTTGTCTCTTTATCTTTCTTTCTCTTTTTCTTTCTCCTTTCTTTCTTTTCCCTCTTCTTCTTCATCTCTTCCTTCCCAATCTCTCTCCTTCTTTCTCTCTCTTCTCTCTCTTCTCTTCCTTCTTTCTCTTTCTCTTCTCTATTCTCTATTCTTTCTCTCTTTTCTTCTCTTCTCTTCCTCCCCTCTTCGAATGGCTTGCGCAAGGCCTGCGAAGACCTGGGGCGACGCCTCGCAGCCGGCGCCTGCCCCGGCCCAACCGGCCGAGCCGGCCGAGCCCGCGCCGACCGCGTCGCAAGGCGCAGCGGCCACAGACGCCACAGCTGCGGGCACCAGTTCCGCCTCGAAACCCAACGCAGCGAGTGGAAGCCTCGGAGGGCGAAGCACTTCGGAAATTTCAGAAGTTTCAATAAATGGATGCATTTCATGTGGGCATTTTCCATGTATTTTCAAAGAAGCTCAAAGATATGTGAGCTGACATATCAGAATCCTGCTTTTTCATTGTCATCTGCTTTCTCATTTGGCTGAAAGATTTGGAAGACAAGCCAATCAGAGCCCTCTGCGGATTGCCATTTCAGGTGTCCAGTCCTTTGACATCTCCACACCGAGGGGGAGCAATGGCCAGGCATCCTGTGATCATTTTCTCCTGACTCAGCTTTCACAACATACAGGACTCAGCTTGCAACTTTTGAAAGTTTGTCACAACAAGCCTGAACTTCATCAGTTCATAGGCATCCCACTCAGCATCGTTCTGTTGTCGTTAAGAAGGCATTTTTCCATTTTTCTGGCAGGTTCTCTATGGTGCTTTTGTGTGTTTGGCCTGTTTTCGATATGTCCTAGCTACACAATCCGCACTTTCTGATCTAACTGGATGACTGGGGCTGGTGGACACGGATTGGCTTGATAAGCTGCAAGACTTGATTAGGTCAATGGATTGTAGACACGAGGGAAAGGAGAAATCGGTAGTGGATAGGGCTGATCCGGGCAGATTCTCCGACCGAAGTGCTGTTCAGAGTGGGTTGAACTGTGGAACTTTTCAGATCTGGGAGCCCCTTGTGCCTTATGAGAGGCACAGACTTGGCAGAAGTTCACAGACCCCTCCAGCAACCGGAAATGGCTTTACCACCCAGAGCCTGGGCACGTGAAGATTCACGAGATCTTTCTTCGAAATCATTTCCCTATGATTTCCCAATTGATTTTCCTAAGAGTTTCTTATCACTGATCACTTTCCCCCTTTCAGCCTTAGACTTGTCATTTTCTGCACTTTGTTTGAGACTTCCTTTTTGAGTTCCTAAGGAGGGAGGAACTCTAAGATTCTTTTAATTTTAAGGGAGGATGAAGTAGGATGAACTTTAAGGTTCGAACTCGTGTGACTCGCTGAGGAGACCGGGGCCTTTTTCTTTGAAGACGAAGCCTCACAGCGGGGTGCCGCTGGGGAAGAAATCAACAGGGCCCAGGGGCTGCGCCAATGCTGGGCCAATGCTGCTCCAATGCTGTACATATTTCATTGACATTTGTAGTGTTTCTGTGAAGCACTGTTGCACAAGATGAATCTTGAGAGAATCTCCACCAAGACTTCTCTCTCTCAAAGCCAGTGGATGAACACAATGCCGTGTCCTAGCGAACACAACAGGGGCCCAGCAAGATGATTTGTACACTGTATACGCATGTATTCTCAGAACTGCTGTTCAAATGAAAGAATGTCACAATGTTCTGCCGTGTGTCCCGAAAACAAGCGAGCCAGCGTAGCAAGACATATGTGCAGCAGGTTGGCAGCAATATACTTCAGACCATGGCCCTTGGTGGTCTGACTCCCAGAGACAAGAGCTGTGGACGCAGTTTGCACATCGATTTTTCAACAAACTTTTGACATAGTGATCTTCACCTGGGACAAGCTTTGACACCGTGTTGAGGCATCACAGTGAGACTGGGAAGTGGTTTTTTGATCCCAAAGTTGACGGCTGAGCAGAGACGTGAGACGCATGACATGCGCTTGGACACCTTGCAGTGTTTGAATGGTCTCTGAAAGCCGCAGAGTGGCAAAATTGTTTCGATCTGCTTCGCGTTGTGGTTGTTTTCTCACTGCAATATGTCTTCTCATACTTTTATCATGCTTTTCTCTTTCGGATTGTGCTCCTTGCTGTTGTTTGAGACAAATTGCGAAGCTCTCGATCCGAGCCGATCTTTAGCCCACGGTGTGCCCGTGACTAGTTAGGACACAGATGCTTGTGAAAAGTTGGGCAAGGCAGCTTTGCAGCGCAGTGCTGAACCACTCGGACAGCATTGAAAGACCAGCCTGTCACCACCTTTGAACATAGGGTCTTTGCGACGCGCAAAGTCAAACTTTCAGACCATGACTCGACAGGAAACTGACAAAGTTGCATGTGTTTGGTGACAAGTTGACATTTTCTTGTGCATGATAAGGACTATCTGAAACGTACACCAATTCACTAAAGTCATGCAACCATAGGCTTTCATACCCATGCTTCCTCACATAGCCCGTACCTCCATTCTTGCATCGCCGCAGCTCAGTGGCATGTTCATTTCCTGGATGGTAATTCTATTGATCCATGTTTGGTGCTCACTCCATGGCAAGCATTACCAGCATGGCAACAACCATTTCGTCAAGAATCGTAATTTCTGATGCATTACCAGTTTTTTTGTTTGAAGAACAAAGAGACACTTTCAGGCCAGGTGCCATGAAGAGCAGGAAAGCAGGGGTGTTACACTTGGAATGGAAAATGCAAACTTTTCTGCAGTTTCAAAGTACGTCGCAGAAAAGGTCTTTGGCACATTCAGATGTGAGTTTTTGCTCGTTGCTCATTGAGGAGTGTGTGCAGAATTCAGCTGCTCATTCAGGAACAGAAATACACGTTTTCCTGATGAAACTCAGATTGAGACATGGAAACATGAAAACATCCTGAACAAGTCCTGGTGACAATCCGGCGATCATTGACATTAGGAATCACTGACATGTCCCAAGTCCCAAATGAGACCTGGTTAGACCTTCTCCCAACACGTAAATGAGACCTTGTTATCCTTGTTAAGATCCTTTTCCCTTCGCATAGCAGCGACCCTCAGACCCTGACTCCCCAAGATTCAAGTCATTCGACGAGCCTTCTCGGCTTGGAAGTCATGGCGAAAAAGGACCTCGGGGGAACGAGTCCGTATCCGTATTTTTTATTAGCGCAACTGAAGTGGAACGAGTTGCAGTTGATTTCCAGTTTGCAAAAGAGGATTTCCATTATGTAAACACCACGATTGCCAGGAGACAACAGAGGAAGGCGGGTCATTTTTCCGTTGAATGAACCGTCCAGATGTGTTGTTCTTAATTCTGAACTTTTCACAGGTCAGAAGATATGGCCGGCGACTTTGCATCGGGCAGATGAGACAAGTTGGGGTTAAAGGTAAGGCATAGAAGGTGCATAGAAGGTGCGCAGAGAGCGTACGCTTCTCACGAACCACGGCCGACTGGGCTTTGTCAAAGGCAAGTTGTTTCACATCAAGCGTGTCAAATCCAGAGAAACGTTTCACATCTCTTCTAGTTGCTGGGGTCATGAAGGAATCACATGATGCAAGAAAGTGTTGCAGAATCGCGGAGCAGGGTGTAAGCTTGGAGTTGCGGGCATTGTATCGCCTGGCTTTGTCGGAAATCGCTGACCGGTGAATAGATTGCCAGGATGGTGTTTTTTTATCGAAGGCATGTGTGGAGGCTATCAATGAGTCAGTTCAACAACAACTTATAGAATGAAAACCAATTGCAACAAGTCGTATCACTTCAATCATGGTCCCTACGGCCCTCGATTTCATTTTATGTCATTTCATTTTAGGGGGACTCGAAACGAAATCATCATTTCATCATGTCAACATTTCATTGGACTCACTAAATCTCTTGAATGACTCTATGTACTTTCTCAAGCCAGTTGTTTGTATTTGTTCTCCTGTGACTTGGGAGTGCCATCAAGGCCGCCTGTCTGGGTTTATGGCATCAATGACCATCTTGATATCCCTCCAGAGCTTCCATCTGAGCTCGAAACTTAGACATCTGTGCTCACATCGAGGTTTTGAGAACGGCTTAGCTTAGCTTTCTGAATTCGTTGGGAGACAGACTGTCCAAGAAATGGGTTCCATTGCAACTAAATGATCATGTGAAATCTTTTTTCGCGAGCATTCTGTGCACCATGAAGAACTCTCAACCTGCTTCCATGCCTGTCTGCAGTTCTAAATTTGAGCACGTTCTATGGAAACCTCAAATTTAGAACAACCTCTAGTGGCTTTCAAATTGCATTCTTGGTCCAGACCTTTCTGTGTCATGTTTCGTGGTCAAAGGTTCGAGTCCACTGGATTTCTTGGTGCAGACTTTCGACAGCTGTGTTCGTTGGTGCGGAAGCAGAGATGGGCACCGAAGGGAACACATTCGACAGCCGAGTCGTCAAGAAACCCAACTCACAGAGTGAAGGCATAGCATACTGCTACGTGCTGCTGCGGGAAGACATTGAAGACATCGGTTTTGAAGACTCAAACTTGGCTTTGACAGGTGAATGCAGCTGTTCATCCAGCCTTTCGACTGAAGTGCCTCGTCTTTTTCAATTTTCAGAGGAAGCTTGTAGCAGTTCCAGTAGAGCACACACAAAGTATCATTATACCTGAAAAATTCAGCTGGTACTGATAGAAGGTCTTTTAGAGTATCTTATGTCTTACTATGCCTTTGCAAACGCCCACGTGTTAGAGAAGTGTTTACTTTATGTCTTTGCAAGTTGGCTAAGTTTGTAAACATTGTCTTCATTTGTCTTCCTCTTGTGGAGTTTGTGAAGTGTCTTCTAAGGAAGGTCAGTGTCAGGGAGGCCGTTTCAAAGTCTCCTCTGCCATCGCACGACCGTGGCAGAAGGCGATTTTGACATTGGGACACGAGCATTTATACAGAATGGATCCGAGAGCAATGTGCAATATGCAATCAATCACTATAAACATACCAAAGACAAGATATGTACCTCTATGATATGAGACATACAATGTGCAGAAAGACACTTACGTGATACAACATGCAGTATAGATAAGATGACATCAGCCAATCTTCCCCATAGTCATAGAAAACCAGAATTGTGTAACATATTTTAGTTGGAATCACGGCCCTGCGACAACTGCACTCTTTTTTTGGCGGCTTCGTAAGGGGTTCTGATGGTTTTCCTTGGCGATCGAAACGGGGCACCAGGCCGTCTTTCTCGTCGAAAGTGGGGCTCCCAGTGCTTGGGGATGTGCTCAGCCTGTTGTCACTAGGCAAAGCTCATGCTCTCCACATTTAGCCTCTGACGTAAGGGCACCTTTAACAAGCAAGAGTATGTCAAACCTCAAAATCTCCTCACGTTCACCAACTGTTTTCATCTTAGGTTTTAACTTGGATATAAGTATTTTTCATTTTTGGTTGTTTTTTTTCCAAGTCCTTGTTGTATTGGTTTGTTTTCTTGGTCCTTTTTTGTGGTTTTAGCAAGATTTTTGTCTTCACTCCTCCGTTGCCATTATTTGCTTCGGGAGTTTTCTTGATACTGGGTCAAGTTGAAAGTCTGTTGCCACTGTTGCACCTGTTTCGTGTTTTGTTTTTGGCGGATATGTATACAGAGTTGCTTATGCTGAGATTTATGCATCAAACTTAGTGTGCATTTGCCATTGAAACTTCCACATGTAGTTTCTATTCCTACATTGCAATTCATACTGAGTTGAGTGTGATACGAACATTGATGAATTATTGCAACATCTAATGCACACTACACAACTCTCAAATCCCACTTGAAAATCCACACATGAGTGAGATGGCACATAGCCATGTCAATGGATTCTTATCATTTCTTATTCCTATCCACATCCCTATCCTTTTCTTAGTTGGGATTTCTAGTAGCATGGCATCCCCTATCTCTATGGTCCCTTCCCCTATCCCTATGGAGATGGCACCCTAGTGGATCCCTAGTGGATCCCTAGTGGATCTTTTTGGATTCCCGGCGGCACCGCTTGGGAACCTCCACAGCTCCAAGGTCCCCGACCTGGCTCGTGCGTCGCTGTCCCTGGGTTTGTTCATGGCCCAAGACGAAGCCAAGATGCAGCCCGTCAAAGAAGGACTCTGAAGATACTCCGAAGATGTCCGAAGATGTGAAGAACATCCGAATCTGATAGAATCTGATAGTGAAAGTTTGAAGAAAAAGTATCTGATAGTGTTGATGCTGATTGAATATCTCCAAATTGAAGAATATCTGATAGTTGAAGAAAGATTGGAAGATAGTGGAACAATCAGAATGATTTGAGAAAATAATTTGAAGGAATTTGGGAGTCCACTTGGGGCACCTTGAAGTGTGCATCGAAAGCTTTCTAAAATGTTCTTTCCAGCCGAGACACATTGAAGCACACTTGCATTAGATCAATATTCATTCATACATTAGATATATTTGTTTCTTATTTTTTGTCAATTTTGCTGCAGTCCTTTGCCAGAGAAACTGTTGCAGGACCAAACTTCTCGGCCAAGTCCTTCCTCTTCGACCGAGCATCCGTAGGCTGGGATCGAGGAAGGCCCCTAAGTAGGGCCCGGGGAAGGGCACAAACCTCGGTCCCAGAAGGAATCTTCTGAAAAATCATTGAATCATGTAGCAAATTATACGGCAAATCCTCCGGCAAATCATGCTGCTAATCATGGGGCTTGGCCAAATCCATGTCCAGTGTCACTGCAGTCCAAGGATGAGCTTTGCTGCTTTGCTTTTTGTGCTGAGGCTTGCTGAGTCTTCTTCTGCCCACAGTGCGAAACATTAAGGTGTGGACTGGGCTGAAATAGGGACTGTAACAATTGATCGCTCCTCCAAAGGATCCACCAATCATAGTCACTTTCTTGTTCAAGTTTGTGTGGATTTGGTTTCAACAACATGTTTGACCTGTGCTTCGATGTGTTTTTGACAACATCCGGTGATTGTTTTGACGTGTTTGAAATGTGCTTGATGTTTTCACTTTTGGTGAATGGAGGTGAGACATGCGCCTAATAGTAATCTTCTGCTATGTTTTCATCACATATTTTTCCTTTCATCTCGTATTTCCTACCATCTCATCTTTTTAATCTCAGTTTACAGCTATGTTTACAGATTTCTTACTATTTCTTACTTCCTTTTTCTTCTTTTCTTTACACTTCCTTTAGCCGATCAAATGAGCTGATAAGATCTTCGGGAACCCCGCAACTTGGCATGCGAGCGATTTTGCGAACCAAAGACCCTAAGATACTGATTTGATTTTGGCAAGAAAAGAGTCCTCCAGACTTTGTAAACGTGCTGTGCAACTGAAGTGTCGTTGTTTTCCAGGCGTTTTCTAGATTCTAGGTTTCCCTGATGTATTTCTTCTGGTTTTTCACCATGCTTTGGGTGATGTTTCTTGTTGAGAAGACTTGTTGAGGTCTTGAGTTTTTCGGACTGCAACTTGGACTGTGAAATGCTACGGCTCCTTGCAGCTGGCCTCCAGTGGAGCGCTCAGAGTCACCAACTTGAAAAGGCAACTGACTCCGCATGGATCTCTACATATCTCCACTTATCTTCACATATCTTCAAATTCCAAATTTGTTAGCAATATACCTAGACACTCCTGTGTGGTCACCCAAAGATTTCTTTCTCTCTCTCTCTCTCTCTCTCCCTCTCTCTCTCCATGTCTTGTTCTAGGAGAGAGCGTAGTTTGTGAGGAGAGTTTACCTTCTTATCCATTTCTCTACATTTCTTTCTATCTTATTACCCTCTTTCTCGAGACCTTGCTTATTCTTCTTATTCTTAAAGTAATACCATGTTCATATTCCATATGTTTCTAAGAATATGGTATTGTTATTAGAGGAAGCATATTCTTTGTATTACTTTATTCTATAAGAGTGTCTATCAGAGTTGAAGTGTGCCTGAGGACGCCGAGCCGCTGCTCCGTGGAGTGTCTTGGAGAAAACTCGGAGGCCAAGGGAGAGGAACAAAGAATTAGCAAGAAAGAGAAGAGAAAGAGAAGAGAGTATCTTTTGGAAAGAAGGGGACAGATATGATAAGTAAAAAAGATCAGGAACTTAAGAGAAACCCAAGAGAAACTTAGAAAAGACATGATAGAAAGTTAAGTGAAGAGAAAGCAAGTTCAGAGGGTGAGAGATAAGAGAAAAAGACAATAAAAAGGGAGCGAAAGCAGAAAAGAAAAGAGAAAAATATAGAAAGAAGAGGAGAGGGAGAAGGCTCAGAGAGACAAGGGGAGAGGGTGAGAGTGAGGGAGAGAGATAGAAACAGAGAAACTGAGGAAAACAGAAGAGAAGGGAGAAAAGCGTAGCAGACAGCCCAAACGTGTCTTTTTCTCCTTGTTTCTTAAAGGAGAAACACAGAAACACAATGAGACAGCATATGACACTTTGACAGTTAAGTGCAGAAACTCAGATCTGAGATTCTGGGCAATTTTTGGCCACTTCCATCCAAACAAAGACGGGAGCAGACAGTGAGACGTACACAGACACATACCGTGTAGAACTGTGGCTGAGTCTGGTATCCCGTCTTACAGGCATGGAGCGAATGGCTGGCAAAGCCGCCTGCAAGCATAGGTACAAAAGCTACTTGCGAAAAATGAAGGTGAGGAATGAGTGATTTCGTTCCCTCGTTTCTTTTTGGTGATGAATCGGTTCCTGAAATATTGTTGGGAAATCATTTTTATGAAATGATATTTGACATGAACCAATTTTTATGAAATGATATTTGCAGATCATCAGAATTTTCAATTATCATTGTCAATTTTTATTAAAAATCAAAACAAATCAAAATAATTTTCAAAAATTGTTTGTTTTCTTTTGGATTTGCAGATCTCAGGTCTTTGCAGATCGAGTGGAGCCACGGCCCAAGAGATGCGCAGAAGTTGGACACGAGCAACGCGACCTATATGCAACCTATGCAGTTTCTCCGAGAAAATGACCAAAAACATAGAAAAGTTCAGTCAACAACTCAATGTGGGGCCATGACTGTCCAAACTTTAGGACCTTCTTTCAAATTCTGAGTTAGGATCGGGTGAGTTGATGTTTGCCCCTTTTTTTGTGACAGGTGGCTGTCAAACTCATAGTTTGTTGCCCTAATCCCTCCATATGAAACTGCAAATTGAGGGATTGTGATCCTGAATACTTAATTCTGTAATGGCAGTAGAAGGAAGACCCAGTCCAAACAGAATCGAAACATTTGTGCCTGTTGGGAACGTCGTGCTTCGCTGAGACAGCCTCGACCTGCCCTTGCCAAGTCTGGATGAGGAGGCTTTGAGCGCGAGAGTTTTGCAATTTCTTTCATGTCAAAACCTTTTTAGTCAAAAGCTACATCTTCTTGTGATGATGAGTTGCGTCAATGATTTGACTTGAAATTCAACAACGACATCTGAAAGATACCTACAATACCACTTGGTGAGCACAATGTGAAGTAGTCAATAGCATAGATGACATGCCATTAGAATGAGCTCCCAAGGATACGTATCCCGAGTGCTTTGGGTCATGAAGCATCAGCCAGTGCCTTTTCCAACAGGGTCAATGGCCTCAGTGGTCAGATCCAGCAGCTCAGGCAGTGCTCGAGGGAGAGGACAGGTCACCGCTTCACAAGCTTGCCACTTCGACATTTATACAACATACAAACATTTGTACTTTGCATTTATGGGAAACCTATCTGATTTTTTCAAAGTTTTTTGTGTGATGTTTGCTTTGTTCAATAAATGGTTTCAATAATTATTTGGTTGAGAACAGATTTCTCTACATCTTTGCACCGATTCAATTTCGTATACGCTCATGACTTATAAATGCATTGCAGCAGAGTGTAGCGGGTTTGAGATTTGCACAGCAACTTTGGAACATGTTGTGAAAACGAACCCTGGTTGAAGCTTGGTTTTCGATCTCTTGAAACATTTCGTCAAGAGTCTTCAACGCGGGGGCAGGGAGCAGATTTGAAACTCTGGGACCATGAACAGTTTGAAAAACAACTCTCCTTTCAACCTTTCCTTAAGTTGTGTATTTTTCCTTTTGTCCCTCGCTCTTTCTCTTTGTATGTTTTTCTCGGTTGTGTTTTTTTTTCTCTCTCTCTCTCTCTTTCTCTCTCTCTCTGCCATCACAATCTGATATATTGAACCTAAGCTATGAAAACTCAAGTTGTCTTGATGCCATTTCATGCTAAGCCGCTTTGGCTCATTCTTCTTTAGTATGTTGAAATATTTTTTTTGCATTTTAGTTCTTTTTTTTTGATTCTTAATTCCACATTAAAACCTGGCCGATCTAAACCTGACTGATCTAAACCTGGATTTTTTTTTAGTGATCTTACAACTTACAACCTTTTCTCTCTTTTCTCTCCATTTCTCTTTCCTCGGAGGACTCAGAAGCTGCTGAGGTGCGGTGCTCGTGGTGCTTCGTTTTAACCAAATTTGATCTCAAGATTTGTTAAATTCTTATCTAAACTTAATTTCTACGATTCTGATTCTTATTTCATTCTTTTCTGTCACTCTTGGGTTTTCCTTATTCTCAGTGTTGGTTCTTTTCAACGTGGTTCACAGCCCTAATCTTGCTTGCTTGCAGCGTACAGAACGAAGTGCTCTTGCCAAATGCTTTGTCCTTGCTTGTTACCTTCTTTTTCCACGGCATTCTTTTGATATCAGGCCATGGCTTGAAGCAGAATGCATTGAGAATATATTGGGAATGCAGGATCTATTACATCGATGTGAAATGCTCTTTGTATGCATCTCTTTATTCATCGTTGATATTGTATTTTTAGCATTCACGCATATATCTGAACATATGTACAAAAAAAGCAAAGTAAATAGACAGATAAAACATGCATGTATTCATACTATACATGCTATATGTATGTAGTGTTTTTATCTTTTCATGCTCTCTGTTCTCTCAGGTTCCAGCGTTCGACCGTGCTTCAAGCATCCTTGAGGCGTGAGGGCAGGACCAGAAGACTGTAGCAGAGGAAAAACATAATTAAGCAAAGGCACAAAGAAAATGGGACATGAAGTGGATCTGATTTGGATTTGCGAAACATGACCATGAAGCTAGAACAAACAATGGATTTTCGAATCTGAATGTTCCAGTGAAAGTGGAAGACTTCGTCCACAGAGCTACAGAGCATCTGAAGTTTTTAACGTGGTCAGCTCGTGTTCCAAGGCTAGAGAGCGAAAGCGCTACACGATGCAGCTGCGGGCTGAAAGAAACCCACTCCCCTGGGTTGAAGCAAATTTGACTCAAAAAAGTAACTGATGTCATCAGATGTTTATGTCTTGATTTGCGAAGTCAAAGTTCTGCGTTCTCCACTCTCCACTGTAGAGTCAGACGCGCAAGTTGCAACTCTTTGCCAGTATTCGGGTGACACTGGTCCAGTTGCATCCTTGCAGACAGTTTTGATTTGGAGAGTTTTTTTGACACTCTTTGTGCCGAAGAACACTTTTCAACCTGTGGACATTCTTTGCGTGAAGATTTGTTGGACTCTTTTCAAGTTGTCACAATGTCGAAGTGACGATGTTTGCAGAAGTTTGTTGCAATCTCGGTCATTTCTGTCACTGTCCAAGACAAGATGTGGGAACCCATGTCTCAAAATGTCCCCTTGTCCTCGTCATTTCTGTTCGAGCTGTGGTTCTCCATCTCTTTCTCTCCCAGGTCCGATCGGCTCCTGTTGAACTTCCGCGAATGGCTCGAGAGCCGCTTCGACTCTCTTGAGGACGGGGACGCAAACAAAGGAGACCCCAAGGAGACCCGAAGATGTTGGAAGCAGACCCCTGTGTGAAACAAGAGACTTCCAGAGAACGATAGGATTTCCAAAAGGGAATTGGAATCGAGATGAATTTCGACATCCTTTCTAGTCAATATGGATTGGTGATCGATGCCGAGCTGTAAACATTCAGTGGCAAGGATGAACAGCTCAGGTTTTCAATGCTGTCAGTTTGTAGTCATAGAGCTGTCGAGCTTCCGGTTTTAGTGACAAGCAGTTTCTGGAAGGCTGCGTGGCAGATCCTTGACGACGCAGGCAGGGCTATGCCAAGTGTAAGAAGTCTCGGGAATTCTGAAAGGTGAGAACTGTGAGAATTGTAGGAACAGAACGAAATAAAGAGGAGTTTTTGTAAGCTTCATACTTGATTATTTTCATTTGCTTGCTGCCTTCAAACATCCAGAGCTGGACTGGCAAGAGGGTTGTACGCTTGATATGCTCTCTTTACAAATCATTCATTCTAAAGCCCCTGTACAATATGAGCTTGCTTGTTTTGGGGCTGCTCTTTTTTCCCTCCCCAGCACTAAGTGAGATGATCATTCCAAGTCTTCACAGTTTGTTTGAAATGATTGGAATACTCCTTCTTTGGGCGTTTGGGGGCTCAGGCTGAGAGTTTTTACTTGGCCTCAAATAGATTCAAATAGAACGACCGAATGGGGTACTGATGCCCGTTGGTGTCGAAGGGACAAGAGGGGATTCACAAGGTGTCTTTGTTTGGTCTCAAGACAATAGCACACTCGTATGTCCTTCGATTTTCCTTTTATAGACTAATTTGCTAGTGTTTAATTGATAGACGTATCAAAAATATTTCATTAATAGATTCATTTAATCCTATTCCATTGACAGATGTATATATCTTTGATACGGATTCTTTGTCGTCTATCCTGGGATACGCAGGGCCATGGCCACCGATACATAAACTCATCGAGCCAGGTGTAGACTGGGATGCCAAGCTGCAGGTGGGGCTGCCTTTAAAGGATATTTCAACACAAGCAGAACACAATAAGAAATATGTTCTTATTAGCACGATGATGTTGAATACTTATTGTTTATTCAACACGATAAACACATTCTTCAAACACATTCTCTTATATGGCCAATATCAATCAGATGCTAACTTACCAGACATATTCAAAGACATTCAAACAGGAATAGACACTTGAAAATGACACTCGACACACATCACAATGAAAACACATTTGAAACACAGTACAAACATATGAAAACATTGAACAAAAGCTCATGTGCTTTAAACACGCACACACACACACATGAAACATTTGCAAGACGTTGCAAATAAAATAACAACAAGTTGTATGCATATTGCATGTGCACATGCAGTTTTTGGGCCTATGATTTGTGAGTACATTACACTTGACAAATAACACGGTTGTTTCTTGAGAGACACGGACAGGTAAGAGAGCAAAATTCCTCGACAGCAGAACTTTGTTTTTTCTATCCTGCAAACAGAGAGAGAGAGAGAGAGAGAGTGCAGCTTGTTTTGCCAAGTTTTGCTTGCAAGATTCGTCATTTTCTGTCAGACTGTTGCAGTACGGATGTCGTGTAGGCGTCAGACTTTCACGTGCTGCTCTTTGAGATTCATGGCTGCTGCAAGTGCTTCGCAGTGCAGTCCCTTTCTTCGAAACTGTCCTTGTAACTTCACAGAACTTGTTCTTCGGCTCCAGGACTACCAACCAGACTGCTGTTGAGCTTTTGTTAAGATAGATTCTTGCATTAGCAGCATGTGTGGCTGTGTGACCCTTTGAGGCTTGGAATCGGGAAACTTCTTCGTCTTCTTCTTCTTGTTCTTTTTCTTTGTCTAAGCGCTTGGTCTCTTTGTAGATCTTTGCAACTTCTTCATCCTGACCTTTCTAACCTTTGTATCTTCTCAATGCTGTTTGGCGTTTCGGAGCTTGTGCAATGCCATTCACACTTGAGCTCTGTGCCAAGGACCCTGGGTGTCAATGGACAGCAGGTGCCATCATCTCCAACTCACTAGCGTCGGACATGTTGTGAACCATGTGCTGAACCATGTGCTGAACCATGTGCTGAACCATGTGCTGAACCATGTGGTGAACCATGTTGGAAGCAACTGCTTTCGGTGTCGGACAGGTCCTGGAGGTCTTCGAAGTGCTCGACGGTCCGGACTATGATGCTGATGGAGGCGCTACCAGCGTTGACCAACCACGACTACCCCAGGGTTTACCGACAGAAACCCTCCGAGGGGTTTCCCTCTTGGACAGGTTCGTCAAACAAGAGTTTTTCCCGCAGAACTTGTCATTTGGGGATGCATGTGGGACGGAAACTGTTCTCGAACAGTGACCAAAACCTCTGCCTCTTTTGCACGATTTGATTTCTTTGTTTGTAAGTTACAAGGGGCTCTTCCATTTACAGTTGCGAGTTGCTACAAGCACTGATCAACAAGTCTTGAAGAACACATGAGTTCGTGAGTTCATTTCGAAGGAGAAGTCAGCTTGGAGGTCTTAAGGGATGCTTTGCAAGGCCAGAGTCTTTAAAGGGAACGACAAGGATGGAGACAGTGATATTTTTCAAACGAGCATGGCAAGCAACGAATCAGATCAGATGACCAAATTTGGAGACCGCCGACATTGCGCAGAGTCGAGCTTGAGTGTATTTGCATTTTTCAGAGAATGCATAGCCTGTCTTCCATCCGAAATCTATCTGAAAGAAATTAGCTTTCATGCTCTCTCTCTCTCTCTTTTTCCTACTCTCTTTCTATATGCACAGAAGTATTTCTCTCTATCTCTGCCTCTGGTGGTTCTGTCTCATTCCCATTGCGTGAGCAGCCAAATGCATGAATCACGATGCACATTCACAACCCTTGGCAGGTTTGCCAGATCTGGAACCAAAGGTGCTCGCTTGGGTTCCAAAGATGCTGATTGACCGGAAAACAATCCACAGCCGATGTTTTAAACGTTTTCAGTGCCTACCTCCTGTTTGATGGGAGAATTCTGCCCTCAGAACTTGTGACAGCCACTCTACTGCTTTCAAAGCCGGAGTTTTTCACAGGTCAAGACGGACTTTCCATATTTCTGCTTTTGTTTTGCTGAAAAACTCATGCATAGTGAAGATGACGGTCTATTCAATTCTTTAAAACTGATGATCTCAATGGTCAGAGTTTGCGAAAATGTCAAGCGCAGAATGCCTAAAGAATATTTAAGATGCTTCAAAGGCTCCAATGATTCAAAGGATGACAAACACACCTTGAATATCTAAAAATATCTCAAATCACGACTCATTCTTCTCACACCTTGGATATCTTAAACTCGAATTCATCGATGTTCCAATGATTGGAGGCACATCCAGTGCTCCAACGATGCGACCCCACCGTACCAGGAGGATGACCCACTGGGCCTTTCGTTCGCGGGATTTCTGGAGCCCGACTGCGTCTCCGAGCTCAGAACTCCAGCGCCGTGTGGCAGCCGTTGCGTTTGACCACTGGAGAACGGACAGAAATTCCCTTCTCGTTTGATGTAGAAATCTGGGAAAGTCATCAACAAAATGACAAACATAACAAAGGAAATATGATGAAGAATCATATCAGTGATGTCAGAACAATTGTTACAAAAGTGATACATGTTCGTTGCTCACTGACTGGGCATTTGTGGCACCTTTCTTTGGTCGTTTGAGAACACTTGTCAGTTCCAACTCTTTGGCAAGTTTGTTTTGTTTGACAGCTCCACGTCACAGTTTCAAGTTGGGATCTCTTCGCAGTTCAGGTGCTCGAGTGCGTGAGCTTCCGTGCATGTGGCATCAGCCGATTTGAGTCTGCAGCCTAGACGGGAGAGGAAGAAGAGGAAGAGAAGACGAAGAAAGGACGAGTCTGAAGGATGAAGAGACGAGTCTTTCTGAAGGATCAAGAAGATGGATGTTATAGATAGGATAGTCAGATAGAATCGCTTTTTTATCCAGTGATAGAATGATTGTCGAATAGTTCACTGGATCCAGAATTCAATTTTGGATGCTTCCACTCCTAAACCACTCTTCTTCTTTCTCCTGGGAGCTCGGTGCCCAGTTGACGGCTGAGTTGTCTCTTGGCTCTGACTGCATCTCAGGCTGGGCCCAATCAGCAATGCGCTCTCCAAGTGCCCATGGCAGTTGAGGACGCCACAGCACATAGCATCCACAGAAGCATCCACAGAGGCATACACAGCATGAAGCATGCCAGTACCTTGGAATACTTAGGACATCTTAGGCCATCTTAGGACATCTTGGGGCCATGGAATGCATAGGTAGTGCACAGGTGGTGCCCACAGGTGTTGCATCTAAGTCATAGGATGCAGCTTCGTCGCGTCTCCAGGGCGTTGAACCTCTGGGAGAACCGGATCTGCGACGAGGGAGCTGAGTTCCTGGCCACTGCGTCGGGCACGAAGAAATTCTGCGGAAGAATTCTGTCCGAAGAGAATGCGATTCTGAAGTTCTATTCTAGTCTCCTTTCTACTTTCTTTCTTCTAAAGACTTTCTAAAGTTCTATTTCTAAAGCAGAGTTATCGAATTTCTATAGGAAAACATTTTGCAAGTGTCGAAGTTTGGCGTGTCAAATGTTTCGAAGTGTGTCGTCCTGCAACAGCACACTGAGGCTCGATGAGTACCGCGGCCTTGAATTTCTCGGCCTAGGCACGCAGAAACTGAGAAAGATGAACAAAGAAATAAAAGAAACAGAAGTAACACAGAAATTTCATCAAAAGAAACATACACAGAAAGATGTTGAAAAAAGAGAAAGACATACATCGGGGAATTGCATTGCGAATGCACATTGAGAAGCAAAGTCCAAAGATGTTGAGGGACACTGGGCTACTCTGTCTCCAAGCATTCTGAATGTGTGGTGGGCAGGTCAATACAATGTCTTTCCTCTCCTGTTGCAAGGTATTTCTTTCACTTCTTCAACTTTTCCTCTTACAAAAAGGTTTGTCATTCAATTTCTTAAACCTCTCAACTTCCTTCTCCTTTTTTCTCCCTCCTTCTCATTTGCTTCTCCTTCTTTGCAACTTCCTCAAGGTCTTCTCCCTCCTCATTTGCAACTCTTCTTTGCTCTTCTTCTTTGCAACTTCATCCTTCCTTCTTCTCTTCTTGTTTCTCCTTCCTTTTCACTTCCTCTTCACATGTCTTCTTGGCTCTTCTTTCTCATTTCTTCCTCATTTCTTCCTTCCTCATCTTCCTCTTCGCTTCAAGGTCGGAATCGCATCACGGACCGCGGACTTCAGACGCTCTGCAGAGCCTATCGACCTCAACAGCTTGAGGAGGCGCTTAAAATGCAGATCTTTTCGCGAATTTAGCTCAAGGATACTATTGCTATTGAAAAACAATTGAGACTCTAATAACTTTGATATGATCTAGTAGAATAGGTATCAATGATCATGATATCAAGTATGATATTACATACCAATTGTGAAAAGTAGGGCGCACAACAGATGTGTTGCATCAGAGACGGATCCGCACGTCGGAAGATGCAGCATTTCGAAGGCCAGATTCGAGGCTCCAGTGATTTAGCAACTAATGGCATCCTTCGTTGTTGGCGAATCAACCTTTCAATTGCTTGGTATTTGAAGACCCTAAGGGTTGCAACCTCGTTTTCCTGACAGCTAAGGGTCTTTCGGTTCTTCTTTGGGTAGCGAAGTTCGCAGTTCTCATTGGAGCTTCGGCACCGCACTGGTCACTGGTTCTCAGGCGGAAGTTCCCGCAGCACGTGACCGCATTGCAAAGCAAGAGGCGCATCGCACAGACATTTGACCTCACATCGTTTTTGCCAAAGTGAAAACAGAAAGACCTTCAGTGGCCTTCCTTTCTGGTCTTTAATCTCACTATTTAAAATGGATCTATTTAAACTGATTCGGCTTTCCGAATAGACATGATTTAAAAGCTATTTGCAATAGAAATATAAATTTATTTACAAATAGAAATTGCACAGATCAAACAACTATTTTTTTTTTGTTCGGCTTTTCATAGTTTGATCTGACTCCGCGTTTGGGTTCTTCCGTTGGATTCGTGTCTCAGGCGGCCATCAAAGCAGCTGCTGCCGCCAAAGAGAAAGCGGCAGTGGCCTCGCAGTCCCAGGCGCGGTGCGACGCTTGTGACACCGAAAGGTCTCAAACACGCGGAGATTTCTACAACGACGAAACAAAGATAGATGCTGATATACTACTATACTAATATAGATATTCTAGATACTAGTGATATTTATAAACTAGAATATGTTCTTCACAAGTACATACTAGTCAAATCAAATACATAATATCACAGGTGAATCTGCATTATTAGAAAACGATGATATATGATCTTATATATGATCTTGCATTATGACATTTATCATATGAGCACATAACATGTGAATCTTTGTGTTCAACACTGGCAAACATTCATAAGATTTGACCATGTGTTGCGAACCGCTTTCTAGGATTTGCATTCACAAAACAACAGACTATGGTTTTTATCTTTATGGCAAGATATCGTAATCTTGCAATGGCACAAGACAATGTAGTTCACAAGTTCTTTGATATTTGCTTCAGCTGTTGTCGTTTTGTTCTTCCTTTTTTGAATATAGACATAAATAACTCATTTTCTAAACACAAGCAACTTATCAAAGAAAATTAAGACATCAATCTTCTGACTTATCGAGAATTACAGAAGCCGGTCCAGAAGAAGAGGTGCCAGAGAAGAAGAGATGTTTGATCATGAGCGAAAGAATGGTAATGGCCCACAACGCTGTGTCTTTAAATAGTCTTGTCCTGCGGAAGAGTTGCAAGGTAGGCTCGGTAAAGAGCTGGGTGTGGAGGTTTGGTGCGAAAGCGCTACGCAAGAAGTGCACGCCGTTGTGGCACGAAGCACTTGTCGAAAAAAATAATAAACAGTTAAACAGTTGAGGGTTTTGCGACTCTTTTTGATGTCGTAGTGAAGACAAATAAAGATCGATACCATAGATATACTGTAGATAGATACAGATAGAGATAGATGGATAGGTAGGTGGATAGATAGGTAGAAAGATAAATAGACAGATAGATAGAGCGATAGATAGAACGATAGATGGACAAGTAGGTGGTAAGATAGATAGACAGCTAGATAGTCGTACAATTTGATAGGTTGATAGGTAGATAGCTAATTGAGTCGATGGATGGTTCCATAGACAGCTGGCTAGCTCAATAGGTCGGTGGAGGGATAGACAGACAGACAGAGGCCCTCTCCTATTGGTTTGCCATTTTGGAAACTTCCCCCGCCTTGGGCAGTACAATATGTATGGAGGCCTTAACCATAGGAGACCTACCAGACACCTCTCCCTATGTTTTCTTAATCTATGTCTACGCGTTTGAGGTTTGCCTATGTACCTTTAAGATATTTAACTTGTGCATTTGTATATTACCGTCTATTCAGATATCTAAGATATTTAGAAAATGATCAAGTGATGCATATATCTAAGATACTTTGAGATATTTTATGCTTGAAGTATGCTTTGCTCACTGCAGGGCATCGAGGAGTCAAGGCAGAGGACGGCGATTCCTTTGCTCGATGAGTTGGAGGAGACTTGGATCGTTGACTTCGAGGATCTGTGGAATTTTAAGAAGTAGATCATGAGGACAAAAGCTTTTCTTGAAGTCTTCAAGAACACAAAAGGAATCAAAGGCCCTGTTTTGGAACGGGTGATTGGAACAAGTACAGTACTGGAAAACAGCTTGTCTCTTTTGGTTCGCATTGTTCAACGAGGACGGTGGAGGTATTGTCAAATTATTTTCAGTCAATGATCTTGCTTTGAGTGAAACAAGTGCGGCCACAGAATTCGAAATCCCTCCAAGATCTCAACATGAAACTTCTCAATTCTCAACTTTCTGACCTTTTCGGTAGGAGCGCACCGGAGAGAAGGATGATGGCACCGCAGAAAAGATTTCCGTTTTCTACCTGCGAAAGGTGTCAGAGCTTCGGTGCCCTGACGGCAAAGGTGAACTTCGAAGATGGAAACAAAATCAGAAATCAAGGAGACACTGGAGACACTAGCTATTCCAAAATCAGAGATCTCCCGACTTTGTCAAAGGTTGCGCAGTCTTGTGCTTCTTGACCAGAGGAATGTTGGCGTTGCCGGACCTAGAGCTGATTTGAAGACCACTCTGTGTTCCGACGAAGTGTCATTATTGTGGTCTTCAATTCCATAAGTGACCGCTAATACTGCTCTCAACATGAGGTACCTTCAGTTTTTTCCTTCCACTGTTGGCCTTTGTGAGTTAGCTTTCGATATCCAAGGTGCTTGGTTCTTTCCGAAAACCCCATCAAAAGCGCGGATATCGTGGAGGCAGGGACCTTGCAGGGCATCACTAGATCCACCATGACATTTTCTTAAGCCTGGAAGGTCAGATGCTCCAAACTCATGAAGTCAGAGAGAAACGTTTTGCACAGCAAAGGAAGGATTTTTGTAGTCCTTCTTCTTGTTGGCTTGCCGTTGATGACATCACCGAAATCAGACTTTTCAAGACTTTGTATTGTCGTCATTTGTGAACAGCGGTTTTTGTGTTTCTCAGTGTTTCAAACAGAGACAATCTGCTTTGCATTGTTTTTCATGGTTTTAAATTTTTCTCCTGTCTTCATTCGTCCCTCCTCCTCTTTTCTCTCACTTTGCTCCTCACTCTCTCTTTTTATCACTCTTCCCTCTCCCTTCTCTTCGTCCCTCTCCACCTCTCTACTCTTCTGATCTTACTTCATGTACTACTTTCGTCTTCCCCCTTATGCTTTCTATTGGCCTTTCCTGAATTTCTTTCTCTCAACGCTTTCCTCTTTCTTTCTCTGTCTTCCCCGTATTTTTCTCTTTGGCTCTCTCTCTCTCTCTCTTAAAAGAGAACATTCCCTTCTTTTCCTTCTTTCTGTTCCATGCTATTCTGAATGCCTTTCCTTTTATGGTATTTCTCTCTTTCTGTACTGTTCTGTTTTCTATATTCTTTCTATTTCTATTCTCTTATCCTTAGAATTTCAATTTCTATAATCATATAATGTTCTCTTCTTTTCTTCCTTCTAATTTCTTTCCCAGTGTCCTTCCCTCCTTTCCCTTTCCTTCCCTCCTTTCCTTCCCTCCTTACCCTCTCCTTTCCGCCTTCTTTTCAGCCTTCTTCGCTTTAGGCCATGCAGCCCTTCGGTCCGCGCGGCGCGGATCTTCTGCTGCGCTGCACGCCCGCGGCCGCGGAGCTGGGGCAGCGCCGTCCAGAGCTGCTCAAAGAAAAGGAGAAAACCGAAAGGGAAGAGGATGGGAAGAAGAAGGAGAAAGTATATAAAGAAGAAGAGATTAAGATTAAGATGAAGTAAGAGAAAGAGAAATAAGGAGGGAAAAAGGGAAGATGAGAGGAAGAAGATGGGAAGAAGAGGGATAGAATAAGGAGGAAGTAAGTAATATAGAGAAGAGCAGAATAGAGAAGAAGAGGAAGAAAGGGAAGAAGGAGAAGAAAAAGGTTTCCCTAGGGAAAG
>VSDK01000748.1:306640-327058 GCA_009767595.1 Symbiodinium kawagutii | reverse complement strand
AGTAGTAGTAGTAGTAGTAGTAGTAGGAGTAGTAGTAGTAATAGTAGTAGTGGTGGCAGTGGTAGTAGTGGTAGTAGTGGTAATAGTAGTTGTAATAATAGTAGTAGTAATAGTAGTAGTAATAGTAGTAGTAGTAGTAGTAGTAATAGTAGTAGTAGTAGTAGTAGTAGTGGTAGTAGTGGTAGTAGTGGTAGTAGTGGTAATAGTAGTAGTAATAATAGTAGTAGTAATAGTAGTAGTAGTAGTAATAATAGTAGTAGTAGTAGTAGCAGCAGCAGCAGCAGCAGCAGTAGTAGTTTTTGTTTTTCTTTTTGTTTTTGTTTTTGTTTTTGTTGTTGTTGTTGTTGTTGTTGTTGTTGTTGTCGTTGTTGATGAGGTGGTTGTTGGGGATGAGGTCGTTGTTGTTGTTTTTGGCAGGGCCAAGCTGATATGTCAGAAATGGAGAAATTGAGCGTCATGTCGAGCAGCCGTGGACTGGCAGCGGAAATGTATGAGCTCAAACATGCCCAAACATGGGTTTGATCATGGGGTCACATGGCCTCCCAAATGTTTTTTTCTGTAAAGCCGGAGACTGGCGCGCTTGAAAGGTGTATGGGCGCGTGTCCAAATGTTCCCAAATGTTTCCAATGCTTTGACATGATGACAAAATATTTTCCATCCCTTTCTCGCCGGATGTGACGATTGGTAACGGGGCGTGGTGATTGGCAACGGGATTTTGATGTAGACGCACAAACATTTACATAAATATACAGCTGT
The DNA here is from genome assembly GCA_009767595.1 of Symbiodinium kawagutii. Classification (NCBI taxonomy): domain Eukaryota; class Dinophyceae; order Suessiales; family Symbiodiniaceae; genus Symbiodinium; species Symbiodinium kawagutii. Next base: position 326,302 of record VSDK01000748.1, on the reverse strand, counting down.
TAGTTCTTGAGCAAATCCCATTGGCGCCGAAAACCAAAGTGGCAAACGCAGCATAGCTAAAGCCTTGTTTTCATGATGGGTTTCAGAGCCCCTTGGTATGCGGGGTATGACATGCATTTTGCGGTTCAATTGGCTAAGCTTTGCTTTGTCAGCTTCTATATGCCCAGAGTCGCTTACGCAAGCCCACCCCCCGGCTACCTCTTTTCCAGCCTTCCTTCGCCCCTGCCTTTCTAGAGAGGTAACGTCAACGAAAATGATGCGGTTAAGCCGCTGCGGTTTAAATGTAGGCGCTGCGCCGTTGCCTTGCATTTGGTTCGTAATCTATTCCCGCTGCAAGGTTTTTTGTTTTGGACTTTTCGTTTTCTTTGCCGAGGCTGCAACGCTTGAAGAAGGCCAGCAAGGCCAAAGCACAGCCTGCAGTTCCTCAGCTCTTCAAATGTTGCGCGTGACATCACAGAACGAACAAAAAACGGGTTTGTGTTGTTTTAAAGAAGCATTTTGCTTGGCCCTTCCCTTTTTGTGTTTTTTGTGGCACGGCATGGCATAGCTTTTTTTGCCGCCCCGGAAAGATAGGCTGCTGCGCGGTTCGAGATACCAAGTGTGTCTGGAACGCGTTTTTTTCAACAGTGGTTGTTGATTTTTTCACAAGAGCGGTAATTCATGGTGGTTGTATCTTCAACTGACAAACTTTGCCAGCAAACAAAGATTTTTAGGGGCTGTGTTTACATCATTATCGTGCATGCCTTCATGGGGTGCCACATTTTTTCTGTCGCTGCCAGCTTTGCTCCGATTCAATTTTCACCATTGCTGTTTGTTGCCCGTAGCATTCGTGGTTTTGGTCGACATCGCGGCGTGCTCGTTACACTCCGCTGTAGGACCGGGGTTGGGACTTGGGATCCTGGGGGGCCTTTGTTGGAATCTAGGCTCAGGCTGTACATTTGAGCCAAGATCGAGGCAACTTCATTCAGCATGAGTTGGGACATGCAAAATTGTTGATATTCAGATCATTGGTATGCAATGGAACGCAGGGCATCTCCCATCTTTTGGTTTTGGGGGCCCATGTGGACAGCCATGCGCTGTAAATCGCATGAGTGCGTGAGTATTCTGAAAGTATTTGTGTATGTAACATGTTTTATTTTGTTTGAATACAGCTTTGAATGCGCGCGCGCACGCATGCACACATATGTATACAAATATGTTCACATATGTCTGTTTGGAATTTTTTATGGCATGAACTTATTGATTGTGAACATGTACGCTCAACACAGGCACATATCTCTTGCCTTGCGGAGTGAAGTGAAGTGTTTGTTTTTAAGTTGTATTTCTTTGGGTCTTTAACCCAGATTAGCTCTGGTGCGATCCGGTGCGGCTTCAACACTCGGTTCTGGACAAGGTTTTCGAGGGAAAGTTCCGGCTAAGGGCCAAGGGTCCCGGTGCAATTCCGGAGGGTTTCGGTGCGGATAGCTGATGAGGATCTGGAGGGTTTTCGGTGCAGATATGTCGTGAAGTTTTGGTGGGTTCCCGCACAAATACCCGGTGAGGTTCAGGGGAGGTTTGGGAAAGTCCCGGTACAGATGGCCGATGATGTTCCAGAGGGTTCCGGAGCACATGCTGATGAGGCCCTTGAGGGTTTTGGTGCAGATATGTGGTGAAGTTCCGGTAAAGGGTTCGGTGCAGATAGCTGGTGAGGTTCCGCAGGGTTCTGGTGCAGATAGCAGATGAGGTGCTGGAGAGTTGCGGTTCGGGTGCAGATACCTGGCGAGGTTCTGCAAGGTTCCTGTTTTCTGGAGAGTTCCGGTGCAGAGTTTTTGTCATTTTGGGAGGGTTCCCGCTGGTGGGTTCGGAGGAATCTGGCTTAGAGACTTTGTGAATTTTGAAGGGTTCTAGTTCTAGTGCAGATGTTTTTTGAAGAAAGAAAACGGGGAAAAACGCTGAAACTCTCAAGCTATTATTGGGGATAGCGCCTGAGTTTGTTTCGCAAGAGAAACATGTAAGATCGTTTGTTTGGTGCCTCCATGTATCCTTCTCGTTGGTTTGTGAGGTTTGGCCTTTGGACATGGAGTCCTTTGCGTCGGTTCATTCCTTTGCAGAGAGACTTGGTCGCCAAGAGTCCAGCCTTAAAGCAGATTTGAATTTGAGATTTAAACTGGTCCCACCAAATTCAATTGAAACACACATCATTTGATTTGAACACCTATATCAAAATATATACTTTGGTTTGATGTGACATATATATCTGCAAATAGATGATATGGCATGAGCAATATCTTCAGATTTTAACACGTATTTGGTTTCTTGATGATGTGTTGGGTTTGTTGCATGATGACTTGGCGGGTAACGTTTGCTTTGCGTTCAAGTCAGTCTGTTGCTGAGGAGATACACTGAGAGCGTTGGAACGCACAGCGCCCAGCGCTTTTGCTGCAGCGACTGTCCAGTGTTAACTTAGATTTGAGTAGTGTATTAGAACAGCGACAAAAATCTTGGAGAAATACATATCAAATACATATTGACAGAATTGAAGAGATAGTATGACTAAGGCGACTCCAACTCATGGTGTGTCCAGTGCATCTCGTCCAGTTGGTTGCATCTTTGCTGGGGTGTGGAGGCTTCATATTTTGGTGAACAACGTGGGCAGCACCAAAGCTTGCAGTCTCACTGAAGACGGAATCGAATCGGCCTTTCAGGCCGTGCACCGTTGGTTTCTCTGTTTCTGAGGGAAGAATAGAATATAATACTTATAGAACAATTGAGAATATATACCTATACATATAAATGTATTTGAATTTACAGATAATACTACACACATTTATGCAACAAAAAGTAGAGCACTTAACAGGAAAGCAACAACTGAAATCACTTTTGAGAATCAAGGGCTGCCCGTGCAGAGCAGCACATGGTCCAAAGCAGCAGCAATACATTTTGAATGAGTATCGCACAAGTCGATGAGTTGACACACACACACACAGACAATCGACGGTTTCTTTTTCTTTCCTTTTTGGAAACTCTGCTTTTCTCTGTTTTTTTGAGTTTCCTTTGCTACGTCAACTGGCTTCGGTTTAGTTCCCAGTTGTTGAACTTCCGTGGTGTGGAAACTGCAAAGTTCGTGTGGTTGCTCTGCCAAGGATCAGGGTTCAGTTTGGAGCCTTGCGATGTTCCCAGGTTTCATGCAGGTCTTCTGTGTTTCGACGTTGCAGGGTTTGGGGAGCGGGTCGGATGTGATTCGAGCACTTCCTTTTTGAGACGCTTCACGTACTTCCGTCAGGATTTTGGGATTTGTGTTTCCAAAAGGGTTTCAGGATGTTTCAGGGTTTAGAGGCTGTTTCAACATGTTTCAACCATGTATAATTATATTTACATATTTATATATATACAGTATATATGTATATATCTCTTTTCACATATGTATATATCTCTTTTCACATATATATATATATGTATATATATATATATATATATTTTTTTTTTTTTCAATTTTTTCTTCTTTTGTTCTACTTGACATTGAAACGATGGAGGTGAATTACTTGAGCCACTTCCTCCTGACGAATCTTCTGCTTCCGGTTCTACGCAGCAGCAGCCCGTCGCGGATCATCAACGTGGCGTGCCAAGAAGGCGCGGTGCCGTGGTGCCCACGGGGAGAGGCAGCGGAAGCGGCGCCGACGTGCCAGGCTACCTGCGAGCAGCTCGCGGCTGGAGCCATCGCTTCCCAGAGGCGGAGCTCGAAGATCTTTCGAACTCCTTTTACTTAAAATTAATCTATTTTAAGACTATATTTTAATTTAAAGAATTCATTTAGACTATATTTTAATCTAAACTATATTTCTCCTATTATTTCTTCTTTCTTCTCCTTAAAGTACTTCTAAACAGATCCTATTGATATTACTTGATAGTTTTTATTCTTTCTTAAAACAAGAATATGAAATTGGCAACAGTTTCTTTTCTTCATCTTGGTCTGTTTGTGTTTGGCCGCAGAGATTGGAGTTGCGCTCCAAGTCTTGTCCCAGTTTTCGAATGTTTCAAAGCTGTCAGACAACCGAGAATTTTCTTGGTCGTTTTGTCTACTAAGAAAGATGAAATGACAAAGAAGTCAACTTTGACGTTAAGAATTTCTTCTGTTGGAATACGTCAGGAGTTTTTGAGTTCCTTCGTGATGTGAGAGTTGTGAGTTTCTTCATGTCTCTTCGATCCTTCGTGGCGCTTTCAGGGTATCGTGCAGGGCTGGCTTGGAAGTCCCGTGCCCATCCAGGAGACCATCAGGACGGAAAAGAGAAGAATGAGAAAAGAAACAGATAAAGATAATAGGGAGAAGAAATGAAAAAGACAAAGGATCAGAAAAGACAGTAGAAATAGAAAGAAAGTGAAGAAAGAGAAATCGAAAAAACATGTTTTCTTCAGCAGAATCCATTTCTCACAGAGCGAATCCGCTTCCTGCCTCAACTTTGCATAAGTTTTCTCGACCCTTCTCTTTGGATTTTCTTGCCATTTCTTGCCATTTGCCAGGGTGGGTTCTGTACGAATTGCCTTCAATGCAGAAAGGCAGGGACACCGTCAGAGGTAGACTGCAAATCACTAGAACCGAGTTCAGGCTTGGAGAAAAACAACAATGTCTGTGTTTTCTTTGTCCCAAAGCGGAGGCTACAGCCAATTTTGAAATGCTTCCATGCAGTGCATGTTTTGATTTGATGAGTTTGCTTCAGCCGCCAAAAGGACATAGAAACAGCGAGTAAAAGACTTAGAGTTTGCTTAGCAGTTTGCTTCAATTTCTTCAAAGGGCTTAGGACGGAGATCATGCTGGAACCGATCTTGAGCTTCCAAAACTCAGTGTAGGACCTAGACAACATATACCGCTCCAACCAATGTACGATGAACGTGCTACGGGATGAGAATTGGAACCACTCTGAATGACCGTTTTTCTTGCCAATTTGCTGCGTTTTCTTCGACTTTTTACTTCTTTGATCGTCTTTACCTGTGACTGTCTGCAAGAGTAGAGTCAATTTGTCGATGGCTCGGTAGTCAAAACAAGTAGCAATCGCATCAAATAGCGGGGATACTGTAGCTCCCTTTAACAGAGAAAGAGGAAGGGAAAGATGTGAAGTTGCGAAGATTTGAAGTATTTGAGGTGTGTAGATGTGGCTGCAAAGTTGTGAAGATGTAACAAAGCGGCCTCTTCAAAACCCTTCGCTCAGAAATGCTCACATATTCATCTCCAGTCTTCAATAGACAGCAGATCTGTTATCTTCGGAAAGTCATGCTTTTTGCAGTCTGGGTACACCCAGTGACCCACTGTTGGCTGTGTGCACTGTGTGAGCTTACTTTTTGCGCACGAAATGATTGGTCAGTCGTTGATCTTCTTGAGCGCAAGCTTCCACTCAATTATTGAATGACATGTTTGAATGCATGTGATAATGTGATCTCGGTGTGTGCTTTGGTGGAAGATGCCTCCGCCATGGAACACCTTTGGAACACTTTAGACCTTGCGAAATGTTGAAGTTCACTTCAGTTCTTTGAAACTTTGGAAGTGTACAGAGAGAGTTCCTCTTTGCAAATGGAACCTGCAAGTTTTCGACTTCCTGCGAGGAAACCCTTGGCAACTCATGAACTTGAAGCATCCGCAACTGGGCTGCACTGTTTGCACGCCAGCTGATCCGTCAAAGTGTGGTTTGGAACTTTGAATTTCTAAAGATCTATTGATTTCGGTTGATTATGTTGGGAGTTCTGATATTTCGTCTCTATGCTTGAATGATTTTAATGATGTTAATGATGATATTTATTGTTTCATGAGATTTCATATGTTAGTTAGTGTTTATTTATTCTTATCTTTTCATGTGCTCTCCTTATCTTTCGCCATGGCGTTTGCAGGAAGTCATAGAGGAAAGTTCTCCAGATGTGGAGTGGAACCTCGACCGTGGCCGCCTGAGTTCAGTCCTGGGATCTCTCGGTGTCCAATCTGAAGACCCTCAAGTTTTCTTGATGCGTAATTGCCCCTGTCTTTCTCAAGTTCCTTGAGAGTGTTTAATTTTCTGCATGTTTTGATTTCTCAAATTCTCGGTCCATCTAAGTCCTCGGTCCCGTGTTCTTTTGCCCGTTGCAAATAAGGTTGCAGGGCAGCAGAAGCCTACAGCAATTCCAAGCTTGCCGTGATGCTCTCATTTCACGACAGAGAACAGAAAGCACAACGAAATGCATCAAAAAATAATAATATATAAATGTATATGTATCCACAGAAATCTGAAAGAGGCACAGAAGTCGCACAAACGGCAGTCTATCCTCGCAATGTGCAATGCATTCTGAAGGTGTTCAGACCTCACTAGTCTTCATTCAGTGCCAATGTAAAAATCAAGAAAGAGAAGGAAGACTACAGACTTTGCAGAGACTTTATAGAGACTTTGCAGAGACTTTGCAGAGACTGTACGAATCTGTTTTTTCCGTCTCTCTCTCTCTCTCGCTCTCTGAAGCACTTAAACTTCATCTTAAACTTCTTTTCGTGTCAAGGTCTTGGCCTTCTCGAGGGCACTGGAATCCAAGCTAAGGACGGACCCGAAGGATGTTGATGGATGTGGAGTTTGGTGTTGAGATTTTCACTTCTGGTTCTTACCTGTTTGTGCTATTCAGTTCCTTGGTTTCTGGAGAAGCGGACTGAGCAGAGCAGGAAACATGTGAAATTGGGGAGTCGCTGCAATCCTCATGGTGAAATGAAGAAAGTGTTCTTGCTTCAGTGTGAGACTAGCTAAGCTAAGGACGGAAAGACCTCTTGGAACATCTTGGAACGTAAAGTCCTCTTAGCGGTTAGGAATACGTATATAGCGTACCAAACATTGAAAGTCAACTGTTTGACGTTTTGGACACTGCAAATATTTCGCTTCAAAATGTCCTCGTTCGCCTTGTCCAACTTGTCCTTCTTTCATCTGCCGGTGCTCAGGAGTGCCAATGAGGGGATCACATCGCACGCCATCAATCCCAACGTCTCGAACTCGGAGAGAGCCAGAGATGCACGTCCGAGCCGTTCAGATTCGCTGGGAGATTGCGAGTTTGAGAGCCGTTCAACTCACGAACACCTCATGCTATTCTTCATCTTGGAGAGAGCACATAGTCAAAACAAGCGCGCAAGAGACATGAAACAAGTGACAGAGGTGGTACGAGCTTGTGAGAGATCTTCTTGTAGATTTCTGTTTTATTTCTATTTAGTTGTTATCTTGTTTTATTCCTCATCTTCTTCTCCTTGTTGTGCTTCGACTATTTGCTTTGCTTCGTTTTCCCTTTGTCTTTCCCCGATTTCCTTCGTTTTTTTTACCCCTTTGTCCTTCTATCTTCTCCTCCTCCTCCTTCTGCTTCTTCTTCTTGTTCTTCTTCAAAGTTGAATCAATTTGAATCATTTTTCCTTTTCCTTTCTTCTTTGTATAATTCTTCAATGTCATTTTTTATCATTACTCCTTCGAAAGTTTTTTCTTCAGGCTTTGCTCACGGCCTTCAAAGCGCCATCGGCGGCCGAAGACTCAGAAGACGTGTACGTGTACTGAAGTTGAGGATGCCCAACAGATGCATCTGCCAGATGCAAAAAATCGGACAGAAAGATGCTTTCAAGTTCAGATTTTTTAGCATTTTGATTGATTTGGTCCAAGTGAGTATTTCAAAATAGTTCTTTTCAGGAACTATATTTCAGCAAATTCTTTTTCTTGCACCTTCACAATCATGTTACACTCACGTTCTTAACTTGGTTTCGACCAATTGCACTCTTTTTCCTACAGGGGAACTCAGAGTACAGTCTAAAAGGAGCGGCTTAGTGTACTGGATATGCACACTGCGGGGGCCGGTCAGATTACAGCGGTATTGTTTTTCTTGATCGATTATTTGTATTTGTATCTCTTAATTCTGTAGTTCTTCATCAAACAACACACGCACAAAAACGCATGACTTCGATTCTTTTGTTTTTTCTTAGATCCTTGTGGTCTCAACTAATTATTTGGCTGTAAAGTATGTCGAGGTCAACAGAAGTTACCCATGAAGCTGATTGAAGCAGTTGTTACGCTTATATTTGAGAATTGGTTCACAGCTGCCTTCAAGCGAATGCCAAGGAAAGATCCTCTTCCTTGTCGTACTTTCCGCCTGTTTGGATTGCAGGCGAACGCTTCAAACGCCACGGTTTCTCTAAGCTTTTCATTTCGGTTGTGTTTTTCCAGCACTTGGTCAACAGAATTGCACTTTTGATCAGAGTCCGAAGGCAAAATCTTCGGTTTCATTGGAGAACAAATGCGAAAGGCAGGCGGTCACTTTGTTCTCGATGTTACTGTGTGGTAGCATGGTTCGCTTTGCTGCAATGTTGGTAGAAAAGTAGAACATCATATTCTGTCGATTTCTGTAGCACACGTTTTTGTAAAGATGAATTTGGAATTGGCAGAACAATCGCGTGACAAGTTTTTGTTTTCTGCTGAGTTTTGTTGCCAGATGACAACGCGTTCAGTCGAGCATGGAGCCAAAGGTGGTGGACTAAGATTCAAAAGGGATGACGCAACGGCCATGGGAACGAACAGGTTTCATAGATGTACAAAATGATGCCTTTACGGCCTTCAGATTGGAAAGTTCGATCAAGTTCATTTGACTAACTTCTTTTCGATTCCACATGGAATCCCCTATGCACAGGATTCCACCTCAAATCAAGCTTCAGCCTTCTCCTTCTCCTCCCCTTCTCTTTCTCCTTCTCCTTCCTCCTCCTCCTCCTCCTTCTTCTTCTTCATCTTCTTAATCCTTCATCTTCTTTCTCCTTTCTCCTTCTGTCCTTTTTCCTCCTCTCCTTTCTCCTCCTTCCTTTCTCCTCCTTCCATTCTCTTAAGAAGAATCTCTCCTTCCTCCTTCTTCTTATTCTTATTCTTATTCTTTTCTTATTTCTTTCTCCGTCCTCTTATGTCTTCCTATTCTTCTCCTTTCTCTTATTCTTCTCCTATTCTTCTCCTTTCATCTTTCATCTTTCTTCTTCCTTGTGTCTTCTTCTTATGTCTTCTTTCCTTCTTTCTTCTTCTCAGGAGTGCTCCATGTGGCGACCTCAAAAGCCTTAGAACGAAGCGGTGGTGGTCTCTACGACGACACCGCCGGGCTCTCGGTGCACTGCCAAAGCAAGAAACTTCAGGAAGAAGCTAACTAAGGAAACTTAAGAAACTTTCAAAGGAAACTTAAGAAGATATTTAAAAAGTGCTTTTCATGAGTTTCTTAAGTTTCTTGCTGGTTCTTGTTTGGCTCTCAAAACTTTCTGAGTTTTCTCTGATTTTCTCGCGTAGTTCTGGGATTATTGCCTTCCCCTGAAGCTTTGAGTGTGGCTTTCCAGGAGACTTCGTTCACAAGATGTGGGAGAGCTCCTGCCACGAGCTTGAGCTTGTAGAGCTTGTAGAGATTGTAGAGCTTACTGCAAAGGAAAGATCTTAAGTTGAAAAACAAAGCATCAAGCAAAGATCTTGCTTGCAACAGCTGAAGTTGTTGAACTTTGCAGAATGGCTTCTGTCTTGATCTTTGAACCTTCTTTGCAAATGTCATCAGGATTTAGAGCTTATTCTGTCTCTCAAAACTTGACTCGAGAGTTCAATAGACCAAAGGGGGTCATGTTCGGTCACATATTTTACAATATTACGTTCATCTAGACTGTGTAAGTTGGACACGCGGTTCGCTTTTGGTCAGACAATCTTGGAGATCTTTCAAAAGATTCAAAAGATCCAAGTTCTCAAGCGGTTCATTTCTTGATTCTGTGCTGTTTTTGTAGTGCGGTTTAGTGAAGGTGTACAGGTTCCGCACAGGACCTTTATGCTGAGGCGTTTTGTGGTCGCGTCCCTGATGCTTGGCTACCCCCTGTGTGCACCCCAGCTGTAAGAATTTGATTTCTGAGAAACATTAGACATCGTTAGACTCGATGCTTATTTCAATGATTAACTCTATGCTGCAAAATTACTCTAAACTTCAAAATTGAATCATCAAACCTTCATCTAAGCTTCTGAAATATTCAATCTTGAAATTACATCTTCATCTGGAATCAAATCTTCCAATTTGACTTTCAAATCTTAATCTTCAAAGTTTACATCTCAGCTTCAAATTGGACGAAATCTGCAATGTGTGCCCCTGATCCATCCTGTTCCGAGGTTGTGCTGGACGACGGGGCGCTGGGCGAACTTTGGACGCTGAGCACGGGGCACCCAGGAGCTGAATCTTACACTTTTCATTTGAAAAAATCTAGATTCAGATTCATTTTAATTCTTATAAATTCTTATATCTTATCTAAATTTCATTTCATTCTTTTTTATTCTTATGAAATTATTCTTACGTTTACTTTATTCTTAGGTCATTCTTAATGTAGAAGGGAACAGTCTCGAGCTGTTATGTGTCAAGTCAAAAACAACAAGAGTACATGGCGGAGAAATTCGAATTTCAGCGTCGTTTCGACAGGATGTCTGCTAAAGAGCCAGTGGGAGTTGTTTCCAACAGCTTCAAAACTGGATTTTTTGACATGTTCGGCCGATTGTTCTCTTGCCTTTGGGCACCTTGAAGCAGTCCATGAAGCAGTTGGAAGTGCCAAGTGAAAGTCAGCAGGTATCCTCAGCTCAGAGCCAAGACTCCGGTTGTTCAAAGTTAAGAGATCATAATCTTGGCTGAGGATGAAAGCAAGAAGGTTCACAGTTCAGATGATTGCTACATATCACTACACGGGGTTTGTAGTGTGCCTCAAGTTTATCAGTGCAATGTATTCTAAAGATTTCCAATGCAAGTATTTATGATACTAGTAGTAAATTAAACAATCTTAAAGACAGTATACACATGTATCTGTATAAGAGACTAATCTTCATAGTGTAAGAATCTGTAAGATACTCGAATCTTTATTTATCTTGGATACTATTGAATATTCTTACGATACTTTATCACTGATATTGGATCTTGTCATCTTATCTGATCTCTGATCCAGGCTATTTTCTATATGATCATCTTATCTGATCTTATCAAAAAAAATGATGATGATAAAGAAAATCGCCTGGATCATCCTGGAATGGAAGATGATCTTATCCCGCTTCTCATTCGAGGCCAGGACCTTGTTCGCTTGGACAGCTGCGACGGCGACACCTGCGATGCCGACGCTGGAGAGAGGTGACCCCCGGAGCGAAGCAGGGCTCCCCTTGAGCAGTTGCAGAAGAAGTCAAATTGTAAACATTAGAAAACTAAAATTTCAATATTTAAGTAATCCTAAGTAAAAGTCTAAGTTCTACAACTACTTGGTCAACTCCTCAAGGTGAACTGCTTAAAGTTCCGAGAATAAAGCAAAAGCAGTTTTTCTTGTGATCTTTTTCTGTAGAAATGACAAGTTCAGGAAAAGGAGAGATCTTTGTAAAGTATGAGATAAGCATGTCAGACGCATAAAGAAGACAGACCCCATGTAGTGGAAACATAAGACAGATAGGAAGATCATCATGTGCATGCTCTGTTTGAGTCACGGCTTTTGAGGCTGTTTGTTTGCTACCTTTGTCTTGGAACATCATGCAACACGGCTGGTTTGCTGTCTTGAATGATGCGCTCTTTCTTGAGATGAAAAAAATTGCAATGCTCTTTCCTTCGTTGGATAGTCTAGCTCCGTCTTTCAAAACGTGTTGGAAAACATAGCGTAATCCTTCAAAACATGTTGTTGTATCTACAAAAGCTGCACCAGACCCTGCCCGAAATTTGAACACCCCATGTAAGGTGTCACGTTTGCAGAATCTCTTTACATTTGATCTTACAATGTTACAAGGTACACACACACACACAAAGCCCTTCACAAGCAAAGCAAAGAATACTTGTAAAGTGCAGATGAAATCATGCAGTTCTCAAGATACTTCTTAGATCTTCTTAGTATATTAGATAGTTCGTAGTATTTTTCTGTATTTGCTTGTCCTCTCACTGGATCTCCAGAGTCAACTGACTCAATCAGCGCCATTGCGTGACCAGACATCTCCTAACACGGGAGGCAAAGACTGTGTCAATGTCTGAAAAGAAGTCTGTGCCTTCTTTGCCTTAGGCTTTGACGTAGGTGACTTGTGATGCAAATTGGTCAAACGCGGAAATTAAAGAGTCAAAAGCTGGACAATTCCGCTCGAAGTGCATCCGTGTTTTGCGTCTGTTCCGGCTCGAGTTTTGTCCAGCAAGGGCTGGTGCCTTTTTTCCATTTAAAGAAAGCGCTCCAGAGGACCAGAAATCTGACCTGCCGGTGTATGACAAACACGCATCGGATGAGAAAAGTACGGCTTCATCTGAAAGGCAAAGTCTACAGAAAGCACTGAGGTTCTCCCTATTTTTGTGATTGCTTTCTCTTCATTTTCTGTTTTGCGATTCAGTCTGAGGTTCTCTCCATTTCAGCTCCATGTCCAGACTTTGCCTATTTTGTGCCGTGATTCAGCAGGGGCAATGGATTAAGAACCTATCCGTTGATCATTTTTTGAAGGAATAGAGTGATTGAAACATATTGGAATTACCTTTGGAGCTGCCTTCATTCCCTGTGCCTTCCGCTCTGACTCTTGAATTGCGATCTTCAATCCTTCTCCCATCATTGTTTGAATGAAATGAACTTCAGAGACAGTGGTGAGACATCTCTTTAAATATATCTGAAATGTGTATATCTTATGAGTCTTCTGAGTATCGTCAATCTCATCAAGACTTCAAGATTTTTTGATGAGTTCAGGGCCATCTGAATCATCGATTCGAATTCTCCTCATTTCTCCAGGATGCTTGTGGCCCTGACCCTTGCGGCCGTCGTCCTCGCGGACTTCGAGGCAGTGCTGTGTAGATTCGAATTCAAAGATGGAAGAAGTGAAGTCTAATCCGTCTAATCCTAAGGATTCCATCTGTGAAGATTCATTGATTTTCTTAAGAAACAACTTAAATCTCAAGTGAATAATTTCAATCTTCAATTTTCACTACAATGCGAAGTCTGAATCTCAGATGCGGTCTCAACCAATTTTGCTTCTATCTTTGAGTCTTTGAAGAACTTCTTCATGTTCTTAAGTCTTCTTGAATCTTCTTAAGTCTATAAGTTCTTCCCAAGTCTTTGATATATATCTTTAGGTCACTCAGCTTCACTTTCTGTCATTGTTTCTCTGCCAGGTGCCTGATTTCGACGAAGGCAGGGCCAAGAGAAGCTTCAAACAGTGGTTCTTTCGTGGGTCCCTTGCGGCGACCTCACAGCCTCCATGTGAACAGCGGGTTCCACACTTTGGCACGTGCCAAGGCAGTCTGAATTTGCTGCAGAGGAAAACATTGAGGATAGAGGAGAAGCATGGAGAAGCTGAGTGACTGCTTTTTACAGAGAAGATAAGCTATGTCCTTAGAGAAGCTTAGAGAAGCTTAGAGAAGCTGAGTGCTTAAAAGCCTCTGTAAAAACAGAGAACACATTCCTCGAACAGCTCCAAGACCCGCATGGCTATAAATGGGAAGGACCCGCTATCATCAGCACGCTGTTGAGCAACATCTAGCATACATCAGTGTTACACTCAGCTATGAACTGATTGTGACTATTTATTGCAATATCAAGTATTATCAACTATGACTAGCTCAAAACAGCTAACCAATTAGTACCAACTAGTACGAACTACTGCCAATCAGCCATTGTTCGATAGTTTCGCCACACGCATGATCAGCCAATAGCCACCATGGATTTTCCTGTTGCGATGGTCTTGTGCTTCAAGCTGCGTTTTCGCAATGTGTGAGGAACACTCGGAAGCGGCAGCCAATGAAACTGCTATGTGGCAGGGTGCACGAGAGACAGGCACACTGAGAAAAGCACGAGTGAAAAGATGTGAACAGATGAGAAAAGATGGGAAGCAAAAGAAACAATGAAGATGAAATTTGTTTCAGTTGGTTTCAGTATGTTCAATGAAATGGAGTGAAGGCTTAGATTTGAGTTCTCCGGCTTGGAGGAATCGCATGTCCGAGGCAACATTTGCATGTGGTCCAACTGCGAAGCCAGCCTTGGTCCCACAGAGTGCTACCACTTTCGCTGCGTTTGCCAGGAGCGGAGTCAAAGAATCAGTTGAGATCAGCTACATTGATATCACATCGATATCATCTCTATCTATATCGTATCTGTATATTATATACGAAAAGATTATATTATATTTCATGGATCAAAGTCCTGTTCAGCAACTTTTCCGGGGGAAGAGAAACGGCCGGAAGTTCACGATGCGCCAGATGGATTTTGTGTACAGTCAGCGAGTGAAACAATGTGTCCATCGGTATACGCCCGAAGGAAGAGAGGCCGGGCACAAACTGTGCAGGTTTTGAATTTAACAAAGTGCCTCTAAAAACAGGCCCACAGGTTAAAAAGTGGCATACTGCTTCAGTCCATGTTCGTTAAACATGCGCAGTTCGCTCAGGTGCTTACCTTCAGTTTCTTAATTTTCTCCAGATCAGGAAGCTGTTTCTCTGAGCCGCTCAGGTGGTGTTACCTCAAGATACCGGAACAACTTGTGACTTGAACGCAAATACACGACACTCAACAGCACCAGTTCGGGGTTCCAATGACCTTCTTGAAAAAACGCTGTTTGGTCCTTGCTTGGGGACAGGGGACGGCAATGAAGTTATTCTACTCTATTCCATTGATTTTTGAGTTCTACGGATCTTGAAGTTTCGAACACAAAAGGACACATAGCAACTATATGGGATTACGAATCCGTTTAAAGAAGAAACACATTCTCCACTCGCGCTCATTCACATTGCCATCATGTTTTCAGGACATTCTCCTGCATGAGTTTTCGACGGCTCAAGTTGCCTGCTGTTTTGGCAGGTTATTTTAATGATTGCAAAGCCAAGTTCACCGTTTGCTCAGACTCGAAGCCGGGATCCTCAAAGCCAAGCACATCTCGAAGCTTCACATCCAAACTCTGGAAGTTGTTCGTTGTTCCACGTTGTTCCCATGTGTCAGAAGACATGAAGATGACACAGCAGAAGAGCATTTGAGCAAAAACTTCCACAGGAAAAACACATGAAACTTCGACCTTTGTTGAAGTGCCTTGGTCACAGAACAGTGGAGATTTCTGAGGTGTCTTTGCATTCCCGGCTTCGTTTACTTTGCAGGGCAAGGACGGCAAAAACTCTTCTCTTCCCTTTTCCCAAGCTGATAACGTGCCCTTGTACGTTTGGTTCATGCAGTGTGTTCAGGCTATAAGAAATACGATGGTGCAGTACACTTGGAAAGATAGGATGTTGCCATTCCGTGCGGTCAATTTGAGTTGCCAAAACCCGTGCTCAACAGGTATTGGGTTTCCATTTGATTAATTGTTGTGAAATTTGGGGTGTGACATTCTCGACCGACCAGCAGAGGCAATCCACAGGTGGCATGAGTTCGTTTTCAGTCCTTGCGCTGTATCATTGCACATGCCTAGTCTTCCTGTTTTGTTTCTTAGTTTGCGGGTTTGCACCACCATAGGCCGGGCATCGCGGTAAATTTTAGTCCGGCAAGAAAGACCAGTTTTTTGGTCTCCAAGAGAAATTCTAGATTTTTTGCCTAAGAATTTCGACATCTTTTTGATTTGCCTTTGCTGCCAAAGTGCCTTCACTGCCTTGAAATGCTCTGCAGGAACATATGGCGGATGTCGACGGGACCCGAATCTCTTCCCACCGAATCAGCAGTGGTCGCAAAGCGATGACTTGCATCGATGGCAGGACTGCAGAACATGGAGAAGAAATGTCGAGCAGGATAAAAGAAAGAAGCAGAAAGATAACAGGTAAAGAAAGATAGAAAAGAAACAGAAGAGAAGTGTAAACAAGAGGCACACCTTACACTGCCGCGCGCGCCACCCCAGAGCAGAACGTCATCATGTGATATTGAACTGATGGTGGAAGCCCATTGATATCATGAAAGAATAAAAGGAAGGGATTTCCACGAATGCAACCGATGTGAAAGCCAATTCAAATCAATTCAATTCCTCTAGGAGAAACTTTACAGAGTTTCAAAGCGGGAGGATGTAGTGCGAATTCAATGTTTCCTACGAGTAATTAGATGGCTCGTGGAAAAACAATCGTTGAGTATTTGACACCGCTGTTATGGCGCCTTTGAGATTTTCATGTGGCCCTCGTCGTAAAGCTTTGCAACTCGGGGTGCTTCCCAAGTTGAAAGTTGGGATGGCTGAACAAGTGCATTTTTTGTTCCAAAGATGTGGGTAGCACAGGTTGACAGTGGTTGAAGGCGTTGGAGAATCGTTGCCGCTGCGTTCAATAGGCTTCGTGTAAATGGTGATAGCTTGTGCAAAAGCTTTGCGGTGTGAAGAACCTGCAGCAGCGCACATTGTACAAATTGTGGCGTGCCCAAGAGCTCGGTTCCGCAAAAGCAGAATTGTCCAAACACAATCAAAGCTTCGAAGAGGCTGTCAAGAAGGAGAGAAGTTTGCCCTGGCGGCTAAAGGAACAACCTTCACAGATTCAACCCCCTTTCCATTGACAGCCCAGCTGGCCAGTAGATTTGGTGGATAAACACGCATGCAAAACCAGGCCATGTAAACTTATTTTGAGAGATCGTGAAAACATGACACTCGTAGCATGTCAGCCAAAGACCTAACGATTTCAAGACATTTCAAAAGTTCCGAAACCGAAAGTTCTCTTGGTGTCGCTGACACGGGGGTGAACACATAAAGAACTTTGCGTTGCGGTCATTGCAATAAAGTTTCAGCTTCCGAACGCAACTTGTCAAGATTTGCGCTGCAACTCATCTTCGACTTTGCTAAGCACTCCAATGTGTGCCAGGAGCAACAGCACCAGCAGCAACAGCAGCAACAGCAACAGCAGCAGCAGCAGCAGCAGCAAACAACTCCAGTGCCGCAGAATTCAAAGGCTTCCTGTGGTCAACATCCAAAATGTGCAGGCAGGGAGACGCTGTGACTGGGAAGTTTGACTTGAAAGTGGTGAACGAAGAAGTCGGATACATATCGATTTGCATAGTGAGATGCATATTGTATCATGAGAGTTGCATGGATTTGTTTGGATTTTGAGTTCGCCAAACACTGCGAGTTGTGCGCTTGCCCATTTTGGATCGGGTGCTTGTGCAGGGCTGGCAGGAGATTGTTGCCCCAATGGACTGGGCCTCAACCTGGCTTGCTGCAACTGAGCTGGCAGAAGACCAGATCGACATAGAGCAGGTCCAGGTGCCGTGCTGCGAGGATTCAAGAGGCATCAGAACTTTAATCTTCAATGACTTGTATCTTTGGATATCTTTGGCATGACTCGAAATATTTTGAATGATTCACCATATAATTTACACATTCAATAAACATATAGAACTTGAATCTGTCTGAATGATTCAAGATTTTCCAAGCAAATTGTCTCGGATTGTTCAATTTTTCTCCTCTTACCTTTGATCGTCTTCGATCTTCGATGTTTTTCGCCTCAGATGGAGAGAGCTTCATGTTGAAGGACGACTTGAAGGCAACGTCGGCAACGTCTCGGGACATGTCCAACACGGATATGGGCCACCACACCTGGCGGTGTAAGAGCCAGGTTGAGCATTTCGTTTTCAGGAAGTACACTCGATGGTGATTTGGCTGGTGTAAAAATGACTGCGTTTGAAGTAAACAAATTGCAGGAGTGAAAACTGGCTAGAAACTGGCCGGTGTGGAAATACCTTAGTATGGTAGTGCAAAGGTTGGTGGGCTTGGCAGTGGGAAGCTTTCTGGGCTTAAAGCCATTTCGTATAGAGTTTCTCTGGTTGGTAATTCAATGTAAAGTCTCTTCTTCCACTATAGAAACTGTTTAGTAGTTGGGTGTTAAAGCTAGGTGCCCTGGTGTGAAAGTTGCCTCTGAGGAAACCTGGTGCGAAAACTGGCTAGTCTGACAGCGGTGGTGTCAAAGAAGCCTGATGGCAAAACATCGGAAGTTAGAATTCTGACAGTTGGTGTAGTGGTTGGCTGGTGTGGGGCTGGCTGCGGTAAGAGCTGGCTGTTGTAGAAACTTTTTGGTGCCTTTCTCCAGTGGAATCTGTTCTATAGGAAGCTGGGCTGCACTCACAAGCCATTTATCACGATATATCCAAATGGCACATTAAACTCATTTATAGTTTATTTACTCAACATTTTTTTGATTCATCATATTTTCGGATCAGCTTCGCCGCTAACCCGAAACAGGTGCACGACATGGAAAGGGTCCGAGCCTTTCGGATGTCCAGGGCGTTGCCAACGAAAATATGCTTCGTTCCTTGGTGATGCTGTGTTTGCTTAGCATTGTGCTCTGCGACATGTCATGTCGTGCCACAAGTGGTGCCTTGTTCGGAAGATTTTGACGCACAACGGAAATACTGGCAATATCTTGCCGGATGAGATAACGGTTCAAGCAGCTCGCAGTCAAGACAAACAAGTCCACACTTATAGAATCCCAGTGCGCTGTATTACCAACTACGGCTGTACTGGTTTGTGTTTAGCGTGGGAGAGAGATTCCATGGCGAGGGGTAGCAGACATGCAGCACATAGTGGCGCCGTGATCCTCAAACTTCGAACGTAAAGAAATGGGAGGATCACTTGTGCTCCTTGGAACTTTGCGGACAAGGTGGGGGCATGACTTGGGATGACCGCAGAGCCTTCACAGTTGCTGGAAATCCTCCCAGTTTGGTTGATGGGTTGGCCATGATCACTGGAGCCATGTATGAAGACGTGGTCGATTACTTAATGGGAAAAAAGAGATCACGAGATAGATTTTCATGGTTCCGCAATCGAAAACACATCCAATTGACTAGAGGACTGAGTTGGTCTTTTTATTTTTTTGAGTTGCAGAGCCTTGAATGCCTCGCTTTTGCGGGGATTTGCACACTAAGCAATACCATAGAATCGTAAACCACTTTTTGTCTTCCATAGAAATTCTGTGCTTCAGATTTTGTGGCTCCCGATTTGTCCAGGTGACATCGATGTCTCAGATTGCAGGGGGGCTCAATGGAGCAATGCCTGAACCATTGTCAAGCCAACTCACTGGCTGATGGTCAAATCACGGGTGAATGGTTGGTGATGCCTGGTTAGCACTTGCTTGTTGGTTTCAGTGCTTATTCACGGGTGAAAACTCACGCATGACGATGGTCGCTTGTGGCTGAACGACCTTAACGATGGTTTGTTGTTGGTGATGAGACTTCACCTGTTTGGTCAACAACAGCTTTCATTGTGAAGCATCAACAACAACAGCCGTGGTCAACGCTGTTGTTTCATGGCTGTGCTTGGACAAACCGTGACAGCCATTCAGTGAGCGCGGCCTTTGTTGAAGCCCTACCGTGAGGTCGGAGTGTGAAAGGTGGCGAGAGTTGCGAGATCAAATGCAAGGCACCGCCACCACACATGGCAGATCAAGCTCGCCCTGTGACCCTAAAACAGTGGTGTGTTCTGGATGGTTTTGGGTTGGTTTTTAGTGGGTTTACCTCTTCGAGAAAGGTTGATGACCGTTAACGATGGTTTGTTCATGTTACTCGATGATGATCTATGATGATTTGATTGATGGTTGATAATTGTTTCTTGAGGGTTCATAATGTTTACTGAGATGGTTGACGAGTGCTGATGATTGGTGAATGATTGAGCATGCGCCAAAAGCTGAAGAGCTTACCTGCTCATTTCACCAGCCAATTCACCAGCTGATGGTCATCAGTAGCTCCCACCACCAGCCCACCACCAGGTCATCATCACCAGCTCCACCGCAGGATCCCTACAC
>VSDK01000748.1:266498-306603 GCA_009767595.1 Symbiodinium kawagutii | reverse complement strand
CCTACACGGGCGCTTCGACGTACGGCACGTGCCCCGAGGGCAACATCAACACGTCGCAAGTGCTCAGCTGGACACGGCCACACTGCGAGTTGACCAACTGCCGGGGGAGCCCAGGGCACGGGGACGCTGGGAAGATGGATGTGGGAAAGCCTAGCATTGACCAGAGATGAGTTGGTTTGGTGATGGATATCTACCAGGTTATGAAGTGAATATGTGGTGATTTGCTTAAAGAATTCATAGCATCGGAGGGCAATTTTGTTTGACGATGGTCATTTTTCGATGCCGAAGATTCGTTTGTCAGCCACGTCCGCAGGGCTTGGTCGTTGACGGATATGTCAAGGCCCAGGGGAAGGGCGGCGAGTGCTGTGCCACCGATCGCGGCGAGGGGTTCCCATGGGTTCCCCGGGCTTGGAGTTCTAAGTGGCAACTGTGATGAGAAATCGATGTTTCAACGAGGAACACGTCAACATCACCAAGCATTTTGGAGCTGCCGGCGATGGGTGGCTGTTAAAGCCGATGTGTTGCTGTTTCCCAGCTTGGAAGCGCCAGGACAGCATCCTGGGATGGATTTGCGCGGATCCCCAGAGTTGCAGCCAGTGCATCCCCACAGGGTGATGTTCTCATGGGGAATTCGTCTCCACCGGATCTTCCTCAGGTGCCAATGGCTTCAAAGGAGTTGCTTTAGTGAACTGTTCCATCAATGCAGCATGCAAGGCGACCTGCGTCCTGGTCAAATGCGTTTCTTTTCGTAGCTTTGCCATGGCAACAGCATGCGAAATCGTGTGTATTCGGAATCTTTATCTTGACCGATTTTGGATGATGAATACAATATTGCATTAATATCATTCATCATCCAATTTTTTGTCTGATCAATGTGTGTATAATTACTATTTTGTATTCAGAATCTTTGCTCCAAGCTGTTGAGTTGCCAGGCACAGTGTAAATACGGCCGCTGTCATCCCATCGAAGTTTGCGCTGGCCTCAGGAATCAGTTGGAAACTTGGAAAACCTTAAAGCTCGACATCTTAGGCTTATGCTCATGGGGGTTTCTTAAATAGGTAACCCCTAAAATGGTTGGTTTATTGCTATGGTTGATTAATATTGGATGATTTAGGGGGGGCCATTTTTGACAAACACCCCTAATGGATCCTACTGGTCGATGCATATTAAACAACCCCCTTAAATTTGCTGGTCAGTTCACCGCCAGTTTGCGATTAATCAAACTGATGGTGCTTGAGGAACTGCTGGATCTACCGTTGCCAACATTTGAAACGTGAGAGGAGGACCGCATGTCACGGCGCACCGGGGGCACCTGCATGGTACCTGCATTTCGGAGATCCTCGGGCAGGACACTTTGCAGTTGCCATAACTTTGTCGAGAATAGTAATGGTATGATCATGATAATGATTGATTGTGCATGATTTCAAAAGATGTCGATTATTTGTTGTTGGTGATAGCAGCGGTATTCCTGTCAGGACATGATTCACATGGAAATCGCGATGCATCTTTGGTTCATGACCCGATGCCACGGGCACTGAGGTGCTGCTCCTGCCACTGTTGGCTGCCGCTACGCCGCTACAACATGACGGACTGCGATGGAATTCTGCCAGAGATCCAGTTACCGCGGTGGTGACACAGGGAAATCACCAGGCAATAAAGAGATGTGGTCCCGTGCGGCCCATGTGGCTGCCTTGATCATCAAAGAGCCGCTCAAACCATCACAGATCTTCTCCTGCCTTCACATTTTTTCACCGCTCAAGTTCGTGAATCTTGAAGTTTGAGGGCAGAAGATTGCCATGTTGGACTCGAGTCTATCAACAGCAGTGGTTCAAGAGCTCTGAGATGACTTCATCAAGGGAACGGGACATGGGACACTGACCAAACCGCATCCTGCCGTGAATTCTGCCAGTTGATGACCAACCATAAACCACCAGTTTCACTATCATTCACCACCATGATCCATCATTAAGCATCATAAACCACCAGTTTCACCATCATCACTGGCCATCAGTTGCACCAGTAGCCATCATGAACGAAGCGCCAACGCCCAGCTCCTAGGCCCGACCGAACTTGCCAAGTGAGCTGTGTCGGACGCACTCAGCGAGCGCAGATGAACTGTGGGAGACTCTGGTCTTTCAGGGTGTAGCGGTGGTTGTAACCAGGGATGTAGGGGTGGTTAATATGCAGGTTTGTGGTTGTTGATTAATGGTTAATCAGCAGGTTTATAGTGCTCATAATGATTCATGATGATCATTACTATAATGAGCAACCGTTATAATCACTGCAATAAGCAGGTTGCAATGATTAATGCTGATGTTAAAGACAAACCCATGTTAAAGCCATGGGAAATGATAATTCTAGCGGGTTACACTAGATGATGGAAAATATGAACAAGCATTCTCGTGGGCATGACCATTGTTAATCAATGTGGGTATAGCATCATGAATGTTGCTTGCAAAAAGTGCTTTCTGCAAGCTGAACGAATCAATCTGGAGGGTCTCAGGTGACATGCTTTCCGAATCTCAAGAGTTCGAAAACAGTACGTCAACCCATCAACGACGCAAATAACCAAACAGAATCCATCTGCCACGGGTCATCATCATTGATCTGTTCAACCAATCTTTCTTATTTCAGATCAATTTCAGGTCACTTTCCACCATGAATCCACCTTTTCAGCACACTTTTCGTCACATCTTCCCCGGCTGCCTGGCCGAGATGCCTCCCTACTTCGGCGAAGCCACAAGTACCACATGCCGAGCCACCGCACTGCCGGTGAACCTGCTGGGAGCTCAGGATGGCCACCATGGTGGGTGGTGAACCCGTGGTTTTGCACGGCCAAAAAAAGGCCATCCATCAGTGGTTGGTTGGTTGATGATGGTTGGTGAATGCTTGGTGGTTGGTTGATGGTTGATGGGTGATGGTCAGTGATGACGGATGATTGATGATGAAGGATTGTTGATGAATGGTTGGTTGATGATGAATGATGGTTGATGATTCATGATAATTGGTGAGTAATGATGAACCGCCACGGCGGTTGATGATTTTTTGGTAATGATGGCTGATTGCTGATAAATGTTTGTTGATGAATGAGTGAATCTGGTGATGCTTGGTTGATCCGGAACCACCCATCAACCCATGATATTGTAGTCAACCGTCATGCCTAACGATCCACTGATTCAATTGATGTGAGCCAAATGGTTAAAACATAATGGTCATCAATGACCTGATGCTTGACCACTATGGTTATCCAGTATCCAGTATCAGTCATGATGATAAAACTATTGTTATTGAGTAACCAAAGGTTTATGCTAAACATGAACTACCGTTTATCATCATGATTAAGGTTACCATTAATATCTACTACCGTAAGCCATGAGTTGCTGATGAACTGACCCTCAACCCAAGTGGACCCATGATTTTGACCCATGTTTCACCACTAGCCATCGGATCCGGGTCAAACAAAGCACTTCGCTTAACCACTCACCATTGGATCCCGGTGTTCACCATGAACGCCTGGGGACCCTTAACCCAGGTCACCTCCCGCCTTAGGTGGAAACCGCCCGACTGTCAATGTCCGGGGCTCATCTCCCGTTGAGAATGCACTCTGCGCTGCATCGCTGACAGATCGTGTCATGGCACACAGCTGATCCAATGTGGATGATGTATGATTGATAGATGGTTGATGATTTGGGATAGATGGTTGGCCACCTTGCGAAGTATGAGAAACTATCTGGTTGTGAACTTCTAGTTGTTGAATGGATTTGAATAGCCTTAACCAGCTCCCCAACTTGCATGATTGCTGGCGAATCGTTGTGGGAACCAGCTCCTGCCTCTCGATCTGTCAAAGATGTTGCCACCAATGACCAGCGTCGAGCCGTCGATCATCGAGTCTTTGCATCGTATCAAGCATCATGAGCTAGCGCCCATCAGTACCCATCAACCATTGTCAGCAACCATCAAGACCCATCAGTCAGAAGCTATTGACCACAAATCAGTTCTCAAACACCAACCATCAATCAACCACCATCAACCATTAACCAACCATCAGTTCATCAGTTCATCAGTTCATGGCCATCCATCAACGTGGATTCGCAGGTCCAGAAGCTTCACCCCCGGGTGCACCGGGAGGGCCCCGAAAAGGCTTGGTGAATGGTGAAACGAGTTGTGGCGCTCGGGTCCGGTTTCTTTGCTTTGCAAGTCACATGCCCTGGCGGAATTGAACATTTTTCGTGACTTCAAAAACACGGCTTTTGTTGCACAAGGCGTGGCAGAAGCAGAGCGCAAGTACCACTCACAAGTCTCATTTTTGATCCATTTTGCTCCAAAATGCAGAGGGCATTCAACCTTTGATGACCAAAGACACGTGACCAAATCTGGCATGTTTTTTTGATTCCTTAAGACTTTTGATTATAGGACACTGCCTGAGTAGCAGATATCCTTCATAAGCTTCATTTTCTTGGGGAAATCTACTTCGCCAAAGTACTAGTACACACACACACACACCATCCAGTCAATCGGTCAAGCATGATCGCCATGGACAGATGCTTCAGTTGGATGGTGATGATCGGATTTGCTGACGCAGCATTTTTCGTGGAGAAAGCCGAGCTCACCGCTGCATTGCTTCAGTGGGCAGAAGGTAGCGCGAGGCAAAGTTTGGTGTCACAATTTGGCGAGATTGGCCAATGGGATGTCTCGCGAACTCTGGATGCATCAGTGGACTCATTTCGGCCCTTTATTCGCAATGTGTTTCAGGTGATGGTTTGGAAATGCTTGAATGATAAAGAACGATGAAAAGATGATTTGTTTTGTTTGTTCCGAGCCTGCAGCGTCCCATGGCTAAGTGTTTATTGATTGCACAGCTTACTGTGGATGCTATACGTTGGATCCTTTTTTGGAGCCTCCTTTTTGCTTACTGGCAAGATGCATTTTCCCAAAACCACTGACCGTTTCTTTCGCTGTCCAAGGAGTTCAAGACATGAGTTTTCTGCTCGCTGGAGCCGCGTATTTCAATGAAGACATCAGTCAATGGAACACCTCTGCTGTTACCAACATGAGTGGCACGGATTTGTTTAATCTGAAGTTTTTCCATGTTTTTCCTTTGAACACATTTTCAGCTCAGCGGGATTCATTTTCAGCACGTTTTGTTGATCAACCCCAAGGAGGAATGTTCGTTGGACTTCCAGTTTTCAACCAACCCATCGGGCAGTGGGATACTTCCGCGGTCACAGACATGGCAGTGATGTTTAGTGGTGCTGGCGCCTTCAATCAGCCACTTTCTACTTGGAACACCTCTGCAGTCCGCTCCATGAATGGCATGTTTTCAGGAGCTTTGTCTTTCAATCAGGACATTGGTGCATGGGACACGTCTGCAGTGCGGGATGTGAGCGACATGTTCAATGGGGCGATATCCTTCAATCAACCAGTTGGTGGTTGGAATTTGTCATCAGTCAAGTCCATGATCGGGATGTTTGCCTATGCCTTTTCCTTCAACCAACCACTTGGGGACTGGGACACTTCAGCCGTTGAAAACATGCGTGGGATGTTTAAATACGCGACATCTTTCGATCAGCCAATTGGTCGCTGGAACACTTCTTCCGTCCGGAACATGACTGCCATGTTCCATACTGCTACAACGTTCAATCAGGCTGTAGGTGATTGGGATACCTCGAAGGTTGTGGGCATGGCCCAGGTGTTCCTGAAAGCGTCTCACTTCAACCAGCCAATCGGAACATGGGACACCTCATCTGCAGTAAATATGGCTGGCATGTTCAATCTTGCGAGTTCTTTCAACCAGCCTATTGGTGTTTGGGAAGTGTCCTCGGTCAAAAACATGTCGGAAATGTTCGCCTTTGCGACATCCTTCAACCAGCCCATCGGTGATTGGGACACGTCATCAGTTGAAGACATGAAGCACATGTTTGAGAACGCGCAGTCCTTCAACCAACCCTTGGGCTTTTGGAACACATCAAGGGTCAAGGCCATGTCTCGGATCTTTGAAATGGCTACATCGTTCAACCAGCCGGTGGGCAGCTGGGATATCTCTGGCCTTTCAGAGGATGAAGATGAGATAGACCCACGATACTTCTTTGTTGGAAAGACTGGGTCATCGTTTTCTCCCTGCATTCGATCCTCCATGTACCGATCCTTCAACTTATCCTTGAACGGGGCTATTGAGCACCATTACCAATGCCCCGAGTGCACAAGCCGTCGATGTCCACACGGCTCATTGGCTTGTATTGGCGGCACTTGTGCTCCTGTGAACTCTGGTTATGTTGAGCTTTGGGCTTCGACTTCATCTTGTGGCGTTTCCACATCTTCCACCAGTCGATTTGTGGCTGGCTTCCGTCAATGTGCTGAAGCCTGTTCGGAGTCGACTGCGTGCGCCGCATTCGCCTGGCAGAAAACCACAGGGAGCTGCGAGCTTTTGGCTTGTGACCTGTCCCAGCTGCAGATGGATTCCTCGACATCCGCAGTAAAGCTCTTTCTTAAGCAAAGCTGTGAGAGTTTCACTTGTCCGCCATTGACTTACAACACGTTGGTTCCCAAGTTTGCTGCCATCTCAGCAGCCTCTTGCTGTACTTGTGCTAGCGGGAACATGGTGACCAACATGGACAGTCAGGACTTTCAGTGCGTGACTTGTCCCGCAGGGACAGCGCCCAATGGCAACCAGACGCTGTGTGTTGCCTGCCGGGGTGGGACATATTCGCTGAGCGGGTCTTCGTCTTGTGAGACGTGCCCAACTGGTTTCATCGTCAGCTCGAACCGCACAAGTTGTGAGGCTTGCCCGCGAGGAATCTCGATCTGTCCAGGTGAAGGCTTTTCAGCGGAAAAAAGCATCAAATCTATTGATTTTACCATACGTAGGGGAAAACCACCAGTTCTAGTGACTTAAATACTTTGAAGATCTTTGGAGGGCATTTTTTGCCAGACCCAAGAATCCGAGGAACTTATTCGTTTCAATCTGAGACTTGTGAGACCTGTTCCTTCCCGATGGTACTGTACGAGAACGGCTGCATTTGGTGGCACATACCACTTATTGCTTTCGGCTGTGTGCTTGTGGCAGTGTGCATTCGGACAATGGCTGGAGGGTGGCGTAAACACAGTGTGAAGAAGAAGATGAAAAAGCAGGCAGCAAAGGGTCTGGTTGCAACAATTTTAGATTAACGACATCTGGAGACTGCAAAATTCAAATGCGCCGATCATCGTTCAACTCGGTTCAACTCAGCAGGTTTCAATGCCTGGGGCACTTGTGCATCGTGATCTTGAAACCTTGGAACTATGCAACCCAGTCTAAAGGAAACCCTTTTCCTCTTTCCGATTATAGGGTTCAACTACTTATTCGAAAGAGAAAAAGGGTGAAAAAAGGGAGCCGACGCCATGTGACACCTCAAACCCCGCAGTCTTACCACCATGCAACTCTGGAGCCATCCATGCAACCTTGGTACCCTGGAATCGTGAAACCGTGGAACCATTCAATCTTGGAGCGCTCGAACTTAGCAAACTTAGAATCCTCGAATCCTGGAACCATGCAACCTTGGAATCCTGGAACCTTCGAACCTTCCAGTTTAATTTCCTTTTTGAACCATGCAAGCTTGGCGCTTAAGGCTCACCTCGAACGCTGCAACATCGGATTGCTGGAACCGCATTATTGGTATGCTGGAACCCGTACATCGAACTTGAAAGCCTCTAACTCTGGAACCCTGAAACCTTGTAATGCAACCCTTGGAACCACGCAATCGTCGAATCATGCGGAAGCCTAGAGCATCCTGGAGCCCTAAAACTTTGGAATTCTTGGGTCGCTGAGTGGGATTTAGTGGGATGATGTGTTGGAAACTGATGTTGTGCCACACGTGCGACTTCACAGCAGCTTTCAGTGTCAAACCTGCGCAGCATAGCGAGGCCGATATTCGGGCAGCTTTGGCTGAGCTGGAGAACGAGCTGTGGAAGGAGACGGAGGAGACAGAGAGCAAACACACTGCGCTGTTGCAAGGTGCTTGTGGGTCAAGCAGTTCACCAACCATTTTTTTGTGGGGATAAGCAGCCGCAATAACAGGGAAGACAATGGTTAATGATAGGGGAACTAGGGCTACAAGATTTTGACCCGCTGCCAGGTCTTGGTTTGAGCTCTCGCGAGGTGGAAGATGAAATGCGCCTGATCCGTGCGCGTCAAAGTTCTGAGTCGGGCGTTGGAATGCTTTATTTGCTATCGCACGACTTCTCAACTCTGGCGAGGACGCGCGCACAAGAGCAGGACCCGACGTTCAACTCCATGAAACCAGCGTTTCCGAAGAGCTGCGCTTAGAAAGTTGTTGTTTTTTTGTTGAAGTTTTTTAGATGAAATATATGTCCTTTTCGCCAACAAGAAGTGCTGTTATTTTTCGAGTAAGGCTTTTCGCTTTGAAAGAGCTGATCAAAAACCAGCATCAATCCTTCGTCAAATGGATCCCACTGCTCCCTGAAACGTACTGTCGAGATGTGTTATTCGATAGAACGCTGGCAGCACCCTGAACAGCATCCTGGACCGAAACAGGTCCTTCTTTCAAGGATAAGAATCTGTGAAAATTCCTTAATCAGATCACCCAAGCAAACGCCCAGATCGCAAATAAGAGAAGAATCGGCAATTATTCTTAGCGGTTGGTCTCTCTTGGTTCGGATGCCAAAACCTGAGGTTTTGGTTGTGTGAGAACCCTTTGGGAAAGGACGTCATATGCCCTCGTGATGGCAAGGCAGGCTGCTCACTGGTGGATTGGATTCCTCGATCATTTCGCCAACCACCCAGCCACTTCATGTCATGGACTTGGGCCTACCATTTGAGCCAAGTACAGGGAGCATTGGAGATGTGGCTTGCAAACAATCCAGATCTGGATGCACAGCAGGTGTTCTTCTTCATGTGTTTTTTCACCAACAACCAGTTTAGGATTCTTGTGGAGGGTTCGGCAGCTGGTACTGACGATTTGGAAACGGCCTTTCGAACAAACTTGACTCGAATTGGTAAGATGGTGGCTCTGTTGGACCACTGGTACGAGCCACGTTACCTGACTCGCGTGTGGACGATCTACGAACAGTTCGTGGCCTGCTCGTTGACGGTTCCTGTGGTTTTTGTCATGCCAGAGTCTTCCCAAAACTCCTTGAAGGCTCAAATCTGTCGAGGAGAAGTTGGAATCAGTTATGTCACGGACAGCCTGAGTCAAGTCGATTCAGCAAAGGCCCAGGCCTTTTACAAATCGGATGAAGACAAGGTGAAGGATGCGATTCGTCAGGGTGTTGGCTTTGATGCAGTGAACAAGCATGTGACCCGGGTCATGGCGCAATGGATTGGAGGTGTGGTGCAGGACCAGTTTCAACGCTTGATCGATGAGCGTGCTGGACAACCGGCCTGATGGCGATCCGAAACGCCGCAGACCATCAGTCATGATCAAAATCTGACCCAGTTCTTGACTTGTTTTGACCTGTTTTGACCTATTCTTTCCTGAGAAGGAGAGCATAGGCAGCATAGGATCACGGAGAAAGGAGGCAATTCACAAAAGATGAAGGCCTTCAATGCTTTCTTTGGCGACTGGCACGAGCTGCACCAGTTTTGGGCCAACCATTTGTGAAGACGTAGAATGACCATATTTTGTGAAGGTTCAGCCACATTGAGATGACCAGATTGCAAAGTGACCACTGCTGGTGCGGTGATACTGTTTTGCTTAGGTCTGCAACAAGAAGATTGCCGGCAAACCAACGCATGTCTAGCATGCAGACGGTTTCCTCCCAAGCATTAGAACCAGAAGTGTTCAGCAAAAAGAGACGAATGGGCTGTCATCAGCACCGGTCGTCTTGCCCACTCATGCCTTTGGGGTGGCATAACTTGTTGACAGGCGAAGCGGTTCATTTCACGTGCGCTTCATGTCACTTGAAGTCTATTGTTGATAAAATCAGCAGCAGGTTTTTGAAGAAAGTACCGCGCGGGGGACGCACCGCGCACCATGTGTCAGCAATCATTTGACATATTTGACCACTGACCCAGTCAGAAAGATGTGATGGTCGATGATTGCTACCAATAGATTGACAGGGATATAACCACCAAGAGGGGAGCAATCATGCCCATCGCTGGCTAAGAATGCAAATGTTGATGGCATGTAGAGATGTAATGGTTCATAATGGTATAATTAGTATGGTATAATAGTCAAGGATGGCACGGCAATAGTGAGCAATGTCGGCCATCACCAAAAACGAGCCATCATTGTAGCCAGGACATGAACTAACCATTGGAGTCTCAGGGCGTGTTTTCTGGACGCCACGTTCTGATGATTGACCCTTTTTTTTGTGAAGTGAAAAAACGAAACATGGAAGCGGCTCTATGCATACTACCCCCGTTACATGTTGATGTGGGATCAACTCTAGATGCTGTCAAAGATGACATTTCTGTTGTACTTGTTCCACGGTCCCCCGTGCTGCTGTTGAAATGTTTGCAAGGAGTGTAGAATGCCCACTCATATGTTGACATGCTTTGACTTGTTATGATAACAATGCCAATAGTGTGATGGCACCGACATTTCAGAAACTGCAACAGTTTGTTGTACTGGTGATTCTCACGTCGCCATGGCTGAGTCGACAGGTAGGACAGAGTCATCGATGCACAGTTCACCGTTTGCTCAGACTCGAAGCCAGGATCCTCAAAGCCAAGCACGTCTCCGGGCTTGACATCCAAACATCCAAAGTCTGGAAGTTGTTCGTTGTTGGGCGTTGTTCCCATGTGTCAGAAGAGATGAAGATGACACAGCTTCGAAATCTCAAGAGTTCAACCTGGACATTTCAAGGATGAAACCCGTTTCTTCATCTCTGGAAGCTATTGCCATGTTTCTCCAGCACAGATGAAGATGACACAGCAGAAACATCGACCTTTTTTGAAGCTCCTTGGTCCGAGAGCAGTGGAGATTTCTGAGGTGTCTTTGCATTCCCGGCTTCGTTTACTTTGCAGGGCAAGGACGGCAGAAACTCTTCTCTTCCCTTTTCCCGAAGCTGATAACGTGCCCTTGTACGTTTGGTTCATGCAGTGTGTTCAGGCTTTAAGAAATAAGATGGCGCAGTCCACACGGAAAGATGGGATGTTGCCATTCCTTGTAGTCAATTGGAGTTGCCAAAACTTGTGGTCAACAGGTATTGGGTTTCCATTTGATTTGTTGTGAAATTTGGGGTATGATATTCTCGACCAACCAGCAGAGGCAATCCACAGGTGGCATGAGTTTGTTTTCAGTCCTTGCGCTGCATAATTGCAAATGCCCTGTCTTCCTGTTTTGTTTCTTAGTTTGCGGGTTTGCACCACCATACCGATCTCCTGGACAGGCACGGTAAATTTTAGTCCCGCAAGAAAGACCATTTTTTTGATCTCCAAGAGAAATTCTAGATCCTTTGCCTGAGAATTTCGACATCTAAAATTGATTTGCCTTTGCTGCCTTCACTGCCTTCACTGCCTTGCCTTCTGCAGGAACATATGGCGGATGTCGACGGGACCCGAATCTCTTCCCACCGAATCAGCAGTGGTCGCAAAGCGATGACTTGCATCGATGGCAGGACAGAACATGGAGAAGAAATGTCAAAGAGCATAAAAGAAAGAGAAGCAGAAATTTAACAGGATATAACAGGTAAAGAAAGCTAAAAAAGAAACGGAAGAGAAGTGTAGACAAGAGAAGGACATAAGATCAAGAGAAGAATGCGAAAAGGGTGAGAACCTTAAGGCACACCTTACACTGCCGCCTGCGCCACCTCAGAGCAGAACGTCATCATGTGAGACAGTGGAAGCCAATTGATTTCATGAAGAAGAAAACGAAGGGATTTCCACGAATGCAACGGATATCAAAGCCAATCCAATTCCGCCTCTAGGAGAAATTTTATAGACTTATATAGAGTTTCTAAGTGGGAGGATGTAGTGCGAATTCAATGCTTCCTACGAGTAATTTGGTGGCTCGTTGAAAAACAATCGTTGAGTATTTGACACCGCTGTCATGGCGCCTTTGCGATTTTCATGTGGCCCTCGTTGTAAAGCTTTGCAACTCCGGGTGCTTTCCAAGTTGAAAGCTGGGGTGGCCGAACAAGTGCATCTTTGGTTCCAAAGATGTGGGTAGCACAGGTTGACGGTGCTTGAAGGCGTTAGAGAATCGTTGCTGCTGCAGTTCTTTGTTCAATAGGCTGCGTGTAAATGGTGATAGCTTGTGCAAAAGCTTTGCGGTGTGAAGAACCTGCAGCAGCGCACATTGTACAAATTGTGGCGTGCGCAAAAGCTCGGTTCTGCAAAAGCAGAATTGTCCAAACACAATCAGAACTTTGAAGAGACTGTCAGGAAGAGGAGGGGAAGAGGAGAGGAAGAGGAGAGGAAGAGGAGAGGAAGAGGAGAGGAAGAGGAGAGGAAGAGAGAAGAGAGGAAACAAGAAGAGGGAAGGATTGGAAGGGCAGTGGGGTAGTGGGGACAGCGTCGAAATTCAGATTGAACAAACTTGTGTCCTTGAAAAGTGAAGTTTGCCCCGGTGGCGAAAGGAACAACCTGCACAGATTCAACCCCCATTTCATTTGACAGCCCAGATTGGGTGGATAAAGACGTATGCAAAACCAGGCCATGTAAACTTGTTTTGAGAGATCGTGAGAACACGACACTCGTGGCATGTGAGCCAAAGACCTAACGATTTCAAGACATTTCAAAAGTTCCGAAACCGAAAGGTCTCTTGGTGTCGCTGACAGGGGCGTGAACACATAAAGAACTTTGCGTTGCGGTCATTGCAATGAAAGTTTCAGCTTTAAAACATAATTTGTCATGTCTTCACACGAAGATGTGTGCTGCACCTCATCTTCGACTTTGCTAAGCACTCCAATGTGTGTCAGGAGCAACAGCAGCAGCAACAGCAGCAGCAACAGCAGCAGCAGCAGCAGCAGCAGCAAACGACTCCATCGCCGCAGAATTCAAAGGCTTCCTGTGGTCAACATCCGAAATGTGCAGGCAGGGAGACGATGTGACTGGGAAGTTTGACTTGAAAGTGGTGAACGAATAAGTCGGATACGTTTATGGAGACGCATTGATTTGTATAGTCTGTATAGTGAGATACATATTGTATCATGAGAGTTATATGGATTTGTATAGATTTTGGGTTCGCCAAACACTGTGACTTTTGTGTTTGCCCATTTTGGATCGGCTGCTTGTGCAGGCTTGGCAGGAGATTGCTGCCCCAATGGGCTCGGCCTCAACCTGGCTTGCTGCAACTGAGCGGGAGATCTGGACCTAGAAGATGAACATAGAGCAGGTGCTGTGCTGCAATGAAAAGACATTAGAACTTAAATGATTTGAATTTTTGTGTACTTAGTTTAGATGATTTGAAATATTTTTGAATAGTTCACTATACAGTTGGCTCGCAGTGGCATCCTCCGATCCTCCCACTGCACCTAGTTGAGAAATGCTTACATCTTCTCTTTGCTGCTAGGTAAACCCCGGCTTTCATTTCCACATTCTCCGGTTGGTGATTGACACCAATTATCGAACCCATAATAGCCGAGTGCATTCCTGATTATGAATTCAGGTTTTGTCCCGTTCTTGCGCAGTTCTTGTTAGGCTCACAAATGGCAGCTAGCTGCTGTGTTGCGCGGAGGACGCTGTTGCATCATAGCTGACATAGCTGGTATCTCAGTAATCTCGAAAGATAACATAACTTTTTGGATTTGGACAGAGCGAATTTGTTTTGCTGCTTATTTTTCTGGCGATCCCGCGGTGCCAGTGTAGTCTTTCACGCCAGGACTCTGGGACACTGCGACCAAAATTTCTCACCTGAGAGCAGAGTACATGCGACTCGAAACGAAAGATCTCTTTGAATTTGCAAAACCTTAGACTTGAAGTAGTGAATTTGTAGAGCCATCAACTCCTCGACTTGAAGTAGTCAGCCGGAAAAAGGGTTTGCAGCCTGCTCATTCCGTTTCCAGTGGCTTCTGCACAGTTCTGCAAATCTTACAGCAGAGGATTGTGATACTTTTACCTCATAACGTCCAGAATGAAAAGAAACTCAGCCTTTGACCTGAGTTCTGTCTGAGCCTCGTAGCTTCTCAAGTTGCCCAATAGCACTCAAAGCACAGTTCGCCCCAGCTTTGTTCCATGGGAAAGCTTCGGAGACTGTGTCTTTGCCTCCTTCAGCAAGTCATCGTCTCATCATCTTGGACATTGCTAAGTTCCGAGGGTCCTGAACGTTGTCTTCATGCCGTCGCCTTTGATTCTGCAGTGTCAACTCTTTGGCTTTTCGGTGGGGCCGACACGGTGTCAGAGTGCCTGGCTGACACTTGGTCTTACACCCAAGGTGGCTGGACAGAAGAAGCTGTTACGGGACCGACGGCCCGCCGGAATCCAGCTTCCACGTGGTCCTCGGATCGCAGGGAGTGGTGGATCTATGGTGGGCATTGCAGCACCACTTTCCCTGGTGATGTTTGGAAGTTTGATGCAAGTACCAAGACATGGGCCCAGATGCATGATGGATCAGGGGCTGCGCCCACGGCGCGTTCCTCCACAACCTTTCAAATGGATAGCAGCGAGACCATTTGGATGTTCGGTGGATGGCGCACTGGTCGCCGCGTGTTTCAGGATCTCTGGAGCTTTGACACCCAGACATTGACTTGGACACAGCATGCCGATGGCCCAACCTACCTTCAGATGCATACGGTGAATTGGGGCGGGAATGCATTGTTGTACATGGGAGGCACCACCACGCCAGAACCGGACGGTTATAGCGGTGACTTGTGGAAATATTTCCCTTCAAACGACACTTGGACGAAGAGGCCAAACGGCCCACCAGGATTTGGTCATGCAACTGCTTTTGATCCCCTTGGAAAAGTAATGCTGCTTGTCGGTGGAACCATGGACCATTACACTTTGTTCAACGATGTGTGGAGTTACACGCTCCAGACCGATACTTGGATTGAGGAAGAGACGAGCTTAAGCAGCTCTATTGCAGGCTTTCAGGGCCTCCTCACATTGAAAGCTGTGTGGGACCCACTGGGTCAGAGAATGCTTGTCCATGGCGGCATGAGTGTCTTTGATTTGACTTCCGTATCTGCTCAACTCTGGAGCTACCAGATATCAACCAACACGACCTTCACAACCACAGTGGGAGTTGCCGGCTGGAGTTTGGTGAGTTCCAGAGGCCCAGCGCGGAGGTGTCATGTCATTGCCTATGATGCTGTAGTTTCTACCCTGTGGCTTTGGTCTGGTGATGACGCCGGGAGCCAGTATAAGTGCTTTGGCGATACGTGGAGCTTCACTGCTGGCAGCTGGGTGGAAGAGTCCATCACTGGGCCGCCGGGGCGGCAATTTCCTGCATCCACGTGGGACTCGGCTCGAAGACAATGGTGGATCTATGGTGGACAGTGTGGACTCACTCGGTGGGGTGATGTCTGGAGATTTGACGCACCCTTGAAGAGTTGGACACAGATGCACGATGGCGTGCCAAATGCAGGTGAGCGGCAATTCTTTTAGGGATCATTTGTTTTGTTTTTGGGGTATCTTTTTCCAGTTTGTTTCTCTGCCTTTGTGCATTTCTGCTTCTTTGCTTGTCTGCTTTTCCGCCTCTTTGATTCTCTGCTTTTCTGCTTCTTGTTTTTCTTGCGCTTTTTGCCTTTGCTTTCTTATTTTTCTTTTCTAAGATTGCTACATTCTTTGAACGGCGAATATCTCCAAATCCTTAAAGGAAATACACATATTCAAACACACACAAACCCAAAACATAAACCCCCAAACCATAATCCCTAAAACAATCACACCCTAAAACCCTCAAACCATGAACCCTCAAACCATGAACCCTGAAACCATAAACCCTGAACCCCTACACCCTAAAACCTCAAAAAAATAAACACTGAGTCCACAAGCCTTTAAGACACCATAAACCCTGAAGGCATACACTCAAAAATCATACACCGCGAAAAACATAAACTTCATAACGCTAAAACCATGAACCCTAAAACCACAAACCCTAAGCCTAAAAAACCTCAAAACCCCCAAACCCTCAAACTATCAACCCTAAAACCATACACCCTCAAACCATCAGGTGGAGGCACCAAAAAAATATATGCATGAAGAAAGAAACAAAAGGGAAAGGAAGAAAGGAAGAAAGGAAGGAAATAAGAGAGAAAGGAAAGAAACAAGAAAGGAAGGAAGGAAGCAAGAAAGGAAACAAGGAAGGAAAAACTGCAGGAATGACGCAACAAGAAGGGAAGGAAGGAAGAATTGTCGCCATGCTCATCATCATCATCATCATCATCATCATCATCATCATCATCGTCATCGTCATCGTCATCGTCATCGTCATCGTCATCGTCATCGTCATCGTCACCATCACCATCACCATCACCATCACCATCATCATCATCATCATCCTCATCATCATCATCATCATCATCATCATCATCATCCTCATCATCCTCATCATCATCATCATCATCATCCTCATCATCATCCTCATCATCATCATCATCACCATCATCATCATCATCATCATCATCATCATCATCATCATCATCATCATCATCATCATCCTCATCCTCCTCCTCATCATCATCATCGTCAGCATCATGATTGACATCATTGTCACCACGGTAGCCATCACCATCGCCTTCATACTATCGTTATCGCCAGCGTTATAACGTTTTGGTCACCATCCCTGCCTTTGCACTGCACTTTGAACGCCCCCCCCGCTGTGCCATGCCTGTCACGAAACGTGCAATAGTTTCCCCAATACTGCGCCTGCCATGTATTGCCAGCACGCCTGAAGGGCATCGCTGCCGATACGAGCAACAGAACAACGTGAAGAAGACAACACAGCAATTAAAACAACAACGGGAAAATCAAGGAGATGATAAATGATAAAGACCTGTGTCAAATCGTAAATTAATACTAGTATTCACAGGTCAGTAAGAATTGGACATCCAGAGTACCAACCCTCGGTTGGTCACAGCAATCTATTCCTCAAAAAGTAAGGGTGGCTTGTGAGCGGCCCCTGGTTCTACCACTACGTGATTGGTGATGTCTCAACAAGGAGGACCATCTTTTCAGATATTTTTTCTGGCTTCCTTGCTTCTCTGCTTTCCTGCCATACACCCTTTGTAATTTTCTTTTTGGTGTGTATTTTTTTTGATATGGGTCCCTCCTGGATATCCTCGACAGTTTCAGGAGTCCCCAGGTGTTCATTTTTTTGGATGCGAATCAATTTGCTTTTTCGTTGATTGCCTGGCATTGATGCACATCATTTTTTTGATCCTGCACCCAAAACGCTACAACCATCAAACCTAACACCAGAAACTCAAAACTTAAATCTAAAGGCACCAACCACAAGCATTAACCCGCAATTTCCTATCAAATTTTTCAAATTCAATTAAAAACGGAAGGTAGGGTTTCCTAGATGTTGCAACTACCATGCGAAATCAAAGGTAGGATGTCCCAAATTGCTAAATGTCGCAGTTACCATGGGAAATGAAGGGCAGGATAAACGCTGCAAATACACTGGGAAATGCTAGTGTCCAGTCCGGGGAATATTTACCAAATAAATCTCCAAAGTAAAAGAAAATAAGCTCCCCAAACAATTTCCCACCCATAGCAGGTTCTAGTGTGCCACGGGCGCGTGCTGGAGCCACGTTCGAATTTGACAATGCCGGCACCATTTGGATGTTTGGTGGCTGGGACGATGAGGCGCTCCAGGACGTGTGGAGTTTTGACACCCAGACATTGACTTGGTCTTCGCATGGTGATGGGCCAACTCCTCTCAATGTCTTCATGGTGGGTTGGGGGGGCAATGCATTGTGGTACTTCGGAGGAGGTTACAACCGCATGCAAAGCGTCAGTGACGACTTGTGGAAGCTCGTTCCCAACGGTGCCAATGGAACCGCCGAAGGATCTTCGGGTTGGACCAAAATGTCAAAGGGCCCACCAGGTCGGTTCGATCATGCGGGCATAGTTGATCCCGTTCGGCAAGTGCTGCTGGTGGTTGGGGGGTGCACGAACTACAACGACCCGTTCAAAGATGTGTGGAGCTACGATCTCCAAATGGACAGATTTCTGGGGTATTATCAGTTGACAGCAGCTTGGGACCCTGTGGGAAAAAGAAAGATACCCCAGCATCCAGCAGATTCAGATCAAGCATCTGACTGATAGAATCTCTCTTTTTTTCGATTCCGTGAAATGCACAATATGCAGCCATAGTGGCCAGAGCTTACAAAAGGGCAAACCCGAGTGAGAGGTAAGTGAAATAGTTTTGGAAATTTAAGGGCTACCGCCCCGTGCCGCCGACCCCTGGCCAGAACGGCTGGGGGTTGGACGCGCGGGTGTCGGTCTAACGTTGCTTTCGAAACCCGTTAAAAATCATTGGACAAAGTCATTGAACAAAAAAATCTTGTTAAAAGCCAATACTCTCGTAACCCGGTGCTGCGGAGGCATTTGAGGCCAGGGCTTCGGGTCTAACGTTGCTTTCGAAACCCGTTAAAAATCATTGGACAAAGTCATTGAACAAAAAAATCTTGTTAAAAGCCAATACTCTCGTAACCCGGTGCTGCGGAGGCATTTGAGGCCAGGGCTTCGGGTCTAACGTTGCTTTCGAAACCCGTTAAAAATCATTGGACAAAGTCATTGAACAAAAAAATCTTGTTAAAAGCCAATACTCTCGTAACCCGGTGCTGCGGAGGCATTTGAGGCCAGGGCTTCGGGTCTAACGTTGCTTTCGAAACCCGTTAAAAATCATTGGAAAAACATTGAGCAGATTTTCGAAAACCGTTAAAAAGCAGTGGAAAAAGTCATTGAACAGAAAAAAACCTCTTAAAGGCCAAGACTCTCGTAACCCGGTGCTGCGGAGGCATTTGAGGCCAGGGCTTCGGGTCTAACGTTGCGTTCGAAACCCGTTAAAAATCATTGGAGAAAATCATCATTGAACAGAAGAAATCCTGTTAAAAGCCAAGACTCTCGTAACCCGGTGCTGCGGAGGCATTTGAGGCCAGGGCTTCGGGTCTAACGTTGCGTTCGAAACCCGTTAAAAATCATTGGAGAAAATCATCATTGAACAGAAGAAATCCTGTTAAAAGCCAAGACTCTCGTAACCCGGTGCTGCGGAGGCATTTGAGGCCAGGGCTTCGGGTCTAACGTTGCGTTCGAAACCCGTTAAAAATCATTGGAGAAAATCATCATTGAACAGAAGAAATCCTGTTAAAAGCCAAGACTCTCGTAACCCGGTGCTGCGGAGGCATTTGAGGCCAGGGCTTCGGGTCTAACGTTGCGTTCGAAACCCGTTAAAAATCATTGGAGAAAATCATCATTGAACAGAAGAAATCCTGTTAAAAGCCAAGACTCTCGTAACCCGGTGCTGCGGAGGCATTTGAGGCCAGGGCTTCGGGTCTAACGTTGCGTTCGAAACCCGTTAAAAATCATTGGAGAAAATCATCATTGAACAGAAGAAATCCTGTTAAAAGCCAAGACTCTCGTAACCCGGTGCTGCGGAGGCATTTGAGGCCAGGGCTTCGGGTTTAACTTTGCTTTCGAAACCCGTTAAAAATCATTGGAAAAACATTGAACAGACTTTCGAAACCCGTAAAAAGCATGGGAAAAAGTCATTGAGCAGAAAAAACCTCTTAAAGGCCAAGACTCTCGTAACCCGGTGCTGCGGAGGCATTTGAGGCCAGGGCTTCGGGTCTAACGTTGCTTTCCAAACCCGTTATAAAAAGCATTGGAAAAAGGCATTGAACAGAAAAAAACGTGTGAAGAGCCAAGACTCTCGTAACCCGGTGCTGCGGAGGCATTTGAGGCCAGGGCTTCGGGTCTAACGTTGCTTTCGAAACCCGTTAAAAATCATTGGAAAAAGTCATTGAACAGAAAAAAACCTTGTTAAAAGCCAATACTCTCGTAACCCGGTGCGGCGGAGGCATTTGAGGCCAGGGCTTCGGGTCTAACGTTGCTTTCGAAACCCGTTAAAAATCATTGGAAAAAGTCATTGAACAAAAAAAACTTGTTAAAAGCCAAGACTCTCGTAACCCGGTGCTGCGGAGGCATTTGAGGCCAGGGCTTCGGGTCTAACGTTGCGTTCGAAACCCGTTAAAAATCATTGGAAAAAATCATCATTGAACAGAAAAAAAATTTTTTTGAAAGCCAAGACTCTCGTAACCCGGTGCTGCGGAAGCATTGGGAAAAGTCATTGAACACAATCATTGGAAAAAGTCATTGAACAGAAAAAAACGTGTTAAGAGCCAAGACTCTCCTAACCCGGTGCTGCGGAGGCATTTGAGGCCAGGGCTTCGGGTCTAACGTTGCTTTCGAAGCCCCTTAAAAATCATTGGCAAAAGTCATTGAACAGAAAAAAGACCTCTTAAAAGCCAAGGCTCTCGTAACCCGGTGTTGCGGAGGCATTTGAGGCCAGGGCTTCGGGTCTAACGTTGCGTTCGAAACCCGTTAAAAATCATTGGACAAAGTCATTGAACAGAAGAAAACCTGTTAAAAGCCAAGGCTCTCGTAACCCGGTGCTGCGGAGGCATTTGAGGCCAGGGCTTCGGGTCTAACGTTGCTTTCGAAACCTGTTAACAATCATTGGAAAAAGTCATTGAACAGAAAAAATCCTGTTAAAAGCCGGGATTCTCGTAACCCGGTGCTGCGGAGGCATTTGAGGCCAGGGCTTCGGGTCTAACGTTGCTTTCGAAACCCGTTAAAAAGCATTGGAAAAAGTTATTGAACAGAAAAAAACGTGTTAAGAGCCAAGACTCTCGTAACCCGGTGCTGCGGAGGCATTTGAGGCCAGGGCTTCGGGTCTAACGTTCCTTTCGAAACCCGTTAAAAATCATTGGAAAAAGTCATTGAACAAAAAAAATCTTGTTAAAAGCCAATACTTTCGTAACCCGGTGCTGCGGAGGCATTTGAGGCCAGGGCTTCGGGTCTAACGTTGCTTTCGAAACCCGTTAAAAAACATTGGACAAAGTCATTGAACACAAAAAAGCGTGTTAAGAGCCAAGACTCTCGTAACCCGGTGCTGCGGAGGCATTTGAGGCCCGGGCTTCGGGTCTAACGTTGCTTTCGAAACCCGTTAGAAATCATTGGAAAAAGTCATCGAACAGACTTTCGAAACCCGTTAAAAAGCATGGGAAAAAGCCATTGAACAGAAAAAAACGTGTTAAGAGCCAAGACTCTCGTAACCCGGTGCTGCGGAAGCGTTTGAGGCCAGGGCTTCGGGTCTAACGTTGCGTTCGAAACCCGTTAAAAACCATTGGAAAAAATCATCGTTGAACAGAAAACCTCTTGTTAAAAGGTTAAAAATCATTGGAAAAAGTCATTGAACAGAAGAAAACCTGTTAAAAGCCAAGGCTCTCGTAACCCGGTGCTGCGGAGGCATTTGAGGCCAGGGCTTCGGGTCTAACGTTGCGTTCGAAA
The DNA here is from genome assembly GCA_009767595.1 of Symbiodinium kawagutii. Lineage (NCBI taxonomy): Eukaryota > Dinophyceae > Suessiales > Symbiodiniaceae > Symbiodinium > Symbiodinium kawagutii. The sequence goes on along the minus strand of VSDK01000748.1, from coordinate 285,206 downwards.
CCCGTTAAAAATCATTGACCCGGTGCTGCGGAGGATTGGAGGCCAGGGCTTCGGGTCTAACGTTGCGTTCGAAACCCGTTAAAAACCATTGGAAAAAATCATCATTGAACAGAAAAAATCTTGTTAAAAGCCAAGACTCTCGTAACCCGGTGCTGCGGAAGCATTGGGAAAAGTCTTTGAACACAATGACAATCATTGGAAAAAGTCATTGAACAGAAAAAAACGTGTTAAAAGCCAAGGCTCTCGTAAGCCGGTGCTGCGGAAGCGTTTGAGGCCAGGGCTTCGGGTCTAACGTTGCTTTCGAAACCAAAAGCGAGACCCCTGACATGTCGCGTTCTTAGACATCCACCGGGGAACACGTGTGACCCGTTGCTTTCGAAATCATTGGAAAAAAGGCATTGAATAGAAAAAAACGTGTTAAGAGCCAAGACTCTCGTAACCCGGTGCTGCGGAGGCATTTGAGGCCAGGGCTTCGGGTCTAACGTTGCTTTCGAAGCCCCTTAAAAATCATTGGAAAAAGTCATTGAACAGAAAAAAATTCTTAAAAGCCAATACTCTCGTAACCCGGTGCTGCGGAGGCATTTGAGGCCAGGGCTTCGGGTCTAACGTTGCGTTCGAAACCCGCTAAAAATCATTGGAAAAAGTCATTGAACAGAAGAAAACCTGTTAAAAGCCAAGGCTCTCGCAACCCGGTGCTGCGGAGGCATTTGAGGCCAGGGCTTCGGGTCTAACGTTGCTTTCGAAACCCGTTAACAATCATTGGAAAAAGTCATTGAAGAGAAAAAATCTTGTTAAAAGCCGGGATTCTCGTAACCCGGTGCTGCGGAGGCATTTGAGGCCAGGGCTTCGGGTCTAACGTTGCTTTCGAAACCCGTTAAAAAGCATTGGAAAAAACATTGAACAGATTTTCGAAACCCGTTAAGAAGCATGGGACAAAGTCATTGAACAGAAAAAAACCTTTTTGAAAGCCAAGACTCTCGTAACCCGGTGCTGCGGAGGCATTTGAGGCCAGGGCTTCGGGTCTAACGTTGCGTTCGAAACCCGTTAAAAATCATTGGAAAAAGTCATTGAAGAGAAAAAATCCTGTTAAAAGCCGGGATTCTCGTAACCCGGTGCTGCGGAGGCATTTGAGGCCAGGGCTTCGGGTCTAACGTTGCTTTCGAACCCGTTAAAAATCATTGGACAAAGTCATTGAACACAAAAAAGCGTGTTAAGAGCCAAGACTCTCGTAACCCGGTGCTGCTGAGGCATTTGGGGCCAGGGCTTCGGGTCTAACGTTGCTTTCGAAACCCGTTAAAAATCAGTGGAAAAAACATTGAACAGACTTTCGAAACTCTCGTAACCCGGTGCTGCCAAGCATTGGAGGCCAGGGCTTCGGGTCTAACGTTGCTTTCGAAACCCGGTAAAAATCATTGGACAAAGGCATTGAACAGAAAAAAACGTGTTAAGAGCCAAGACTCTCGTAACCCGGTGCTGCGGAGGCATTTGAGGCCAGGGCTTCGGGTCTAACGTTGCTTTCGAAGCCCGTTAAAAATCATTGGCAAAAGTCATTGAACAGAAAAGAATCTTGTCAAAAGCCAATACTCTCGTAACCGGGTGCTGCGGAGGCATTTGAGGCCAGGGCTTCGGGTCTAACGTTGCGTTCGAAGCCCGTTAAAAATCATTGGAAAAAGTCATTGAACAGAAAAAAACTTCTTCAAAGCCAAGACTCTCGTAACCCGGTGCTGCGGAGGCATTTGAGGCCAGGGCTTCGGGTCTAACGTCGCGTTCGAAACCAGTTAAAAACCATTGGAAAAAATCATCATTGAACAGAAAAAATCCTGTTAAAAGCCAAGACTCTCGTAACCTGGTGCTGCAGAGGCATTGGGAAAAGTCATTGAACACAATCATTGGAAAAAGTCATTGAACAGAAAAAAACGTGTTAAAAGCCAAGGCTCTCGTAAGCCGGTGCTGCGGAAGCGTTTGAGGCCAGGGCTTCGGGTCTAACGTTGCTTTCGAAACCAAAAGCGAGATCCTGACATGTCGCATTCTTAGACATCCACCGGGGAACACGTGTGACCCGTTGCTTTCGAAACCAAAAGCCAAGGCTCTCGTAACCCGGTGCTGCGAAACGAAAACCTGTTAAAAACTCAGGCTCTCGTAGCCCGGTGCTGCGGAAGCAGATCGTTGGAGACCCCTGACATGTCGCATTCTTAGACATCCACCGGGGAACACGTGTGACCCGATGGCCAAGTCTACTTTCTTGGGCGCTCTCCCCTGTTGCAAACGGGGTCGGCGGATATCTTTGCATCTGTGGGCTTGTCCAATATGGTTGCAGATCGAATTCAGATGTGGTTGGAGGGCATTCTCAAACGGATGCGTGCGCCCGAACGTGAAAAGAAATCTAACTCTGTCTAAGGCAAATTGTTTGCATGCTGAAGAGTGCAACGTGTAAAAAAGTTTGCAGTCGAAAAAAACCCTCAATCATGGGGTCAAGAAGGCAAATTAAGTTGCCATGGGGGTTTCCGGGAGACATCGCTGGCTTGCGCAGTTGGAGTAAAAAATGCGTGTCTTGCGATTCGAGTTGCAGTCTGCTGCGAAGATCGAGTTGCAAAACTGCAGTGATGAGGAAACGTTGCGCCGCAATATTTTTTCAAGAGTAGACCATCTAGGAGAGATGTGACGCATGACGCAGCACACATACAAAAGCAATTAGATACCTATAGCACATCTTCAGAACCGAACAGATTAGGTTGTCGTTCGGACAGAACTAGGCGCAAAGATTTGGTTTGTCCAGTTTTCACGTCTTGGCAGGAGTTCCAATGCTACATCAAAAATGATGACATGAGTACAACGGGCCCCTGAAAGCTCAGTCCGTTGTCAGACTGGCATGCTGCAATGCGCTTGCAAACCCTGCTTACAGGCAGTAGAACTTGGCCCAGCGCCTGTTACTCTTGAAACCATCCATTGCGCTTCATGAGTTGCAATATCTTGATTTTGCGCAGCTGTAGCTTTGACATGCCCTAGGGCTTGAGATATTGGCGACGACCTGATGCCATTGATGTCCTCCATCACCTTGTGAGCAGCAACCATGGTTTAGCATGGCTTTGAAACCTTATGCGAATTCTTTTGGTTTCAGGGTGTCATTTGACAATTTGACAGGCCTGGTGTTGTGGGACGAGTATGCTTTGACAAGGAGTGCGGGAACTCAGTCTTTTCCTAACTGCTGGGTTTTAAAGCATTAAAGCAAATCAGGAGAACATAACAGCATCAGACAACATCAATCAGCAGACAGCTGTCCTCCATTTCGCAGCTTGGGAAAGCTCTGTATTAGGCGACCCAGTTTGGTGGCGCCTGGCAGTGAGCTCTAGCGATGTGTCGCATGTGACTCAGAGAGTGGGAGTGTTGCGCACACTTCCGACATGCTACAGTACTAGTACAGTAGTGGTACGGTAGTAGTAGGGTAGTAGTACGGTAGTAGTACGGTAGTAGTACGGTAGTAGTAGGGTAGTGGTAGGGTAGTAGTAGGGTAGTAGTAGGGTAGTAGTACGGTAGTAGTAGGGTAGTAGTACAGTAGTAGTAGGGTAGTAGTAGGGTAGTAGTACGGTAGTAGTACGGTAGTAGTACGGTAGTGGTACGGTAGTAGTAGGGTAGTAGTACGGTAGTAGTACGGTAGTAGTACGGTAGTAGTAGGGTAGTAGTACGGTAGTAGTAGGGTGGTAGTACAGTAGTAGTAGGGTAGTAGTAGGGTAGTAGTACGGTAGTAGTACGGTAGTAGTACGGTAGTGGTACGGTAGTAGTAGGGTAGTAGTACGGTAGTAGTACGGTAGTAGTACGGTAGTAGTAGGGTAGTAGTACGGTAGTAGTAGGGTGGTAGTACAGTAGTAGTAGGGTAGTAGTACGGTAGTAGTAAGGTAGTAGTAGGGTAGTAATACGGTAGTAGTGCGGTAGTAGTAGGGTAGTAGTACGGTAGTAGTACGGTAGTAGTCGGTAGTAGTCGGGTAGTAGTAGGGCAGTAGTACGGTAGTAGTACGGTAGTAGTAGGGTAGTAGTACGGTAGTAGTAGGGTAGTAGTACGGTAGTAGTACGGTAGTAGTAGGGTAGTAGTACGGTAGTAGTACGGTAGTAGTACGGTAGTAGTAGGGTAGGAGTACGGTAGTAGTACGGTAGTAATCGGTACGGTTGTAGTACGGTAGTAGTACGGTAATCGTACGGTAGTAGCACGGTAGTAGTACGGTAGTAGTACGGTAGTAGTAGGGTAGTAGTACGCTAGTAGTAGGGTAGTGCTACGGTAGTAGTAGGGTAGTAGTACGGTAGTAGTAGGGTAGTAGTACGGTAGTAGTAGGGTAGTAGTAGGGTAGTAGTACGGTAGTAGTGCGGTAGTAGTAGGGTAGTAGCACGGTAGTTGTACGGTAGTAGTACGGTAGTAGTACGGTAGTAGTAGGGTAGTAGTAGGGCAGTAGTACGGTAGTAGTACGGTAGTAGTAGGGTAGTAGTACGGTAGTAGTAGGGTAGTAGTACGGTAGTAGTACGGTAGTAGTACGGTAGTAGTACGGTAGTAGTCGGTAGTAGTAGTAGGGAAGTAGTACGGTAGTAGTACGGTAGTAGGAGGGTAGTAGTAGGGTAGGTAGTACGGTAGTAGTACGGTAGTAGGAGGGTAGTAGTAGGGTAGGTAGTAGGGTAGTAGTAGGGTAGTAGTACGGTAGTAGTAGGGTAGTAGTACGGTAGTAGTAGGGTAGTAGTACGGTAGTAGTAGGGTAGTCGTAGGGTAGTCGTACGGTAGTCGTACGGTAGTAGTGCGGTAGTACGGGGAGCTTGCCCATTTGGCATTTATGACGCAAGTTTTGCTTTTGCTTTGCTAGCTTGAGTTTGCCTTGATTCAGCAAGATTGGAGGAAGCTGTTTTGCAACCAAAGTGAAATATCATCTATTAAAATACCTCTTTTTTGACCCGCACCCATCCTTCTCCTCCTTTGATTTGCACTAAATCCTTCACCACCTCCGCCGCCACCATCATCATCATCAGCATCATTGTCCTCCACTTCAACATTTGTCATGATGAAGTTCATCATACTTAGCATCCTTCACCATCATCAGCTCCCGCTTCACCATCGTCCGCCTCTACGAGCACAGAAGACAAGGCTTGAGAGGCAACGTTTGCCATATCTCGATGCACTGCTCCTGTCATCCCACTAGTTTTTTCTTCTCTGCGTCTCGTCTCCATTTGAGAGAAAGGCTAAACTCTCCGTAGTTAACTTTAGTCTTCGGCTGGAATGTCTTCAGAAATGGCTCCGGGACCCGTAAAACGATATAGTATGATATAGTGAACTCCCAAAAACGATAACGTAACAAAACACTGGGAAACGATATAGTGAACTCCCAAAAACGATAACAATTGAGACATTCCACAATTTTAAATTGAGGTTTTGCCGCTCGCTCATTTCAAATGTGAGGTCATGCTATTGACGCAAACCATATGCGCACACCTTTCTCACATTTTGTTTTGACACGGCAACACTGGGACTTTTGTTTGCGCAATGTGGGTTTAGACTTAGACAGCACAGCTTCAAGAAAGACCTCATGCGTTTACATGGCAGCGCTTTTGACCGCTCTTGCATAGGGAAAGCAATCGCACAAGACAGAGTTAAGACGACAAGAGTCTTACATAACACTGCACAACTTGTGTTTCCATAGCGCAGATTTCAAGAATAGATAGATAAAGAGACAAATCAATAAACAAATACATCAATAAATGCATGCATGAAAAGTAATCAAATAGATACCTAAATGGATATATCAATAGACAATGAATAAGTACAGTGAATACAATAAATGAAAATATACAATATATACATACACATGCAGATCTGTATTTATATATACCATATACAATTGTGCCACCAACAAGTTTTTCAGAAAATTTGTTTTTGTGTGTTTGCACAGCAATGCTGTTAAACAGTCAAACTTCGACATTTTGCAAGCGACCACAGATCTGATACCTCTGTGGCACTACCCACTGGCTGCAACACAGCCATTCGTTGCCATCCCGTGGCGCATCCTGAAACCCCAAAAAGTCCTCCAAGTGACAAAGCCTGCGGGGCCATAGCCTCCCCCCAGCTGTGCCGAGGCAATGGTGCTTCCGCAACCTTGAACTTTTCTTGGACCCAAACTGCCAAGTTAACTTGTCCAATGCTGAGACTGAGAATCACCAATTCAGCGGATGAAAAGCCTTTGTGTGGAATGCCTCATTGGTCGCCCCATTAAGCTTGCATTCTGCATGCATGAAGCTCAAACACGTGAAGGATAAGACAGCTCCGTTTCTTGGATGTGTTTATATTCCAAAGAGAACTTATATTCAGCTGATGCAATGATGATGCCGAATCAGCGAACACCTTTGCTGCGACGTCTCAGCAGAGGCCCAACGTTGTTGAGCACAGAAGCTCTGCAGCCCTGACGCGAATTCTTTCCTTCAATGCGCCTAGAGCATCTTGGCTCCCAAAAAAGTTTGTTCCCTTTCACATCGCAGACTTTCCGCGGAAGTATTCTGCTGTGTTCTTTCTAGGCTTCTGCAGTAGCTTGCCTGTGCACCTTGTCATCCTAGGCCTTCGTAGCGTTCGCTTCAGATTGTGCAGGTATCTGGGTCGCTCAGTAGCGTTGCATGAGTTCTGGATTTTTCACCAGGGATTCTGATTCTGGATGTTTATTGTGTGTGTGTGTGTGTCTGTGTGTGTGTTTCTGCAACTTGCCAAGTTAATGTGCCACTGTGCAACAAACTTATTTGGGAAATAAGGATTGTTTTGCAGTCTGGACAGCACTGGTCCCACTCCTGCTCACAGCTGGAGCTAGTGATGCATTCGTTAAAGGAACCTTCCGCGGAAATGGAATCTGGACTGCTGAACACTGGTGTTGTTTGCCATGGCAAATTTGGGTGAAAAACACTGCACCACAACTTCTCAAAGTTTACCGAAGTCCACCTCCACAGGACGTTGCTTCATGAGACCAGACCTTTTGCTCCTTTGCTTCACACTAAAGCATACCATCAACAGCATGGAACCAGGCTTGCTGCCATGTCCTGGCTCATTTAGATAGACTCTTGGTATTCTAACTTCAAACTATTTCAATTTTTTCAAATTATCTTAGCACCCTCGTTCAGTTTTTAGTCTGCGAAACTGCACAGATACTCTTTGTGCTCCGTTGGAGCCGTGGGTGGCCGTGCGACTTCAAGAGCCTAGCGTGGTGCGCTGGAAGTGGATGCTCATGGGCTCATGGTCGAAAGCTACAAACGAAGTGGTGGCGTTTCAGAGATACTTGTTTCAGAACAAGCGTTGTTGCAGATCTGTTGATGTGTAAAGTGAACTTGTTTCAGAACCTTCCCAAACTGTCTCAGTGCCCTGTCGACGCAAACGCAGTCATATCCACTTGCATTTGTGTTGGAAGAGCATTTTTCAGCTGACAGTTTGCAACATTTGGACTGCAAATGCACAGTGCGACCGACTACACTGCCATCTTGGTGCTGAGTTGAATTGAGGTACAGTGTTTCAGATATGAAGCATGCCAGGCAGGGAGCTCATTATATTTACAATTGCAGCTCCCTTCCAACAAACTGACTCTTCATTTGTGAATTCCACGCTTTTTTGTTGGTATAATGACTGCATTTCTTGATGCACAGTCTCCATGCAGCAGCTTCCCGGTCGAAGACAAGGCTGATACCACCACCAGCTCAACGGCTGCACCGTGCTATCCTGAGTATGGTGATCGTATGCCAGAAGACATCACAAAGCCAAATGATCGCAACGCAAGATAACAGTATCTGGGTGGCTTACAGCCACTAATTTAGATTTTTGGGATTAGACAGGTTTACCATAGCGGGAAATGCATCAAAAAAGAACACATAAGCATCAAAAAAGCACATAAGCATCAAGAAAAAAAAATGTAAGAATCAAAAAACAAGCGCATTTTAATATGAGGGCAGCAGGAAGGGAGGGAGGGAAGGAAGGAAGGAAGGAAGCAAGGAATTAGGAACTGCACCCCTGAACCATAAACCCTAGAATCAATCTTAAACCGTAATTCCTAAACTCAACCCTAAAAGCAGAATGTCTCAAACCAATCCTGGAACCAAACACTCCCATACCAATCTTAAAACCATAGACCCCAAAATCAACCCTCAAACCATAAACCCTAAATTCAGGCCTAATTCCAGAAACCCTAAACTAAACCCTAAAATCACAATCCTAGAACCAGAGACCCTAACTTCAGCCCTAAAACCAAAAACCTTAGAATCAGGCCTGAAACCAGAAACCCCAACTGAAACCAACAACCATAGAGCTAAAATCAACCCTAGCCAGAAACCCTAAGACCATAAACCCAAAAATCAAACCCAAAACCACCAACCCTAAACTCAACCTCCAAACCAAAGCTTTCAAACCGATCCTAACACCATAGACCCAATAATCAACCCCAAAGCCATAAACCTTATGAAATCAACCCTAAAACTATAAACCCTAAATTCACACCTAAAGGTATAAATCCTAAACTTAAGCCGAGAACCAAAAACTTTCAAACCGACCTAAGACCACAGACCCTACTATCAGCCATAAAGCCATAAACCCTATTAAATCAAACCTAAAACAATACACGCTAACATCAAACCTTAAACCAGACACCCTGAAATCAAACCTAAAACCAGAAACTCCAAAGCAAATCCAAAAGCCAGAAACCCTAAAATCAAGCCTAAGACCAAATCTCAGAATCAGCCCTAAAATCAACCCTACAACAAGAGATCCTTAACATCAACCCTAAAAACGGAAACCCAAAGCAAGCATCAACCCTGAAAGCATATACTCTAAAACGAACCCGAAAGCTTCTTACAACCATAAACCCTAAATTCAACCCAAAAAAGCACAAACCCTAAACTCAACCCCAAAGCAACAAACCCTAAAACCAACCCTACCACCACAAGCGCCAAACCCATAAACCCTAAACTCATTCCTAAAACCACCAACCCCAAAACCAACCCTGAAACCATAAACCTTCCCGAAATTTTGAAATCAACCCAAAAACCATAGACCATAAAACCAACCCTGAAACCAAAAGCCTTAAAATCAACCCGAAAACATTCTAAAACCAGACCTCAAAATCAAACCAACGCCACAAATCCTGAAAGCAACCTTAAAAGCTTTTGTTTTGTTTTCGGTTCAAATATTTTTTTGATCTCCGGGAGGCTGTACAACCTACAACTAAAATCCTTGAAATCAAGCCTAAAAGCTGTTGTTTTGTTGTTGGTTTAATTTTGTGATTTTTTTGATCTCCGGGAGGGCCGTATGCGGACAGAATCCTTCACACGTAGCAGGAAATGTCACCATTATGTTTTCTTTTTGATGCTGATATTTTTTTAATCACCAGAGTATGTTTTCTTTTTGATGCATATTGGATCCAGTTGACGAAGGCAACAAAGAACTTATTCTTCCAGAGTGATTTGTTTCAAGTGAAGCTGAAACAACTTGCATTCAATTCGAACTCCTCAGTTTCCTTTCAAGGGTAGTGGTGGGTGGGAACTTAGTTTTAGTTCGCCCTCAGCTTGGGCAGTGGGGACGGGGCAATGGAGCGTGATTTGGCTGACGGTGGCGACGTTTCTGCTGACGGCGGCATCCAAGGTGGTGCTGCCAGGACAAATGCTGCTTTGAACCGATTCTTGCGCCCTGAAGCGAATCGTATGAAGACTTCTTCAGCCCTGGAGGAGATGGTTGATAATAAACCCTTAATCAGAAATAGATGGTTAATAATCAGAAATAGATGGTTGATGATGATCATTAACCCCTCAATATGATTCAATATTGTTGGGCAAGCTTTGGGCCATCATTTCCACTTGTTTGCCCCACCATCATTCCCATGTGTTTTTCCCGCGATGGTCCTTTTTTTAAATCGTTTCTGAAAGCAACGTTTGGCACTGCAGCGTCGCATGGCCGGTGCCGGGTGGACACGCAATAGCAGGGTGATTTGGCGTGGCGATGCCGGGTTTTGGGCGTGGGGCTTCAAGCTTGGGGCCATCATTTCCACGTGTTTTTCTTACAATGGTTTTCCTTTCTAAGTGGTTTCTGAAAGCAACGTTGGCGCTGCAGCGTCGCATGGCCGGTGCCGGGTGGACACGCGACAGCGGGGTGATTCGGCGTGGCGATGCCGGGTTTTGGGCGTGGGGCTTCAAGCTTTGGGCCATCGAATGCTGAGCCCCGTAGTCGATGAGCCCAACATAGTCGTGGTTGAGAGCGCTCGGTTAGATTCACTGACGCTGAACAATGTCACCATGGCCGCGCCATCTTCCAACAGAGCCTGGCGACTATAGGGTCAGGCCTTCCGAAGCTTCCTTGGGAGGAAGGTGTGTTTAGCCAGATCTTTGGTGATGAGACCCGGCCACGCTTTCCCAGCCTCGATGACTATGCGCCTGCTCCAGCTGAAATGGTGCCTTGTGCCCCACCATCTTTCTTGGCGCCTGAGGCCGAAAAGGCGAAGAGTTGAAGGGGGCCTGATTCTGGACTCCTTCTCTTTCCCAAGCATGTCAAGGATCTTAGTGATCGTGACTTCGAATCCGCGATGCAGCTTGAATGGACCAAAGCCTTGGCGGTGTGGCTCACCATTCCTGAAGGCAATGGGTTTCAGTCTGCGGTTCGGGCCTATGTGGAATGCCAGCTTCAGGAAATGAACAGAGAAGGAGCTCTTGTCTGTATTAGGGACGCGCGCGGTGTACCTTCACATGCAATGCTCTTGAAGCAAGGCAGGGATCTGCAACACTTCATGCGCTGGTGTGAGAAGAATGGTGTCTTGTGGTGGCCGTTGCAAGAGAGCATTCTCCTGCTGTACTTGCAAGACGTGGAAGCCTCTGGGAAGAGCAAGTTCATCGGGAAGAGCCTCGTGCGCGCCGTCAAGTTCTTCAAGTACATCATGGGCGGGGATTTCAATGTGGATGATTTGGGCCCATGATGACTGGAAAAGTGAGCCGGATTTTGATGATCTCATTGGACAGCAGCATTCTGGACAAGTGCTACTTGGGTTGCTTGCTGTTCGCCTTGTACGCAAGGTCTAGATGGAGTGAGAAGCTCGAAGCCGCACTCGCAAGACTTCAATTTCAATTGAGAGAAAGGCGATGTTCATACCTTTTGTGGCGCCCATAGCAGGAGTGACTGAGATCTATTGGGGCCTGGAGCAGCGCAAGGTTTTGAAAGAATTTGGTCTTGTTCCTGGAAGGGCACCCCATGGACCTTTCTGCAGAAGTTCCCAAGGTCCCGCGTGCCCTTAACCACGACCGAAGCCACCAACGTGCTCAACGAGTATTGGGGGTACGATGCTGGAGACCCAGCAGCTACCGCTTCGCGCTCGCTCAAGGCCACCACGCTGGTGGGCAGGGAGGTATGGGGTAGAAGACGACAGCAGGAACATGTTGGGGCGCCCGTCGCGTGTGCTACTCACGTATTTGCTCTCGCAGCCCCTTCGCAAGCTCTGTGGCATGCTCCTGAACATCCGCGACCGATGGAGTGCGGGCAGGATGGATCAAGAAGAAGCAGATCCATTTGGAATACCATCCCCAGCTGGGGAGACACCAGTTCCTATTCCACCGGTGATTGAAGAGGTTGACGTCTCGAGCGCTGCTGCCTTTGACCCCTGCCATCCCTTTGGAGACAGGCCTCCTGTAAAAGAAGAACCTGAGGAGGAGGCGAAGGGTGATGATGGTCGTCAGGTAGATGAAGCCGTTGATCCTGAAGGTCAACCATGATTCTTGGAGAAGCACCTTGGAAAGTGGAATGCCCCCTTCTGTTGACTGACTGCGGCTGCAGAACAAGAGAAGCCGAATGTTGCGTGTCATGGTAGAGGGGGCGCCGAAGGACCTCGAAAGGTTGCGAAATGCAGATTTGGTGGCCATCGCTAGTTAGTGTTGCCAGGCGGGGCCGCCTTCGACTCGCCAAAGTGTGGCAAGTGTTTCAAGGTGTGCGCCTCAGGCAACAAGGTTGCCATCGGCAGCAAGCGACGGCATCGTAAAAGATAGTTTCCATCTAGCTTCCAGTAAATGACTTTTCTTTTGGGGCGCTGGTCATGACTTTGCTGTTTAGTTTGATTGTTCTCTTGAGCCCCCTGTCTAGGTAAACGTGAGCTGCAAAGCTGTCACATGTCACATGCTGCAAAGCCGTCGCTCATGCCAGTCATGCCAACAGGCCAACAGTCTATAAAAACAAGTTCTTTCAGTGCGGGAGTTGCTGCTGTGAAACATGAAGAATGAATTTCTTCAAGGATTCAGGAATGAGTTTGCGTGACACGACCGCGAGCATTTTTGAAACCATGAGGGTTTATCGTGTGCCTGGAGGGCCTCTACCATAAGGGTTTCCAAGAGGGGCATCCCACGAGAGGTTGCCAATTCTTGAGCACGGAGCCATGCCTTTTGGGCCATTCTCCGCAGTGGTGCTCAAAGAGGGTTCGATTCTTCGTGCCATCCAAAGCAATGGCTGCCGCTGCTTTGACCGAGAGCAAAAAAAAGCCGCTGCTTTGGGCTTGGATGACGAGTGGGTGACAGGTCTGAAAGGACAACAGATCACCGCCTATGAGCGCTTGGCCTTCTCCTGATGCAGATGCTCAGGCCTTGGTAGAGAGTGCGGCCCGACAGTGGGCGAAGACGGGGGTGATCGCTTCCAGCGCCAGAAAGATGCTAGCTGCTGAGAGGGGTTCGCGGCTTGCTACGCTTCGCTTGGAAGGACCCATGGAAGTTGCGCGTCAAATGTACGATGTGATCAACGGGATGATTGAGAACGATGCCCGGAAGTATTTGGCGCCGTCAAAGTGCATCGCCGGCATGCAGGAGATCGCAAGTGCAAAGCCCCCCAAGGGGTTGAAGTTGGATTCCCCTGCGCATGGGATCGCAGCGAAGGACTCACAGAGTGAGCAACTGTCGACTGAGTTGGATGTGATGGAGGCCATGACTCGCCGTGGCCTTGCGTTCGATGCTGCGGGGCTCATCGGCTATGACACCTTGAAGAAGTATGGGCGAACTACATGCCCAATAGATCAGGTAAGACTATTTTCTGCCTAATAGTTAATTCCTTAACTTCTCCAAAAAAATTAACTTAAAGTTAATTTTAAAATAGCCTAAAATAGTTAATTTTTTTAACTTCAAAATTAACTATTTTTAAGGTAAAAAAAATTAACTTAAAAATTAACTTTTTTTAACTTAAAAATTAACTTTTTTTGGTCAAAAAAATCATGTTTTAACTTCAAAAAAAATGATTTTTTCTACATTTTCCAGAATTTCCAGGGGCACAAATTAGCTTTTGGCTTGGTACACCAAAACATTTTTCCAAACAAACACACAAAAAATAATCCTAATGAAGCCCAAATAATCCTACCACACACTGCCCAAAATAATCCTACAGCAAACTTTGTTCCAACAAGTAATCCTAAAGGCTTGCCACACCAGTGTTCAGCAGCTTCATTTTTCCTCATCTTTGGAGTAGAAGGTGCATCCCATAGGACCAGTGATGCAGCATCTTTGTGCATGCATCTTCTGGGGCCACCCCTTTGACACAGTTGGCCCCCAGCAGTTTCAAGATGCCCATGTTGGACTCCCCAGCAAAATTCCATACAAGCCTGGGATTGATTTGGTGGGAATGCCCAGCCAAATGGAGAATGTCATGGGCTTTCAAAGTGAGGTTAAACAATTGCACAGGTTCATTTGAAAAATGATCATACAAAAGGCTTTGCACATGCAGCATCTGGCAGCATGCATCCAAAAGTTTCTTGGCTGCTTCTGCTGGCAAAGCCACACTGTACTTGTGCTCATCCAGCAAATCTTCAACTTTAGAATTCAACTTCAAAAGTGTCAGAATTTGCCTGTGCACACATATGTTGTGATTGTAATGTTTCAACCACAAATGGACCATGACTTTGTGCAGGTGGTGTACTTCAGCCCCCTTGCCTCTGAGCTTGGGTGGTCCTGACTTTCTTTGAAACATGGTCAAGCGATTAAAGTAATGGTACCTGTGCACTACACCAAGACTTCTGTACAATGGTTGCGTTTGCTTCCACAGCAATTGCAAATTTGCCAAAGGAGTTTGGGGTAGAACCACATGAGTCAACAAGTGGAAAACACTGGCATACAAGTACTGATCATTTCCTAAATATTTGACATGGAGCCAATCCATGCTGACTGAGCAAGCAGTCACCCCAATGGCTTGAAACAAAGGGCATTTGCTTTTGCCAGGCCAAGCTAACCATTGTGCAGGCTTCCATTCCATGTCAGCAATGTGTTGCCAAGAACAAAATTTCTTCCATGTCAAAGGGCCACTGGACTTGCACTTGCACAATGGGCATCCACCATCCTTGAGACTCCATCTTGGAAGGCCCAAGGATGCAGCAAAAAAATCCAAATCCCCTTGGACTGAAACCAAGGCAGCTTTCCAGCCACCACAAATAGGCTGGCCAGCCCTCAAAAATTCTTGGCTGCCAGGTGTGTACCTGACAACCATGTTCTAATAACCCTAAGAACAAAAATAATCCTAGAAGTGCCCAACAGCCAAGCAATCCTATGTGAGCAAAATAATTCAAGTAATGCCCATCAAGGCTTGCAGCAATCCTATGAACAATACTAATCCTAAAGTTGCTGATTGCTGCAGGCCAGCTGCTTTGCACCATTCCAGTCCACATGTGGGAACACTCCTTTCAGAAGAGCATCAAAGCTCCACTTCAGCAGGTGGAAGAAGGATTCCAAGGTTCCTCCATCACCATGCACCAAGAGCTGCTCAAATACCTGAGCACAAAACAGGCAACAAACCCCAAGAACAAAATGTGACCAGTAATCCTAAGCAAAATTCTTTCAAATAATCCTAGAAAAATAATCCTATGAATTCACCAATTCAAGTTTTTGAAAAATAATCCTAGAAGGAAAAGCTAGGTGTGGCAAAAGCCATTGCAACCATTTTGTGCCCTAGCCACTCCATAGATGAAAAAAGACCTTTCCTTTGTGGAGCCAACAGTCAGAAGCCCAGCCCAACTGTAGCATTGCATCAACTTGGCCCAAGAACAAGGCAGGTCACGAGTAAGACATACGAGGAAAAGAGGATTGTTCAACTGTGTTCAACTGTGTGCTGTGCATTGACGCGCAGAAATAAAAACAAGAGATAGCAAGAAGCATCTCATGATATGTGTGGGCGTCAAGAATGAGGCAGTGTAGAATGCACATGAGTGCCAGAATCCTGATGGCTAGAAATTTGATGCGATTGAGCATATTGCATTGTGTACCGTGCAGTCACTCACCAGCAAATCTGCTTGTAGAACGCGAAGCTGCATGATGCAGGAGGGGGATCTTTCGTAGCACGTTGGAGCGATGCATACAGTCTCATTAAAAGAATATGCAAGCCAAAACCAATTGTGGAAACAATGCGTGTAGCACGTTTAAGCAACACATGGAATTCCATTCTCTTGGAATTGCACGGGAGCCGATTCCATACCGCCCGTGAAGAAGAGGATCCAAACCATGTTTATAAGCACAATATAGGACTTTACAATCCCAAAAGCCAATCGTACAAACTCCAGTCGGGCAGGCTGACCCCAAATACCTGTCGACCATTGACTGGTAGTCACCGGCATTCATGCTTAAAAACATGTCTATTTTTCAGAATGTCCTTCAAGCATGCCGAAGCGGTGTGTGAAGCGACATGTTGACAGATCCTTACCACGTGCAAGCCAGTTTTTGTAGAAACGTCCTTATAACAATTTGAAACCATAGGCACAAAATGTCGTGTACACAAGAATACAAACCACCATAATAGGTCAGAACCAAACCTGCAATCACAGCATTCTACATCAAATACCCTTCGGCAAATAATTTATGCGATAGAAACCTCTTTTGTGGCAGCCTGGCCCACGCCTGAGTGTATTTAAAGATTGTTGCAGCATTTGCAATTTCAACAAAACATTTTGGGATAACCTAAACACCTTGTGTGGTTTTGTTTCTCTACAAGCCTCTGGCTCTGCACACAGCCTTGATTTCTTCAAGGCTTTCATGCACTCTCTCAGTCTTTTCAGCCACTTCTGAAAACAAAGCTTCCACTTTGCTTTTCTCATTGCCATCAGAGTTTGGCACAGTCTCCCACATTTGGCATTCATTCAGGAAGCCAAGGTTTTCTGCTAACAAGGCAACCATTGCTCTGATCTTGCCATTCAACTTCTCATCTGCAGCTCCTCTCACTTTGGAAACCAGCCTGTTGCAATCCCTTTGCAACCTCTCATTGGCATCCTTGGCATCCCCCACAGTCTTTTCCAAAACCTTCCACTGAAGCTTCACAAGCTTGGTCTCTGGAGGGGGCAATGCCAATTGTTGCTTGGCAGGCCTGGGCAAGATGTGGAAGCAGGCAAGCCATGGTGGTTGGTGCTGTTGGCCCAAGCACCCAAGCAGCCACAAACAATTTCAAAGTTGGAAAAATAATCCTACAGCTGTATTCACCCCCTGCCTTGCACTGGAAGGTGAAGCGCATCCATCCTGCAAAGCTTGCATGCCAGTGCTGCCAGAAGAAGGCAAAGCTTCTGGTCCAATAGCTTTGCCAAACTTGGACCAATCTCTGTTGCCCAAGAAAGCAGAAAGGCCACTGAACTCTTCCACATCCAGGGCCACAGAGCCACCTTTAAGGTCCATGTGGTCAGTGGTGGATTTGATTCTTCCAGCTGACACCTTGCTGTGGTGCCAAAAACCATTGGATTCATGGATATCTCCAAGGCTCTCTGCCCTTTTCATAGCAGACTCATTCCCTTGGAAAGTTTGCCAAAGCATGATGCTGTAAGGTACACCCACAGTCTTCTGGCTGGCAAAACTTTTGTCAAGGTTTTGTTTCCAAGACACAAATTCTGGCTTTGTGTGGCAGAGGACAAACTGACCTTGCTTGTCTTTCTTGAACAATCGGTTGATGAGTTCAGTTCTGAACAGCCTTGGCTGCTTTGCCTGGAGGGCTTGGTCATTGTACATAGTCACAATCTCCTCAGGCAATTGGTTGCTATTCAGCATCCTCTGAAATTTCCTGGCTTTTCCATAATCCCTTTTCTCTTGGGGATCTACTTCTGCATCCTCCTCTTCCTCCTCTTCTTCCTCACCTTCTCCAGGACTCTCAAGGTCCAGCTTCTTCCATTGGTTTGTCCTTTCAGACATCCTCAACTGCTTAGCTTTTGGCTTGGCTTTAGGGTCTCCTGCTGCTGTCAAACAATTTGTGTGGCATTTGTGGTATTGCAACAGCATGCATTACTAATCCTAAGCTGCCAAAAAATAATCCTATTGCAAGAAAAGTAATCCTAACCAAGGAGTAATCCTAGCAAAGTCCTAGCCAAGGAGTAATCCTAACATGAGTGACACAACAAAGTAATCCTACACTGAAGCTAACATTTACCAAGTAAGCTTGAACTATGTTACCCCACCCACACACCCTTTGTCCTTCTGGCTTTGGTTTCTTTGGTTCTGTTTCTTTCTTGCCTTTTCCTGCCTGTGCTTTTGCTTTTGCTTTGCTCTTAGCTTTGCCTTTTGCCTTTCCTTTGCTCTTTGGTTTTCCTTTTGGTTTGGCTTTCAAAACTGTTGCTGGATTTTCTCCTTCTGGAACTTCTTCTGCTGCTGCCTCTTCTTCTGGTGCTGTTTCTCCTGCTTCTGCTGCTGTTGGTTCTTCTGTTCCTTCTGGAACTTCTTCTGCTGGTTCTGGTTTCTTCTGTGCTTTCTTCTTGGCTGCCTCTTTAGCAGCAGGTCTCTTCTTAGGGGCCATGGCTGTGGAGCAGCTTCTGCGCTGGGTGAAAGAGTGAAACAGTGAAACCAAAAAGTGGTTGTGTGAATGAACCCTGTCAAATGTGTGTGTGTGTGGAAAGTATTGGGCCTTGGCAGTGGTGTAGGATTATGATTGGTTTTAAAGGTTGTTTTATTTTACCAATGCAATCTTGTTTAGACATGGTAGGATTATTTGAACACATGCAGCTGGGGCATCCCCCCTAGAGGATATTCCCTGGGGCATGTAGGATTACTATGAATTTGGTTTTTAAAAAAAAATGGTTCTCTAGATGGGGCCTTTCCCCAA
The DNA here is from genome assembly GCA_009767595.1 of Symbiodinium kawagutii. Classification (NCBI taxonomy): domain Eukaryota; class Dinophyceae; order Suessiales; family Symbiodiniaceae; genus Symbiodinium; species Symbiodinium kawagutii. The sequence continues at coordinate 267,151 of VSDK01000748.1, read as the reverse complement.
TCTGACTGCCTACCCTCGCTGGAGCCAAACAGTGAAGAGGCACAAATTTTTTCAGCAGCACTTTTTTGAGAGCAATCCTAGTCCTGGCCCATGCTCAACCAAGGTAGTGCCACCATGTGTGTGAGCAGTAATCCTACCATGTTTGGTCACAGTAATCCTATGCAAAGCTCTTCTAAAGTAAAAAAAATCAAAAAAATTAAAAAATATGATCTTTTTTTATCGAAAAAACATAACATTGACAGTTTCCTTGAAAATTTGCAATCAAACTTTCAGGCAGGTATGAAAGTTTGACTGAAAGTTTGCAATGAAACTTTCAATCTGCTATGAAAGTTTCATTGCAAACTTTCAGGGTTGCCCTGAAAGTTTACTATGAAAGTTTCATAGTTACCCTGAAAGTTTGCACTGAAAGTTTCAATGGTTACCTTGAAAGTTTACTATAAAACTTTCAATCCAAAAAAAATTTTAATTAAATTCAAAAAGAAAGTCAAAAAGCTTGCCCTGAAAGTTTCAATTTCCCCTGAAAGTTTAGCTTGAAAGTTTCAATTCCCATTGAAAGTTTACCTTGAAACTTTCAAGGCTAACCCTGAAAGTTTGCCTTGAAACTTTCAATGCCCTTGAAGGTTTGATTGAAAGTTTGCAGGCAAACTTTCATA
>VSDK01000748.1:238796-266143 GCA_009767595.1 Symbiodinium kawagutii | reverse complement strand
TTGGTTGGCCTTGAGCTCAAAAAAAATTGTCTGCTGAACATCACCAATGGTCCTTTATGACACAAACATGCTTGCCATCCAGTCACTCTGCAGTAGCCATTGCTTTGGGCACGGTTGCATTCGCTTTTGCCCTCAGATTTTCCATGAGCAACACAAATCCAAAGTGAAAGTAATCCTAAACATTGTCAAGGGCAATAGCTTTCAAATTTCTTGCAGTCTAGTATCTCCACCACTGCTGGTGGCTTTGGTGTCGAAGCAGCTGTACTGGGAGGGTTCCTGATGAAGAAGAATGACATGCTTCCCCCAAAATAATTTCAACAATCCAGAATAATCCTATGTGCCCCAAAAAAACTAACAAACTGAATCAAAACAAGTCCCAAGAAGCCAAAATAATCCTACACAGAAGCTAAAGCTGCAATCTAGTCACTTCACAGGTGGGGCTGCCACAGGGATTGCTGTTGTCTTCGCACAAGTTCCTTGAACAGACCTCAGATTTGGCTTCAACCTGAATCATGGAAAACCAGACCATAGTAATCCTACAGGCATGCTTCCCAGTGGCTGGACTTCCTTGGGATGGACAATGGGCTGGCCAGGAGGAGATTTCACAGGAAACCTTGCAGAACTTCCCTGAAGACACCTCAGCTTTGGAAGCAGCATGAATAATGGAAAATAAGACCATAGTAATCCTACAGGTATGCTTCCCAGTGGCTGGAAATCCTTGGGTGTGAAGACTGGCTGCGCAGGAGGAGCTTTCACTGGTGCCGCTGCTGACCCTGGATACCTGAGGACAAGAGCAAACCACAGTGAACAAAAACAAAATCACAAGAGTAAACATGTTTTCAAACATAGTTGACCCTGCCAAAATTAATCCTAACACTGAGCAACAATTCTGGTCCATTGCAACCAGGTGCTGCCCTGTCTTTGGTTGTCTCCATGTTGCAGGTGGCGGTTTGAATGCTGCAGGCATTCCAGTCCTTGTGTGGCCATGGAAATCTAAGACAACAATCCTGAAGGCTCCTTCTGAAAAAGTAATCCTATGACAGAATAACCCTGCACTCTCACTGAAACAAAAAGGCTTGCATGAACATCACAGTAATCCTACACATGTTGTTTGGCTGCCAAAATACACAGGCCCACCACCAGAGCATGGCACAGGGTCTTTGCTACTGGCAGCTGTCGAGACAGGAACCACATGAGGGTCTGGAACTCCTGGTTGCCTCAGTTTTGATGCTAAAAGTCTTCACAATTCATTTCTGGACAGTAATCCTACAAGCAGTAATCCTATTTTGTTTCCCTGTCAAAGTAATCCTAGGTGGCTTGGGTGCTGTTCAGCCACAGACAGGCCATGTAGCTATCTGCAAAGTGTCTCAGGTCATGGAAGCCCCTTCTGGTTCGCCTTGCCAAGAGCCAACTCAACATGCACACAGTACTCTAAACTTGTCATAAATTTGTTCAAACACATGTTTGAGCTTAGTTGCTCTGCAGGGCTCATGTCCTTCCACTCCTCTCCGATGCGTTTGGCACAAGAACCATACCTTGCACAAGTCAATGTTCAAAAGCATCTAGAAGAAACATCAGTAATCCTAGAATGAACATCAGTAATCCTACAAGAAACAGCAGTAATCCTAGAATGAACATCAATAATCCTACAAGAAACATCAGTAATCCTAGAATGAACATCAATGAGCCTACAAGAAACATCAGTAATCCTAGAATGAACATCAATAATCCTAGTGCTTGCTAGTGCTGCCCAAGAACTTCAAGTGCTGGACTTCAGCCTCAGCTGAGAACATAATCACTTGTGCTTTCTGAAAAACATTGCAGTGTCAAAAGATTGCCCTTACTAATCCTATCTATGTGAGCCATAATAATCAGTCCCAATATTTAGATCAAGATGCAAAGCAAACTGGGCATGAAGGCCAAGGCTGCTCACAGCATGCACAAGTGCCTCTGATGGTTGAACCATCCCATGGCTCCCCTGGGGTTCGCCTGAACCCATGGTAGGTCAGGAAACTTGTCCTACCCCTACCCCTACAACTCCCATGGTGCCTCATGGTTGCTTTGAGCCAAGGAGCTGAGGATCTCTGCTTTGCCACTGGTCTTTCTGTCTGCTGCAGTGCAACCACACAATCTGTAGGCTTGTGTGTGAGGTACAGCCCAGTCAGGCACCCAGACAGCTCCTCAGCCTTTTCCACCGTGCACCAGAAGTGCAAATAGCAAGATCTACAGTCCATGCCCTGCTTCAAGAGACCTACCCAAAATGGCCTCACTTCGCAGGTCTCTTCACACCAGGCAGCCACATCTCTCCAGGACATCTCCAGAGGCACATTCCTGATGTACAGGCGGCAGTCCTTCTCCTCCATGGCTTCTCAGTGGCAGCTCTGTGGTTCTGTTCCTGTTTGTTGTATTGGTTGTTTGTGTGACACAACTGGTTGTTTGTGTTTGTTGTTTGTATGGCTGTCTATGCTGGGTGTCCTTGTGTGTGACCTTGTTGTTTTTTGGTGCTTGTTTGTTCTGAAAGAAAAGTGAAGTGTTTTTGTGTGTCTGTACTTGTGTGTGTTTATGTGCTTTCTGGCTGTGTGTGTGTGTGTATTTTTGCTATGTTTCCACCTGCTCTGATTTCTTGTTCTTTTTGGTGAGCTTGCTGCCAAGCTTGAAGCCAAAAAAAGGCAGGCATTGCTTTTCTGCAACAGCTCAGACAGAGTAATCCTAACACAAGGAGTAATCTTAGTACAAGTCAGAATAATCCTACCACCAGGAATAATCCTAGAACAAACCCAAGGAAGGAGTAATCCTACAACAAGCCACAGTAATCCTACTCCAAAAACTAATCCTAGGGCACGCCACAGCAGAACTCAACACTGGCAACACAAAAGTAATCCTAACCAAGGTTTTCACTCACAGCCACTGCAGCAAAGCAGTAATCCTAGCACAGCCTGTTCCAAAGTAATCCTATGACACAGCAGCAGGCTGGCAGCAGCACTTCTTTTTTCCCTTGGAAGACTTGAGCACAGCTCACAGCTGTGTGTGGTCCACAGCTTCTTGTTGCTACTTTTGCAGCAAGAGGACAATTGCCAAAGCCACACCATGTATTGGGATCATTGTTGCAAACAAACACATGTATAGTGTTTTTTGATTTTTTGAGAACAATTTGAATTTATATTTCAAAACATGTGACTGTCAAAGTTTCAAATCACCCAAAATACATTGCAGTCTAGCTTTCTTTGAGCAGACCAGCTTGGATGTCCTCTTTTGTTTTTTTCAAAGCTTCCCTTGCAGCCTGAAGTGCTTCTTCTGGAGATTTCCCAAGCTTCTTGGCAGCAGTTCGAGCTTTGTGGTAAGCTGCAGAAGTTGCCCTGTGCAAGAAACTTGTTTTGTGAGTAGCTGCAGGTTTCTGCTGCTTCAGACAAGGCTTTGTTGCAACTTTCTGCTTGCTCTTCTTTTCTGTTTTTTGAAGTGTGCCAGTAGTCTTCTCTGTTTGCTGTTTCTTCTTTTTCTTAGCTCCTTTCTGGTTCTGCTTTTTCTCAACCTGGGAAGTCTCTGTCATCCAGTTCATCAATTCTTTCTGCTCATCTTCAGCCAGTTCCAACTCAGCAAGGTTGTTTGCTTTTGACACAGAAGGCTTTTCCCAAGAAGAACTGCTTTTGGAAGCTTTGGCCTGGCCAGTGTTCAAGCCAAAAGAAGGTGAAGCTGGGTCACTGGCTTCCCTTTTCAGCACTCTGTGGAAAATGCTAGTGCTGCTAGGCTCTGGCTTTGCCACTACCAAAGCATTGTCCATGGCTTCTCCTTTGGCTTCAACCTGAGCAGGTTCATCTGGTCCTCCTGCAGGGGCAACTCCACCAGTGACCATCTCCTCCTCAGACAACACCATGAAGCCCAGCACCATATCTATGTTTTTCTTCTCCTTGACACTGGCTTTCCTCACCAAGCGACCATACTTCACAGCATCTTGCTTTGCAGAGCGATACTGGCCAGCAGCAATTCTGATCAGCTCATCCATTTTGTCACACCAATCAGAATCATGCAGCCTGGTGAAGTTCATTCTTCCCTTTTCAGATTGCAGCTTCAACAAGGCTTTTTTCAACTTGGAACTTTGCAGCACACCATTGGTATGCAAGCTGAAAAGGGAACTCATCAAGTCTGCAAGGCCATCACCACCAAGCCATTCTGAATCTGGAGCTGATTTCCACTTCTGATCTCTTGTACTGTGAAGGATTTTGTGTATATCCATGCAGCCCTGTCTTTGAGTCACTTCCCACAGCTTCTTCTGAAGGTCACACACTTGCACACTGGGGTCTGGCCCCAACCTGCTCCTGGAAGCCATTGCAGCCCACAAGCAAAGGCAGTGTGAAGGAACAGTGTATTGGAAAAACCTTTCGATTCATATGTTTTGCCACCCTTCACACCTTAGAATGGAAGTGTGTGTTTGCTTTGTGTTTGCCTAAGCTCTGTTTGCTTTGTGTTTGCTTTGTGTTTGCTTTGTGTTTGCTTTGTGTTTTTGCTGATGCAACAGAAACAATGTGTTGCAGGTGTGCAAATGAATTGTGTTGCCAAGTGCTCACATTGCTTATAGTGAAAGTTGATCTTGCACACAAAGTTTGTTTTTGCAAGCTGTCAGCCAGACAGCCACACACAAAGCTGTTTTGCAGCAACACAAACCAAGGAGTAATCTTACACTGCACAAACCAAAGAGTAATCCTAGACAACACAAACCAAAAATAATCCTAGAAGCACAACACCAAATAATCCTAAAAACACACAATACTCTTAAAAAAATCATCATTCCACAGAACATCATGTTTTGTGAAATTTAAAAAAGCACAACAAAATTAACTAGTTTTTAAGGCAATTTCTTTTTTACCTTAAAAATTAACTTGTTTTTTAACTTAAAAAATTAACTAAGACAAGAAAAATTAACTTAAAAAAGTTAATTTTGAGCAAACAAAAATTAACTTAAATAGTTAGGAAATAAGGAATTAACTATTAGGCAGAAAATTGCCTTACCTGATCTATTGGGTGTTTGCTTTGATGCGCCAAGCGCTTTCACCGGGATTCAAGTCCCCCAACATCACTCTAGTTGCTCAGAGCCGATCGTCAAGCCTTTGTGCGTATGCAGGAGCTGGCCAGGGATGGCGTCAAACCGAAGCCGGATGGAACACGGCCCCTGGACTTGCAACCTCCCAAGCAAGCAGGAGCAATGGAGGAAGAAAGGTGGCCATGCCAAGGGAGGAAGTGGCGCCGCCGGCAAGCTGCCGCAAAGCGCTCCCGATGGGAAGCGCATTTGCTTTGCTTACAACAGCGACGGATGTCCAGTTGGCGATGCGTGCGCCGCAGGGCGTTACAGCTGCCCCAAAAAGTGACATGCAGGGCATGAGAGCCCTGACAACAAGGGTGGCCGTCCACCCCAATCCCAAAGCCATTGCAAGCCCAACCTCATGACGAAGCTCATGAAGAACTTCATGCTGCGACTGGATTCCTCGCCGTCGGGGAGCCGATGTCGCGCCCCTTGCATGCCTTGGAAGATCGATCGCCTTGAAGTCACCTTCCCATTCGCAATCGAATTTTGCTCTGGCGCTGCAAGGCCCGCAGCGCAATTGCAGCATGGAAGCATTGTTTGGAGTTGACCGCGTTGTCAAGTCCAACAGCAAAGCGGCAGTGGTCAAAGTGGACCTTGGCAACCCTGACGGTGAAGCTTGCCAGAGAGTGGTTGGCGCGCATTTTGTGTGCCTATGCACACTTGCCCGGGAAATCTTTTTGCCAGACTGCGATGATCCGCCCAAACCGCTTCACAGTGAAGAGTGTCCTGAAGGTTTGCCAAACCTCGAGAGCAAGGACCAAGAGAGAGTGACTTTGGCCAAGAAAGCCTATGCAGCTCTCGCCTCATCATCTTTTGCGTTGTTCGGGGAATTCGCTGGTCTGTGGAGCGCCCCGCTCGATCCTTGTTCCGGGATACCAGCTTTTGGGCGATGGTGTTGCGCAGCCTCTCTATGTCACATTCCACTCGTGCATGTTCGGAGCTCTGCAAGCGATGGGCTGAAATCACTGTGAGGTGGTGCAAGTGACGCGCCTTTGTCCGACAACTGAACCGCCGAGCCACCCAGGCAAGAAAGCCCGTGCGCATGCCCAGAAACAGACCAAGCAGCCCCTGTCCTTCATGCCAGATTGGTCTCACATTGACGCAATCACAGTCAGAATTAAGTTGCCGCAGGAGAACCTCCACAACAATTTGTGCAGCCCCAAAGGGGCCCGCATCCTTCGAGTCGATGCTCGCCGGATGGGGGGGTGATGACAAGCGCGACTCGATCAAAACCACGGCGGCGTATGGGGCGCCATGGCCAGAGGAAGGGTTCATCCCTGGAGCTCTTCTTAGAGGGCATCCTTGCAACTTGCTTGAAAGCATCCTGAAGAACCTGATGAAAGCCGTAGAGAACACATCAAGCTCATCGTGAAGCGAGCGGCCTTTCTGAAGTAGTGGGCCAGCGAGCTTGTGAGCTGAAAGAAGAGGAGACCGCCCCCTCATCGCCGAACCGCCCTTAAAGGCAAGAGACTCCTGGCGCTGAAAAACGGTAGCCGAAGACATGAACTGCTGGGGGCGTCTGCCAACGGACTTCCAACCAGCTACCCTGATTGTCGAAGAATTGGGAGAGCATTCCAAGCCCAGCAACCAGGCCACTCTCCACTCCACAAAGTCAAGTGGCAACGATGATGTTGGCCAGGAGTTGCGGAGGCAGACATTGGAGGAAGTCGACAAGGGCTGGCTGACCCAGTTGGAACAAATGCCCCAAGACAATGGGCGTATCTCCAGAAGGTTTGCGGTTGTGCAGTCACGGAAGTTGTTGACGGCGTGGGGCCCAAAGTTGCAACTCGCGCGCGATACATGAAGGTCAGCCTTGAGAAAGGCAGCTCAGCAGCTTTGCTGGGAAGAAGCTTCGGCTTGAACAGCGCGTACAGACAGCTTGCTGTTAGCGATGACTCTTTGAAGTGGGCATGGTGAGCAGTGTTCTGACCTGAAGATCGTCAGACTCAGAGTTGGTCAGCGTTTGAACCCTGCGGCGCCTCGTAGTGTAGACGCCAATTCCGGTGATGTCTTCTACTTCTTCACGGACGCAAGTTTCGCCAGTGAAGCCCGGGAAGGAGGGCTTGGTGACCTTCTCCTTGATCAACGAGGCGCCGTTGTCAGTTGGTTTGGGGGTCGCGCCAGCAGCAAGTTCTGCAATTCTTTCATGGCTGAGAAGCAGGAGCAAGCCATTGGAGATCTCAAAGCATTCTGTGGGGGCCTCGTTCAAGTCCAAGCATCTTGTCGTCTTCTTGGACAATGAAGGTGCTAGATTTCTTTTCCTCAAGGGGTATGCTGAGAACGAAGTCATTTGTGACATCATTCACAGCACAGCAGTTGCTGAAGAACGTGAGTGTTTTTTCTGTGGCACGCACGGGCTCCTAGTGAAGCCAACATAGCAGATGCTCCGTCTCGTTTTGAGAAACATGAGATGCTCCCTGAAGCCTTGAGGGCGCCCATGCCATGCATCGAAGTGCTCTTGGAAAAGCTAGGCAAGTCCGCTCCCGCCCCCCTTTCCAGAATGGGGGAGGTGGGCAAGGGCGCCAGAGCTCTTGACATCCCCCGATGAAAAAAGAAGGTTGTGTCAGCTGCGTTGCTTCCACTGCACAGTTGCGTAGTCACCAGTGTGAGGGTTGAATGGCGCTCAAGGAAAAAAAATGTTTTTGGCTCCGGGGCCCATAGTCCACAAAAGGTTTAATTAAACGAAGGAAAAAAGGGGAAAAATGTAGATGAACCATGATCGTTGCAGTATACTTCTAAATGCAAGACTCCAACAGAACTCTTGGAATTCTTCGAGTTGACTGAGGACAACCAGCAGCGCCACCACTACCACCCTGGCAGTCTCCACTACGAACCCGTTCGAATCCTTATTTGGAGGCACGGATGATGTGGATTTGTCACTTGCGCTGTGGAAATTCGGACAGCTGAAAAGAACTGCAAGGCACATTTTTCAACAGCTGGTGATGGTCTTGTATTTTCATTTATGCTCCGCTCCGTTCTGGGGTGTCGCAACAAGTCATGTCGTCAGTCTTCCACCTGTGGAAAGAGCGTTCTGCAGTAGCTTTCCCGCAGGTTTGGGCAGAAGGTGAGGGGGTTCAACGGGAAACTGGTGCATTGTGTGGAGGATCTGTCCGCCCACCTTCTGAGAATGACGTTTGGACTTTTGGGCCATGCACAACGGCAGCTTACATCGAACTTTGATCTTCTGAGTCGATTTAGAGATTTCGATGAAGTGATTTGCTGTGCAGATTGGGAATGAACATTTGGAAATGGAACATTTGCATCATCTGCAATCGCAGGCTCTCAGTTCCTGGAGCTTTGGTTGCTTGGATGCAGAGGTCTGCATGCTGTTCAAATGTGCGGTTATGGTGTTGTTTCAAGAGATGGGCCCCCGTTTGGGGATTGCCCAATGTGGAAACAGCTTCTACCCAATCAGTTGGGATGTGACCAAAAACAGACCTTGGGATTTTGGATATTTCAAGATTTGTTTTTCCCGAACAGCAGTACTTTGCTATGAGGTCTTTAGCCCAGATTAGCTCTGGCGCGATCCGGTGCAGCTTCAACACCGGGTTGTGGACAAGGTTCCGGAGGGTTCCAGTGCAGATACGTGGTGAGGTTCCGGAAGGTTCCGGCGAAGGGTTCCGGGGCGGATGCATCATGAGGTTCCCGAGAGTTTCGGTGCAGATGGCCAATGAGGTTCCGGAGAATTCGGGTGCATATAGCTGTTGAGGTTCCGGACGGTTCCGGTGCAGATAGCTGATGTGGTTCCGGAGGGTTCTTGTGTAGAAACCTAGTGAGGGTCCGGTGCCAAAACTTGGAGTTTCCGAAGGGTTCCGGTACAGATACCTGGTCAGGTTCCGGAGGGTTCAGATGAAGGATTCGTTGATGGGTTCCTATGAAGATACCTTCCAGCGCAGCCTTTGTGACTTTTGGAGGGTTCTAGTGCAGATGCTGTGCAAAATGCCGAAGAGGTTCCAATTTTTTCGAAAAAACTCTCCCATGGACGCAACGTTGAAGATGGCGAAACAAAAACACGGAAACTTTGAAGTTGTTGGGGATAGCACCTGAGTTTCGTTTTTTTTCTGTGCTGAGCACAAGAACGTTCCTGAGATGTGCGAAGGTCATGGAACGTTCTTCTGACTTTGCTACTTGGACTGTCGTAGGCGCCTGGAATGCGCCTCAGCCAGGTGAGGGCGACATGTGAAGCTTGCAGAAGACTCTTGCAGAAGACTCTTGCAGCAGACTCTCGCGGAAGACTCTTGCTGTGTTGAGTATTTTTGAATTTTGTTTGTTCTTCGAGAACACAGGCACTGTCATTGGCACCGCGACTTCCACGTATACTCCGACACAGCCGGAAGCTTTGGGCGATGGCAGTGTCGGTAGTGACTTGTGGGCTGCGCAACTAGGAACAGATTGGGAGCAGATTAGGAACATATTGAAGAGATTGAAGAGATGATCAATCATACACTTTGTGTTGTATCTTGTGTCAACTTGCCACACATAGACAGTGTCCAATATTTTTTTTGGGTTTACTCTGACGTCCTATCCTACTACTGTATGCACTATATACACAAGGCTTTAAGATTCTGTCGATGGTTCTGTGATCCTCAGATTAAGCAAACCAGGACAACTTTGACGCTGACAGTGAACATGCCTACGTGACTCCAAGGGAAGCACCCCAGGGAACTTGGCAGCCGGCGGCTGGAGAGTGCCTGAGCTGCTGGGTCAGAGGCTCAGCTCTGCTGTCGGAAAAGGTTGCTTTTATGCAGGCTACTGCTTTGTACACAAGCTGAGTAGGAAACTAAACAGAATCCATGGCTTTCAGTTCAATTTTCTTGGCTCAACCATTTGCACCTATGGCCCATGATTCATCTGCCATTTCTTTGCACATTTCCTTCTGAGTCTCCAAGGCACACTAGAGGAACGTAGGCAGCTTTTTGGAGCTCAAAAATCACCACAGATTATATAAGATAGATAATAATATGTACATCATGTATTATCATATCACATGGATAGATGTTATGTACTTGTGAAGACGAGATACAATCTGCGCTGCCCCAGGAGGGAGGCATTTCTGTGTTGCACGCATGTTTTCGTGCTTGTGCTTGCGCTTATGGTTGCCTCGTGTTGTTTGGGTGTTGTTGTCTTTGTGGTTTGGAGATGTTTGGAGATGTTTGGAGTGAGTTCTTCATCGTTGCATTAGTCCTGCCAGGAGAGCTCTACCGTCGAGGTGTCCTTTGACAGGAAGGCGGATCGTGTCATCGCTGTCATTTGTTTCAGCTCCTAAGTGACCCTCCTTTTCAAAAGACATCCTGAAGAAAGCCACGAATGCAGTGCTATCCTATCTGGTCCCATCTTCTACTGTACCAACTCTTTACATTGTTCTGACACTACTTGCAGTTGCATGGTGCAGCTATCACGTTCCCATGATGACCTGCGTTCACAATAAACGCTGTCAGCCAATACCAGGAAAGCACATCGTGCATTTCATTTTTGTTCCAACATTTTCAACCAGTATCTATTTACTACGTGTCCATCCGTCCAAAGTAAGCATGCATTTTACATGTATTGTAAGATCAGAAACGATACGCGCGTGCAGGATGAAAAAATGTGGGGAGAACATGGGTGCGAGATGATCTCATGGGTCCAGGGAACTGTGCTAACTAAGGTGTGGGCTATGGGCTATGGTTGGGCGAATTCGAGGGCTGTGATGCCGCAGATTGATGGCGTGCGAACATAGCATGATTCAACGCAAAATCTGCCAGTCAATTGGAACCTGTTGGAACTTTTGTCCGAACTAATGTTGACTGCAGCGTAAAGTCATTCAACATCCCGTTTTAATCCGTTTTATCACGAAAGCTAGCGGTAGCTAGCTGGAGTTTGTTTTTTCTTTAGGAAAGCTTTAGGGGGTTTGGGGCTACTCCGCCAGGTCCTTTGGATGGTAGGATTTTGGCCCTCCGTTCCTGTAGAACAGAAAGCTGCTATACAATGAAGATTATTTGGCCAATCAATACAAAAACTTATTTGAGGATATTTGAGGCATTTTCATTCTAAGCATGTTGCTGTGCTCGCATCGGGTTTCACTACGCCTTTGTTGCATCCGTTTAACACTAATGTTGAATATTTGACTTGTCATGATCAGGAGATCCAACGTCAACCAGTCAGCCAGCAGAGACACAGTACTGTACTTGTTTTGCATTTCAGTTGAGCGACTCTCAAATACCAAATTAGTACTTAGGGCATTCTTACCTTCGATAGATTGCATGTGCACACAGTTTCCTCCACATCCTCCCCTCTAACCGCTCATGACCAACACCAGGCGGCTTGATGCTTAGCTTTCGTCCACCCCGCTCTGGACCCTCAAGTCTGTACCTGGCATGCGGACCTCTGCCTTTTTTCCACCCGCTTGTTTTTGTTTGCACATACTACATGATACTTGTACTATTGACAAACCCAGATGAGTAGGATCTATCTCATAGCATCACACAACGAATCAGCTTCTTTTCATCAGCTAAGCAAGGGGGGCTCGTGCCACCATGTCGTCGGATCATCAACAAACACACGTCAACATATGATGTGTCACAAATTAGCTCCTGTTGGTCATGATTTCACAACTAGCAGTATCACACATACATTCAATTCATTCTTGCTCAGTTTTTTAAGTGAGAGTTTTTCTTTGGATTCTGGACCAGTGTGAAGATACATCTTTTCATTCAATTTTTTCAATCTTTGATGATTTTTCAGATGGTCAGAAACTGTGAACATGAAACTTCGATGGATTTCCCATGCACAGCAAAGCTCCGCAGATCTACCTTGGGGAGGGCAACATTGAGATTCGGCGAGGTGCGCGACGCTGCCTGATGCACCACGTCTTAAGCCGCTGTGTCCGGCTCGCAACACGAGTTCTTCGGTGCTTTGCATTTGGCTATGGGTCAATATTAACCAAACTAGACAAATAACCATTTCAATAATTGGTATGAAAACCATTTCTAGGCTTTTCGTCCACATGGATTCTTTGGCTAGACAATTTGTAAGGCTTCGTCGAAACTGGCGATGCAGGGATGAGGTTTCATGTCCCTTTGAAGCATCTTGAATGCAATTTTTGTCCAACTTTGGGGTTTTGTTTCGAATCATTTACTGACTGTCTTTTTGCCGCTTCCATATTGTGTGTTTGGTCCTGAGCAATCGAGAATACTTGGACTATGGCTAGTCAGCTTGTTGGGCCATCACATCAGAGCTTTCGCTGAAGGCTCACATGATCTTTTTCCTTTCATTGTCGATTCAATTGTAAGAAAGTTTGTTCCGCATCATTCAGAAGATTTCAAGAGCATCATGAGCGATGAGCACTACGTTTTTGTTTGCCAAAGACTTTGACCATACTCCAATAGCCATAGCCTCTCTTTTCTAGCTGGTCATGCCTCACTCGCCTGTTTTTCACCTTGTTTTTTCTGCACCATCTGAAAACATATTGGCATTTGGATTTTATATATATATATATATTTATATATATATATGAAAAGACATAAATATTTACACCAAAAAATTGCGCAAGATGCGCACACCCCAAACGTGGTAGTTCCCACAACAGCATTTTGTTGCAGCGACATTATTGCGGTAACGACAACAAACTATGGTTGTAATTGTGACAACTGTATGTTTATATTATCTATATGATTTTCTGAATCTCAAAGTAAATTATATATGGTTTCCAAAACAAGTCATATTTTTCAACAGTACAGCCTTCATTCCTTCATACAGCCCTTCCAGCCTTGATTCCCCTCATACAGCCTGACTCCCCGTGAGCATTTCCAGCTTTGATTCCCTACCTACGGCTTAACTCCCCGTAAGCATTTCCAGCCTTGATTATTTTCATACAGCCTGACTTCCCGTGAGCTCTTCCAGCCTTGATTCACTTCATGCGGCCTGACTCCCCGTAAGTTTTTTCAGCCTTGATTCCCTACATACAGTTTCCTCCTCCGCAAGGCCCGCTTCCCTTGTCGACAAGGCCCATTCCTTTCCTCGACAAAGGCCGCTTTCTTCCTCTTCAAGGTCCGCTTCCCTCGTTCACAAAACCCGCTTCCCTCGCCGACAAAGCCCGCTTCCCTTCCCTACAAGACTTGCTTCCCTTGTCGACAAAGCCCGCTGCCCTCGCCCACAAAGCCCGCTTCCCTTCCTTACAGGACCCGCAAGGTTCGCTTCCCTCGCCCACAAAGCGGCGGGCCTTGTGGAGGAGGGAAGCGGGTCCTGCAGAGAAGGGAAGCGGGCTTGGGACGGAAGAGGGCCTTGTGGGGAACGGGGTTTTGTGGGGAACAGGCCTTGTGGTGGACAAGGGAGGCGGGCCTTACGGAGGAGGGAAGCGGGCCTTGTAGGGAAGCAGGCCTTGTGGAGGAGAGATCGAAGCGGGCCGAGACGCAAAGTCTGTCACAAAGCTGACAAAGAATATTCTGCAGACTTCGAAATTTGACAAAAGAAACCTGGAAAGATTTGATTCACTTTGTCAAAGGTTCATGAAGCAATTTTGTCGTAAAATGTGCGGCCAAATTGTTGCGGTTACTGCAATCGAGCTGTCGCGGTAACTGCTTCATATTTAGTCGCGGCAGCGAACGCGTCTCAGCACACCTAGCGGTCCAGTAGACAGGGGTTGATATTTGCCTGGCCTACGGCCGGTGCGAGATGCGGTGAGCCTGCTGGGGTTGCCCGAAATCCATGGCAAGCATTGGGCAAGTTGGATCGTGCTCTCTTTCCAGGATCGCTCCCGACCCTAATTTTGGCCGCAAGGAGCTCATCCTGGTTCAAGGCGTGAAAGCAACAGTATTCAACATAGCTGAGATTTATTCAAGATTTGCCAGCATCCCTCGATTTGGGAGCAGATTAACATGGACTACATCCTGGTCCCTCCTGCGTTCGCATTTGGAGAGTTGATATAGATGATTGTTACGGCAATCTTCGCAATATCAATATACAAAGAGATCTTTGAATTCTCAGCTTAGTCTGCTTTCCTCAGGATCTTTAACCCCTCCCTCTCGTGCTCCCTTTTCGGAGTCCCCTTCCTTAAAGTTCTTTGTTGTCCGTGAGATCGATGCTACTCGGCAAAAACTCCAAGTGGAACCTCAGGCGGGGCAGTGCCACAGGGGAGGGCCTTCGGATCAAACAAAAGGGAAATTCGGAGAACTGAACGGACTTTAAGGAGTTGTTTTTCTTAGCAATGAGCAGCCCGCTCCAGTGGATCACCTTGGAATCTTCCTCGCTTTGACGTGGCATCCAAAGGCCACCTTGGCATCGCCTCATTTTCAGAGCAATCGGAACTTCGGAGAGCATTCCCACTTCCGCGGCCAGGGAGGAGCGCTGCTGGGTAGCTCCGGCGCATGCTTGCGTATCAGGGTTCTCGTGCGATGCCTCAGCTCGTGCTGAGCCACTACGTACAGAGTTTGTAAATGAGAAGTTCAACATTTCAGAGAGATGGGTTTTTCTTACGATGAGCAATGTGTGTGTGTGTGTGTCGAGTTCAGGTGACGGTGAAGCCTGATTTATTCTTTATTTCAAACTCTGCGGTGTTTAAAAACATTGAACGATTTGCAGCGCAAGTTGCTTAAAATCAAATCTTGGATGCTGGAAAAGCCTTCAAACTTCTTTGCGATCTGGTGAGACTTGCTGCAGCTGGGTTTGCGCTTGGTGTTCAGGCCAGGGCCATCTTGAATGCTGATGGCACGGACTACACCGGCAATTATGACTGCGCAGTGAGTTGTGGTTCAATGCTCTTGCGATAGCTAGACTTGAGCAGCATCTATCTAATGCGGGTTCTTTTTTGTATGCAAAAATCTATTTAAAAAGAGCCCAATTTTGTATTTCTGGTTTGCAGCCGCCGCGTGGAGTTGCTTCTCCAGAATAACAAGGTCCCTTGTACATGCGGCTCGCGTACTTTGTAGGAGACGTGCGTTCGAGACTACCTGCCTCCTACCCTCATTAGTCAGATGCCAGATGCGCGATTTGAAAGCCTTGGTTTTGAGCGTTTGAGCTACATTCGTTGGTAGAGTTTCGAGAAGCGATTGGGAGCTGGTGCTGAGCCTAGGTTCAGATCCCGTCAATTCAGAAATGAATGTCGCTGGAGCCTCAGGCTGTGTCTGAACGGAGGACAGGACTGGCGCTAGCCAGCTTTGTGCACAGTCCCGTCTGAATTTTTGTTATTTCTTTTTCACTCGCAAACATGTTGGAAAACCTTGCGCAGAACGTGTCCTTTTTTGGGTCAAAATGAAAAAACGACGTAAATTACGAGGTTTGGCTAAATAACCATGGACAAACCTAGTGTTTTTTTGTGTTTATTGTTTGTAACAGTCTGTTAGTAAAGCTTTGTTGGGAAGCCAGAGGCGGTCTGAATCTGTTGGTAAGAATTTGTTGCTAAAAGAGAGGCGGTAAGAAGGGAGCGCTAAGAATTTGCTGGTTAGAATCTGGTGGTAAAATGTGTTCTCGGTTTGGATGTAATGTTCCTTCCATTTGGGCTCCGTTTTTTGGACAGAAAAAAGGCAACCCAAATTGCGCAATGTTCTATCAGCTCAACTTCTAATTATACGCAAGGTTGGAATTTACAGGCTTTACAGTACAAAGGTTTTGTTCAAAACATGGAAAAAAGAGGTGTTTTTCCGGTGTGACGGAGGTGTTGGGGGTCAAAATGACATAGCGGTCTCAATTACGAGGTTTGGCTAAATGGCCATGGAAAAACCTAGTGTTCTTGAGGGAAAACGCAGTGATCACCAAACAAGGGAGCGAATTAAGTACAGGGAGGTGGACCGCTTGGCTTGTGCCATTTTGGCTCAAGTGGTTCACCTCCAGTTTGTAGAGGGATTTTTTTTCCTTTGGGGAGGGATAGCCATCCGCGGTCGCATGTTTTCTCCATGGAACCAACCGGATCAGTTCACTACTGTCACTCACGTGTTGACGCACTTCAACGTGCCGGACATGGTTTGGGAGGCGACGATGCGCCAGGTGGGGAATCTTGCAGAGACCTTAGATTGCTGGCAGCCCTTCCGCAAGTTGCCATCACTACCGCGTGTGGGAATGCAGTGAAATCAGATGGCGATGCTTTGACACCGGTGGAGGCGACCATGGTTGGATTGGTGTGGCGAATGGCTAGGCGGGTGATGGCCCATCAAGCTGGAGTGGCCGAGGATGCCTTCAGGGACGTGGATCCCTGGCTACCGCAGGAAACAGCTGGGAACCGGGGAACTGGAGATACAGGTGCTCTTGGTGCAGCCCCGGCTGGGACAAGTTCAGTGAAGGAACATCTACTCAAGATGTCGCCTCTCATCGATCAAGGTGACGACTCGGAGCTAACACCAGCGACTCCGGACCAGGCGCATCAGTGGGTGCAGAGCTTTGTCATGGTGATGGGTGCAATGCCAGATGAGACAGAGGAGCCCACGGCGAACCAGTTGGCTGCACTGAACAAACGAGTAAACAGGATGGGAACAGCGCCATACACAGATTTTGCTGTGTGGGTGCCGTCCGAGCGGAAGATGTCGAAGAACCACCGATTCCGAATCTTTCATCCACTAGGTGATGGATCATATCTTCAACGAGACGTACCAGGACCGAGGAGCTTCCAGGCATGGGCAAGTTCGTGGAGGGTGTTTCGAGCTGCCTGCTTGATGCTGAAGGTGGCGTCATTGGCAAGCTTGGAAACGTATTACCGCCAAGTCGAGAAGCTGGTGATCCAATGGCCGCAGTGTTGGGGATTGGTTTGTGCAGCCGAGGACCATGCCAGAGCGGACAAGCTGGAGAAGTGAAGAGGTTACCTGCTAATCGAGGAGGCGCAGGGTAGGCAGGTTCCGAGGGATTGGAACAAAGTGGACCCTTGGAGCTGCATCTTCGTGTGCTTGGCAAAGGATGAGCAATACTGGAATGACAAAGTAAACGTACCAGCAGCAGCTTGGATAGCGGCCGGAGAAAAAGGAGCACGGGTAGTTGCAAGCGAGGCCGCAGTGACAGCACGCTTCCCAGGTCATGTTGGCAAGTCAAGGGGCGAGGACAGTTCATCGCCGTCAACGAGGGTGACAAGTGCCAAGGAGAAGAGACAAGCCCGGAAGAGAAAGATCCAGGCGGAGAGACAGGAACTCCGTGACATCAAAGCAAGGATGGGTTCAACATCGGGTGGGAACGCGTCAAAGGAGCACAAGGGCAAGAGCCGAGGAAGGACCAAGCAGGAAATCTAGATCTGCTTCAGTTGGGCATCAGCCTCGGGAGTTTGCGCCAACGTAGCCCCAGGAGGAGAGTGCTTGGGGCAAATCAAACGAGTCCAAAAGTGCCGCCTTTGCCTCAGTCCGTCTCACCAGGACCATCAATGCAAGAAGTTTGAGATGGCCTAGCGAACCTTCACAGTGGCTTCGTGGCCGATGTGGGGAAAACAACTGGTCAGTGTTCTGGTGGTTGGGTTGTTGGGGTCCCCTTTCACTTCCCCTCCCCTTTTGCTGTGCGCTGCAGCTTTGGGCCAAGATGGCTGACCCTGGCGAAGCTGTGGATAGGAGCGGGGAAGATGTTCCTGTTCCGGATGCCATGGCTGTTGCGTAGTTTCACTTATACGATGAACTGCCCGAGGACAGCGCACCTTTCCATGGCTGTTGCGGGTGCTGCGAGCGATGTGGCTGCGGCGCCGTCAAACAGCGCGGAAGGGGAGGAGACAAAGATGCAGCCGAAGTTGATGCCAAAGAGAGTCATCGAGGCGCTTGAGAATGCAAAGGATTCGAGGACTTCAGGACGAAGAGGGTGTTCACTTACCTTCATGCATTCTCGGGAGGTAAAGATGTCTTTGGTGATGCAATCAAGAAAGAGGCGGAGAAGGCCAGGTTGAAGTGTGAGGTCACCGCGCTGGATAGAAAGAAGGAAGCCAACGTGGACCTGAAAGACCTGGATACAGACAGGAAATTGGTGGGCCAGCTTTGCAGAGGTGAGTGTGATGGGTTTCGCTCGGGTTTCCCGTGCAACAGCTTCTCACGGGCACGTTGAAACCCCTTTCCTGGAGGCCCGCCGCCAGTCAGGTCATCAGAGGAGATCTATGGCCTTGCAGGCCATTGCAGACACAGATCGAGGCGGCTGAGGATCGAATGGTATACAAGCGGTTGGAACACTTGAGAATCCCTGAGGGGACGACAAGTGTGGCCCGGCATGGCAACTCCCGGAGTTAAAGCAGTGCCTGGACAAGACCAAGAGCGTGCAAGTCGCTTTCAACACCTGCCAGTTCCAGTCGCGTCAGAAGCCCAGGCACTACAAGCCACTTAGCCAGGCTGGAGGGCATAGCGAGCCTTGGAAGAGTCTGCAGGTGTCCAGCCTGGGTGAAGAACGGGCAACTGGTGGGAGGCGCAAGACGGAGCCATCATCGGGACAGTACCCTGAGGAACTTAGTGAAGCAGTTGCGATGAAGATGGAGTTCTGGAGGCATCAAGTGAAAGTGAAAGGAAAACTGGTGTCAGAACTCCAAGCGAAGTGGGTGGACAACGAGACAAAGAAGCTGGCGACCAAGGCTTCCAAAGCGACGGAAGCAATCAAAGGAGTGAAGAGAACAGTGGAAGAGGCTTTGAAGGCGGAGGGCTTGGAAAAGGACAGGATTCCGTCATCAACAAAAGGAGTTCCAACCAAGGTCATCAAAGAAGCCCTGAATGACGAAGCGATCGGGGGCATGCGCAATCCTTCTCGAAGCGTGGAGAGGTTGTTCCAAGTACGAGAAATTGGCAAGGACCTACTTTAATGCCTGTTGAACTTGTGAGCTTATAACATAACTTATAACTATGCTAACATGAATTATAAGTAGGGTAAGTGGGGTTGTAAGTTGGACAAGTCAAAATAACTTTAAATATAAGTATTGAAAAAGTTATAAGTTATTTACAAAAACTTATCAGGGTTATAAGTTAACTTAGGGGCAACGTAGTAAGCTACTTATAAGTAACTTATGGGGTTGTAAGTTCCTTACGGGGCACACACAACGTAAAACCTATGTCGCACCTTCCGTCCAACTCTTATATAGCAAACATATAGCTCAACTTTTTTCATGGGCAGATCAAAATTTTCAAAATTCCAACCAACATAAAAACAATTAACTTCTAATTTCTTCAACAAGTTCCGCACGTTGACTTTACGCTGCAGATAAATGCATGTATATACATATATAAATGTATATATACTTGTGTTGCGCAAGTTTCTTTTTTGACATATTTGGGGAGGGTTTGTTTTAGTTTGCATGTTCTCAGGGTTGCATGTTTGCATGGGGAATTCATGTGTGGCGCTCTGTGGCTGTTTGGCTGTATATTTGCGTGGCTCGCCCGCAACTACGCTGGCTCGCCGCGTAGACTTCTTTTTTTTCTTGCCAATCAAAGCCATAAGCTGAAACGATGGCCGCTTTGCAGTACTTGGCATCGGCTACGCGTCTTTACGGTGAAATGCAACCTATGCAACCGTATATGTTTCAGCGGCTGGTCGAACTGAAGCAAGCCTGCATAAATTCGCAGTTGGAGGAGCATCACGATACGTTTCACATTCAGTTCGTGCCCCCCTCGGGGCACTGGGGACAGAAATTTGGGATGATGTGCATCTTTCCAGACTTCGATTTGTGCTCAGCCCTGAAGAAAATGAGTCGGCTCACCGAGGCATTCTTGGGACTACTCGCAAGAAGCGAGGATGAAAGTGAGCGAGGATTTGGTAAGAGTTTGTATAACTTCATCAAATTCATTGACATGGCCCTGACAACAAAATCAGCCAGTGTTTTTCTGACCAAGCATCCCCATACCTTGGAGACCTGGAACGACCTGCTGACCTTTGCTGTGACTTGCACATGTTTCATCCATGTTCCTTGTTATATTCTTTTTAAATTTTGTTTGTTTTTTTTGGCAGTTTTTTGGGGGCAGATGCATTTGGTTGAATTCTTTGCAGCCCTGCATGAGGCCAACTACGCACGGGCGATGGATGCGGAATGGAACCCTCCTGAACCTCCTCAGCGTCCAATCTATATGGCCCCAGCAGAGCCAATGTGGCCTGTGACGCACAGAAACAGGTGGAACCGCAATCGACCCAAAGCCATGCCAACATTGACATTTGATGCTGTGGGCACCCCAGTCAACCGCTATGCGCCTGATCATCTTCAAGCTCCCAGGAACCGAGACCCTTGGGAAGAAGTGCATTCAGCTGATGCTTGGAGCCATGACCCATTTCTGGAACCTTCCACGCCAATGGGAACAATGGGAGCCAGAGTGAATGGTGGCCATGGTTTTCCACAAGCACCTGCACCGCCTGCGCCTTCGCAAACCTCTCACAGTTGGGAACCAATGAAAGTTGAGATGGTTGAGCAGGAGTTTGAGTGCTGAATGCAAGGTTGATGGTCATGCTTGACCAATGCTCGCGGAGGGCAGAATTTTTCCAAGCTTTCTAGGCGCCGAGATTCGCTTGATTGGAGCCCACTTTTAAACTGCAAAAGCCTGAATGGTTTTTGCTGGAATCGGGTTAGCAATGGTCTACCCTGAAATCGCTGGTGTGCTTGCTGAGGATTGCCCGGCAGGAACCCAACCTGTATAGATCGTGCCAACAAGGTGCAAGAAAAAAACAACGCTGCTGCTGGGTTTTGGTTTTACTTGGTTTGTTTGTTTCCTCAAGTGAAGGGGTGCTGTGCAATGTGTTTCAATTGGTTTGTGTGATTGGTTCAGTTGAAATTTCTTAACCTCGAGTTAGTTAACACACTGCTCCAGCTAACACATCAGATATTCATGGATTCTTTGCCCTATAAACCATCAGAGGTAAAAGGATTAACTTATGGTTTCTTACCTCAACACGCATGTTGATTGCAGGACACATCAGAAGAATTTAAAAGCATTGTCAGGAAAATGTCAGGACCGTGTCAGGGGCATGTCAGAACCATGTCAGAACCGTGTCAGGCGCGTGTCAGGGGCGTGTCAGGGGAGTGTCAGGGGCGTGTCAGGGGAGTGTCAGGGAAGTGTCAGGGAAGTGTCAGTTAATTTCTAAATGGTATACATGCACATTTGTGTATACACCAAAAAAACCATACAAGCCTCTACCATGCAAGTCTCATTGAACTCTTCCATTTGAACTTGAACCCAACACAAAGTTTGCTGCCAATCTTCAAACTGCATGCTGCAGTCAAGCTACCACAGCATGATTGTAAATCATCTCAAAACTTTTTCAAACAATTTTTGAAATAATTGAGTTCAAGCTTGCTGTTCAAGATGGGTTTCATTCTGATATGATGTCATTCGTTGCAAACGGTTCCTGGGATGTTGGAAAACTGATATTCAAAATGCGGAGGGTTTCAACTACATGGTTTATATGCACCCTGGCATTCTAACTGATATTCAAATAGTTCTGGTGTCACACAAAGGGTACAATTAAGCATGTTTCGTGGGTTTAGTTTGGCAACTTATTTTATACATATATACTATCTATATATATATATATATGTACATATCCCGCTGGGCGAGCCTCAGCAGGGACTATTAATTCCAAATGTACACACACACACACATATATATATACAAACATAAATTCACTATATACATGAACACGTTTTTTCAACATTGATGCATGCCCATGGCCAACCACCATGTTGTCTCTGCGGGAAGCTTTTCCACTCAAGTGGCTATAGGTCGAGGTATAGCCCGACCACGATTGGTTGAAAGGAAAAACATTGGAGGCTCGACCCCAATTTTGAAATTTCGAACCCATGGAGCATGGAGGTGACAGCAGTGGGGCGAATGGAACGGGGACACCAGGACCAAGTTCAGCCACTGAGGATGCTGCGCATCGAGATCATCGAGAAGGACTTACCGCTGACCAGAAAAAACAGCTTTTGCAGAAGATGGTCGACTTTAGAGGTTCGTGTCGTATTATGTATGAAGTGTTTCATTTGATGGAGGCACATGTGGAGCTGATGGACACGTTGCGTGACTTTTACTTGGATCACCTGCTGTTTGAATTGCCTGATGCGGTGCACAAAATCGTCGACCACGTGGACAAGGAACATCTCAGGTTACAAAGAGAAATCTGTGGAACGACTATTCACGAGACAACAGTGAGAACAAGACCTGCACATGCAGCTGCCACAAATCAAGAAAAAAACACAAGTGAAAATGAAACGGGTTGCGGAGAAAAACATGAAGGAGAAACAACTGCAGCAGCTGCCACGAGCCAAGAAGAAAAAAAAGCAGATGAAAATGATACTGGCGGCGATTTTCATGAGTGCGCTTGATGGCAAAATTGCCAGCCAAAGATGATCGCAAATTTTGAAGTGCGAAAAAATGTGCGCGCTATTCAGGGCTTGGGGGCTTGGACAGGAGACACACTTCAAACTTCAATCCAACCATTTGCATATTATATAATTATATGATTATACAATTCCTATGGACAACATTCCAATATATAAGTATGATTATTTTATTTACATCCTATTCTTATCCAATTATTTGTATATTGGTCAATGATTCAATATACATATACATATATTTATATATATATACGACTATTCAAATTTGGATTCACTTTTTGACTTTGTATCAAGCATTCACTGCCGAAGGTTTGCCATAAACAGTTCTTTGATGTGAATTTTAAAGCGGCTATTCCAAACAAACCAGCATGTTTTCGAATAAATTCTATTCATGCAATCAAGAAAATTGCTTTGCTACGAGCTATATATGCAAGAATCGTTTTTCAATTGTACATCAAGAATGCATGCGGGGGAGCCATTGCCAGAATCATTTTGCACACTAAAAACATGTTGCGTGGAAAACACATTCTTTGATACTGTGTGTAAAGTCAACGTGCGGAACTATATATACCTAAGAAAAACGCTAATTAAAGTGGTGAAAGCAAAAAACATCTTAGAATTCACATGTTGCCCCATGATTTTTTTGGGCGAGAAAAAAAAGGCATGGAAAATACACGGAAAAAACGATGCAACGTGGGGAACTTATAAGTTACTTACGAGTGAACTTATAACCGCTATTTTTCTAGTTGCCATAAGTAACTTATAAGTTCAAGTTATAAGCTCACAAGTTCAACAGGCACTATAGTAAGAGGGAAGTGGGAGGACTTCGTGACGCAACATCCCGAGGCAATCGACGCAGGCGAGAACTATGGTGATCCGGAGCTGGAGCTGGACAAGGACCTGGTGGCCAAATGGAAGACAACGGTGATGCGAGAGCTTGGGGCAAGGGCCAGCGAGATAAAGCTCAAGGCGGTGGATCAAGAACCTGGGGGAGTTCATCCGGTATGGTGTGCCGATGGGTACGGAGCTGGAGATCCCGGACAGTGGGGGCATCTTTCCACTTATCTTTCAGGAACGACTGGAAGATGACATCCCCATGTTGGAGTTCGAGACATTGCGGCGCATGACCAGCTCTAAGTCCGTGCAAGAGAACCCCCAGGACGTGAAGGTGGAGATCGACAGATATGAGAAGAAGGGCTTTGTTGTGCGGAAGTCTTGGGACTGGATGGAGGCAAACTTCCACTGGGGCACCTGCAGCAAGATGGCGCTGATCGTGAAATCAAAACCTGATGGATCAGTAAAGAGAAGGATAGTGATAGATATGAGGTGGTCAGGCGGAAACCAAAGAGCAACTGTTCGAGAGCGGTTGATCCTACCTAGGATATCCGATATCGGACCTTCTCTGGGGCCTCCGAACCATGGTGCAAAGGAGCGAGGAACAAGAGCGACGGATGGCCAACTTCTACGGTTCAGTGGGGGCAAAGGATTGGCAGGAGATAGAGTTCATCATGATAGACCTGAGAGATGCCTTCTGTCATTTCGCCATCCGCCAGGCGGAATGGAAGCATGCAGTGACGCCGGACGAAACAGAGTCGGGGGCACTACTGTGGGTCACAATGCTCTTCGGGTACAAGGCGGCGCCCTACTTGATGGCGCGGTTGTCAGCTGCCATTGCGACCGTCCGAGCAACAATCTCAGATCTACATGGATGACATCATCCTGGCGTTGAGAGGACCGGCGACGCACAGAGCGAAGTTGGTGGCGCTGGTGCTCCACACCCTGGAGATCTTCGGCGTGCAGGTGGCGCATAATCCAATGGATTGGGGCAACCTTTGAAATCAAGAATCAATGGGGTCTGATGATATCCCGCCAACCGAAGATGATCGAGGAGATAAAGGACGAGGGGGGCACGTGGCTGAGCAAAGGGATGATCGCCATGAGGAAGATCGCCAGAAAGCTCAGCTGGATAGCAGGAGTGCTGCCTCGACTCAGGTCGGCGGTCAACATGTTCTACGCCACCTTAGCGGCTGCCGAGAGAGAGGAGCTGGAGGGCATCAACAAGGAGAGTAGCAGAACTTCCGCTGAACGCCAGAACACAGGCGGGGAGAGAGGAGCCTACGGAGTCGCAAGCTTCAGCCCAGCCAGTGAACAAACCGCCCAAGTCCAAGCAAGTCATGGAGCCCAACGAGGTGGTGGTCAACAACAAACCATTGGTGTCTATAAGCTCACGAGGCAAAGTCGCTCATCGTGTCGCGAGAGCTGACTGGGGTCTTTCCATCGACAGATGGACCGCGACATGTGGTTGGAACTTCGCGAAGAACAATGTCAAAGTAGAGTTGACTCGTGCCAAAGGAACCCAAATACCTGTTTGCCGGAAGTGCAAATCCTTAGAGGAGGGGCGCGGCAAGGTCAGAGGAGGGGTGCAATTGGCGCAGCGGTTGGAAAGCTAGCTGCAAAATAGCTAGGTGGAAAACCAAGCGGATGAAACAAGCGCAGATCTGACCGATCGCTGGAGAAGAATGCCTTCTTGACACTGGCAGGGGGGGTGGGGTGTCAAACGAAAGAAGCGCAGTGTTTGGGGGAAAACGCAGTGAGCGCCAAACAAGGGAGCGAATTAAGTACAGGGAAGTGGACCACTTGGCTTGTGCCATTTTGGCTCAAGTGGTTCACCTCCAGTTTGTAAAGGGTTTTTTTTCCCCACCCACGCACTCCTGTGGGAAGAGGGGTGCAATTGGCGCAGTGGTTGGAAATCTAGCTGCAAAAGCTGGATGGAAAACCAAGCCGATGAAACAAGCGCAGATCTGACCGATCACTGGAAAAGAATGCCTTCTTGACACTGACAGGGAGGGTGGGGTGTCAAACGAAAGAAGCGCAGTGTTTTGCGGGTAACAGTCTGTTGGTAAAGTTTTGCTGGCGAGCCAGAGGCGGTCAGAATCTGTTGGAAAGAATCTGTTGGTAAGAAAAGTCGGTAAGAATGGAGCGCTAAGAATCTGCTGGTTAGAATCTGGTGGTAAAATTTGTTCTCGGTTTGGATGCAATGTTCCTTTTATTTGGGTTCCGTTTTCTTAGAACAGAAAGAAGCAAACCAAATTGCGCAATGTTCTATCAGCTCAATTTCCCATGATATACGCAACCTAAATTTCGCAAGGCTCTATCATTTCAACCGACCATCATATACCATCAGATGTTCCTCTGGCCGCCAGAATCACTCCCCCCAGCGTGGATGGGGAACTGTTTCGCAATGTTTCATAATTTCAATATACGGCGGGGACAGCCGTTGCGCCCACATCACAAGTTATGTTGAGATTCCAACCATCCCAACATTTAACCAGTTCCACGCCTATAACCAAGTATCATTTCATCATCATATCGCCCTATGCAAACTTTGCGTTAACTCAGTGTGTGTGTGTCAAACCCTGTACCGAAGGGTTGTTGCTGTCTACTGTACATAGCGCAGGGGGCCAGGAACCCATGACTGTCTGTGCAAACTTACTGCGACAAGTTGAACTGTTGATCAAGCTGTTCCAGTACCGCGTTCCAATTGTCTCAAGATTTCAGCTGACAGCCGCCGCTGCAAGTCTATGTTGAGAGTTCACTCGCCCAAGAGTTAGCCAGAATCCTCGTATCCAGAAAATCATGTCACTATCATAGCACCCTTTGCAGCTTTGCGTTTATTCAGTGTGTGCGCCATAACATATATCGAAGCAAATTCATATTATATGATGTTATGGTATGTTATGACTTGTCTCTGAGGACCTGCAGCCAACGTTGCGACTCAATTTCGACGAGGCGAGATGTGATCCATCATGTCACGAGCTGCCAGATCGACCTGGGTTCAGCCAAGGAGATTAAATTCGGTGATGATCCGATTGCCACCCTGCGAGCGAAGTCTGCTGGCCTTGACTTTGGAAGGGAGAGACCAGTGGCACTGGGAACAAAATGATGGCGCCAGACCCAAGATGTCCGAAACAGAAGTGACCAGTGTTGTTCAATGTTTTTTCAATGGTTTGACACACTGCTTGACTCTATCAAAGGCGTGAAAGAATGCTTTGGAAAAGGTTTGCGTCGAAATAGAATGGGCTAACGCCCAGGTGCCGCCAACCCCAACAATGCGAGGAAGACGCAAGTAGCCAGAGAAGGAAAGATAAGCAAATTTTGATGCTTTTTTACTCACGGTTGAAAACTTCACAACAATTCCTCCTTCCTTCATTTAGAAGGGCTGAGAGCGCATAGTTGTCGTCGGCGTACTCGTTGTGGCTCTTGTTTCTGTTGCTGTTGTTGTCGGTATCGTTGTTGTCGACGTTGTTGCAATTGTTGCCATAGTTGTTGTTGTGGGTGGTGGTGGTGGTGGTGGCGGTGTAGGTGTTGTTGGTGTTGGTATTGTTGTAGTTGTTTCTGCCGTATTTCTTATTCGTGTTGGCGCGCTTGCTGCTTTTGGCTTGCGTGCTGTTGCCGTTTTTGCTGCGTTTGGAGTTGCTGTGCCTGTGATGGGCGTTGGGATCTGAGTGCTGCGTGTGGTCCGGATGCCGCTTGCGTTTTTGTTGCTGCAATCGTTACTGGTGCTGCGTTTGTCATGGCTGCTGTTTCTGCTTTGGCTTGTGGTGGTGTTGCTGTTGCTGCATGGGGCCTTGCGCTTGTTTGTTGCAATCTTGTCGTGGTTGTTAATGTTTGTGTGTGTGTGGTGTTGTTCTGGATGCCATTGTTTCTGCTTGTGTTTCTCTTGTGGTTTTGGTTGTTGTTGTTGTTGTTGTTGTTGTTGTTGTTGTTGCTGTTGCTGTTGTTGTTGTTGTTGTTGTTGTTGTTGTTGTTGTTGTGGTCGTCGTTGTTGTTGTGGTTCTTGCTGTTTCTGTTCTGACTGGTGTGGTTGGTGCGTTGTTTGTAGGGTCGGATCCCGGTGTTTCTCTTGTGACATGTGGTCCTCGCTGTTGCTGCTTTTATCGTTGGTGGTGACAGTGTTGGGGTTGGTGTTGGTCTTTGTCGTTTTTGTTGTTGCTTTTGTTGTTGTTGTCGTCGGTGTCATCGTTGTGGCTGTTGCTGCTG
>VSDK01000748.1:180451-201522 GCA_009767595.1 Symbiodinium kawagutii | reverse complement strand
ACAGCAACAATCACAACAATCACCAACAGCAACAATCACAACAATCACCAACAGCAACAATCACAACAATCAAAAACAGCAACCATCCAAGATCACAACAATCACCAACAGTAACCACCCACCACCAACAATGAGCAACTAGAACAGCAAACACAATTGCAGCAGGCTTTGCCAATGGGGGGGTTTTGCTCAATCAACAACATGAACCACCAAATCCTTTGTGGAAGTGTGAAGCACCGACATCTATCAAATAATCTTGGAAGTAGGAGTTTGCTTTCCCAAAATGCAGAAAATACCATGCAAAGTAGGAGTTTGCTTTCCCAAAATGCAGAAAATACCATGCAAAGTAGGAGTCTGCTTTTCCAAAATGCAGAAAATACCATGCAAAGTAGGAGTCTGCTTTTCCAAAATGCAGCAAATACCATGCAAAGTAGGAGCCTGCTATCCCAAAATGCACCAAATACCGTGCAAAGTAAGGACTGATTTCCCCAACTGCAGCAAATACCATGCAAAGCAAGATGCTTATTTCCCCACGTGCAGCAAATACAACGCAAAACACGAGGCTGACTTCCCAAAATGTTGCAAATACCACGCAAAATGACAGGTTCTGGCTCGAAACTGCTGCAAATACCAGGGGAAGGGCTCCAGGAAAGGAAAAAAAAGAAAAATTCCCCAAACTAAAAAAAATAAATCCCCCAAACAATTTCCAACCCCTTTTCTTCCTCCAAGAATCCCTATAGCAGGTTCATGTCATGTGTGGCTGCCTTGGCATCTGTGCCTCTAGTTTTCGCGGAACACAACCTAACAGCCCAGGCCCCTGGAATCTTAGCAATGATGCGCCAGTCATTCATAGCCAGACCTCGCTATGAAGATATAATCTTTGATTGGTTCGTTTAGTTCATCGAATATGAGTTGGAACCAATTACCTATGGGAATATGGTTCATGGGTTTGCGGTACAATAAGTATTGTACCATCTAATTACCTGCCCGACTCACAATGATAGTGTAGATTCCATGTGGTAGGTGTCTACCTTCTGTTTGTTTTTCCGTGGTAGGTGGCTGGAAATCAATCTTCGGAGGACCATCCCCAAAAATCACATGTCTTCATCCGAAGCATTGATCGAGGTTGCCGCCAGCGCAACATGCAACAACTCCGTTTGATCTCAGAGGCACTGGTCGCAGCCCCTGGAAGTATGTGTGCTATGTCGGCCTCTGTTGGAGAGTGGAACTTCCAAGAACGCGCAAGTGTATCAATTCTAGGATTGCACTTCCACTGCAGTTCATCTTCAGTCGCATCCTCGGTGAGCTTTGCTGATCATTTGAGCGTGCAACAGTTTTATCCATTGAGTTCATTCGAACTATCTCATTTTGACGCACTTGTTGCGCACATTGGCTGATAAAACATGTAACTCCAATTTCGCCATTGATGGTTGTGACAGGGTGCCACCAATCAGATGTGTGAAGCCACCAATAGAGTAACGCACCACAGCTGTACTTGTACTCCATCGAGATGCCAATTCCACCGGTACCGAACCATGTTAAAAACCTTGCGCGCGGAAGCATCAAAGCAATCCGTGCAAAACAAGGTCAAGCAAAACATGGTACCCGTCCTCGGCAAAACATGAAGTACATGAAATTGCGATGAGCCCCAAATTTTTTTTACTGGGCGAAACCGCTCTGAAAATCATTTTGCAGCAAGCATCCTGGACACATATCAGCTTGCAACGTATTTATCCAAAGTTTGGTCGGCCTACTGAGGGTTTTGCGATGTTTTCCACGTTTTCTTTGCGCATCTTGACGTGCCGGAAGCAGGTGGAGACGTTGCTGGATAGCTTTGCAGAATCAAGGGCTGAGATGATCCAGAGGCCTGAATCCACCGTGTCATGTTTTCAAAAGGAAGTTTCGACATGTTTTTTTTCATCTATATATGTACTATTAGACCTTGTAACAAGCTGATATCATGGTGTAAGCACTGAAAGAATGGCTACTTGCTGCAAAAACGAACGATGTCGGTCTGATGTTGTTTTTGTTGGACTGACTTGCTGGGACCTGGCCTGCCTGAGTCTCATCAACTTGCCCCCAAGCTGGTCGCGCCATGTTTGGTGAATTCCTTCCATGTTTCAGCAAAGCGGAGATGTCATGCCTTGAACATTGACACTGTGTTCCTTCACCGTGGATTGGCAATTCTGTGGTACCAATCAACAGACATCATGATGTCCACAGATGCTGGAGCCTTTTCTGAGAAACACCAAGCCGGATGCAAAGTTCATTGTTGCTTCGGGCTCTACATTTTCAAGCATGAACTCTTTGACAACTTTTGACTCTTTGTGCAATTGAGCTGCCTTTCAGATGCGCTGCTGGATGTCAACAAACAGGCCTGGTTCTAAGATTGGCACTGTCGGAACGCAGCTTTGATCGCACTTCTACTTGTAGGATGACTTACAAGAATTGTTTGACATGAGGCATGTTTCTCTTCGCATTATTTTTGACAAAACATTCCGTCAGAGCGTGGTAGATTGGCAGAGGCCCACAGGCATGAAAAACCAAAAGCAACAAAAACACAAACACACGACAAAACCATAAAACACCACAAGAACCAGACAAATGGGTAACAGAGGGTCTTGGTCCATGATTTCTTTTTTGTTTTTTTTTGTCGGTTTCCGTCAGAGGGAGGTAGATTGGCAGAGGCCCACAGGCATGAAAAACCAAAAAGCAGAAAAAACAAAATACACATTTGGCTTTTGTACAGCAGATGACTCATTGTTTTTTCAAGAAATTTTGCTGATAAGTAATGCAAAGCATTGCAAATTTGCGCACGCTGGTCGTGATTTGTTCTGATATTTAGTAGGTATACATAACCTGCCGGAACAATATATTTTTATATATATATATATAGATATAAACATAAAAATACACAAATGTAAATATGGGTATGAGCCTGATTGAACCCGTGTAGCTCGGGCAGGGTAGATATGAGTCACATGCTAGCGCTCGTGTCCACGCGTCAAACGGGTCCCAAGAAGGTATGCTGATTTACATTGAACAAAATTGTTTTGGATTTAGAACTAACCGCGCTTCTTTATATCAGTTTCTACCCAAGAACCCAGCGCCTGTTGATTGTCCAAGAACCTGTTCGGCCCGGTCCCGGCCAATATGAACCTTGGATAATGTTGGAATCAGACAAAATGGCAGCTGCCTGCAAGAGTCAGAAGTGCGCAGCAGCTGGATGTCTTGGGGTGGTGCATTTTGCAAGAATGCCATCGCAGCAGGTAAACATGAGGGCAAAAGGTGTCAGAACTCTATTTGTGCTGTCAAGACCGAATGCGCGCGAGGGCAAATCGTTGCCATTACACATGTCTCGGCTATCCTTCGCCGAAACGATTTCTGAAGCGCTCTCCCGCATTCGCATTTTTGGCTTGAGTTCTGACCCGTGCCTTGATTGTGGAAGCTCCATGGCACGTCTGGAATTTGAATGATGCGTTGACTTTTTGTCCAAAAATTGTACGCTGTTTGCTCAGGTGATTTGAGGCAAGAACGGAGGATCCGGCAGCGAATTGGTTTTGGGCCAGCGTCTTCTTCCAAACGCGCCGACGCGTCCAGGTTTCCTTTCTCCCCGGCTTGCAGGAGAGGAGCGTGTGATTTTATGTCAGCCTCCTCCTTGGGAAGTGGGCGGCGCAAGGCCAGAATCTCAACAGTATACCCAAAGCTCTAGATCCCAGAGAGCTCCGTCGGACCTGAACCGCATACCTCAAGCTACAGATCCCGGTGGGCATGCCGGACCCGAACTAGTAGAAGGGCGCTAGAACGAACGCCAAATTGAACGCCAGACAGAACGACAGAACGCATGCCAGATTGCCAGGTAGAACGTCAGATAGAAGGCCAGAACCTATGTCAGCAAGAATGTCCGGCGCGTGCCGAAAGAGTGCTGAACTCCATGTCAAAACGGATGGAAAGAATGCCGGAAAGAATGCCAGAAAGAATGCCCGGAAAGAATGTCAGAAGACATGCTTGCAGATAGCGAGTAGAATACCGGATTGGATGCTAGGATAAATCGGAAGAATGCCCGAACGCAGGCCAGACAGAAGGTTGGAAAGGAGGCCGGCAAGACTGCCGCGTAGACTGCGCGCGAATATATGCCAAATAGAATGCGATATTTTTCCCGAGAGAGAACGCAGGAAATTTGCCGGAAAGAATGTTATACGCCGGTTCGGTCTAGGATTTTGAGGTGCCTGTGGTGGAGACCCCTGTCCATGGGCAACCTCATTGGAAGTTGGCCCAAACTACTCTGAATTCATGATTGGTTGGGGGCCCGCAGTGCTGTCCAAATAGTCAACTTACACAACCAGGAGGTAGCGCTTAGCAATTTCTCACAAAGTATTATGATCGTTGATATGAAATGGGTGCCGCATTTTGTTCTCTACCTGCGAACGTCTTGGGGAATCTCCCGGCAACCTTCATACAATGATTGGATGCCATACCCTGGCTATCCAGTACTCAGACGAATCGTCGCAGATCTCCAGTCTCATAGGCGGTTCGTGGGTTCCCAGATATCCCTTGGATCTATCCCGTGGTGGATCCACTAGAGCCGGTGCCTTGGAGCTGCCGTGGGAGTGGACCCGGGACGTCGCTGTTCTTCCTGAAATTTGAGCAAAGGAAGGCCCTGGAGGACATCCGTTCTCAAGGCGGGGCCGCTAGGGGTGCCTGGTGCTGGAGGGTTAAATCGCCAACTGTGGTTGAGTGATGCTTATAATGATCAAGGTGTTGGTATGTGTTGGTGTTGGTGAACATTGACTGTAGCAAATGACGCTTGTGAATGAGAATCATTGGTATGTTCATTGTTGACAACAGGTAATCCACACGATGATTCAAAGGGATTATCATTCACAAACATTGGTCCAAATGATGATCATAAAAGCTCATTAATCCCAGTACTGATTAATGATGGGATGGCCAGGGATGTTTCTGGTTGACGCCCACCAGCGCCAAGCTCCCAGAGTGGCTGCGCAAGCAGGTGCCGAAGCTGATCTTGCGGAAATGGAAGAGATTGCCAGCGAACTCATGAGGATGGAAGGGATGGGATTGATATTGCCATCACCATTATATGCGAAATGGGGGGGGGTCACCCCCCCACCTAAAATGAAAAATGCAGGAAGATTTAGGGGGTGCGCCCCCCTCATTTTATAGAAATCTACTTGCTTTCATTTTAAATGTTTTTAAAAGGGGGGTAGGGCCTCTTCACTTTATAGAGAAAAACAAGTTCAACATTGATTTCGTATTTTTTGATTTTTTTACGTTACCCGCCTTCATTTTATAGACAACCATGTTTGTCTGAAATGCTTGGTTTTCACGTGGGGGGCCCCCAAAAATAGACAACGGGGTCCTCATTTTATAGACAACAAGCTGGTAGTAGTTTTTTAGTTTTAGTTTGTAATCTTTTTGTAAAAGTTCAAAATTCATTTATTTTGTTTTGTTAATTTTTTGTTTTGAGGAATTTTGGAACATTATTCCCCAGATAGCTGACCAGCCATAAGGGGTTCTTCCTTCTCTATGGTAGGGCCTTGAATCGGCGCTTTTGTTTGCCGCTGCTTTGCCGCTGCTCATGCTTGTCTCCCTTTGCCTCCCCTTTGTCTCCCCTTTGTTCCCCTTTGTCCCACCTTTGTTTTCTTTGTGGCTCTGGATCGGCGCTTTGTTTGCCGTTGCTCTGCCGCTGCTCATGCTTGTCTCCCTTTGTGTTTTGCCTTTGTGTCCCCTTTGCCTCCCTCGTGGCTCTGGATCGGCTCTTTGTTTGCCGCTGCTCTGCCGCTGCTCATGCTTGTCTCCCTTTGCCTCCCCTTTGTCTACCCTTGTTTCCTTTTGCGTTTCCTTTGTCTCCCTCGTGGCTCTGGATCGGCGCTTTGTTTGTCGGTGCTTTGCCGCTGCTCATGCTTGTCTCTGCTTGTTCCCCAGATAGCTGACAAGCTATAAGGGCTTTGCCTCCCCTTTGTCTCCCCCTTGTCTCCCTTTGCGTTTCCTTTGTCTCCCTTGTGGCTCTAGATCTGCGCTTTGTTTGGTGTTGCTCTGCCGTTGCTCATGCTTGTCTCCCCTTTGTCTTTCCTTTGTCTCCCTTGTGGCTCTAGATCTGCGCTTTGTTTGGTGTTGCTCTGCCGTTGCTCATGCTTGTCTCCCCTTTGTCTTTCCTTTGTCTCCCTTGTGGCTCTAGATCTGCGCTTTGTTTGGTGTTGCTCTGCCGTTGCTCATGCTTGTCTCCCCTTTGTCTTTCCTTTGTCTCCCTTGTGGCTCTGGATCGGCGCTTTGTTTGCCGCTGCTCTGCCGCTGGTCATGCTCGTTTCCCTTCATGTTTGACATTTTGGCCAAAACCATGCAATTCAAAACACAGGTTTATGGTACACACCCTGGAAATTCTTGTACGCAATGCGCCGCTATCTGGGGTCTATGTTGGTGTAATTTTTTGACGTCAAAATCTTTGAGGCATTTTGAGTGAATGTTACTGAAAGGCCAACTGCTCGATCAAAAAAATCACGATGTGTGAATATTGAAGATCTGGCTCATCAACAAAAGCATTTTTGTTTTGAAGGGGCCATGCAATTGTTTGGCATCAAAACCATGAGGAGTTTTGAGCGAGCGTGACTGAAAGGCAAATTGCTCGATCAAAAAACCACGATGTGTAAATATTGAAGGTTGCAAAATTAATTCAAATTTAAATCCAAATTCAATTTCAAATTAGAATTGAAATACAAAAACAAATTGAAATTTGACAAGGATTGGAATATATGATTGAAATTTGAATATGAAATTGAATTGAAGTAAGAATTTGATTTCAAATTCAAATGAAATTCAAAGGTTCATTTGAAATGTGAATTCCGGCATGATTTTGAATTATTTTAAATTCAAAATTCAGTGAATTTTGAATTTGAATTTATATATATATATATTTAGATCATGATTTAAATGGAATTCTTTTTACAATCAAGCACATTCCCTTACTATAAAATGAGGGGGTCCTACCCCCTGTACGGATAATATTATTGTCAAACAATACATTTAAATCATTATTTCAATATAATGCTTTTTACATTTAAGCGCATTCCCTTACTATAAAATGAGGGGGTCCTACCCCCTGTACGGATAATATTGTTGTCAAACAACGCAAATTAATTGCAAAAACAATTTCAATTGTAAATCGAAAACTGATTCAAATTTGAATCCAAATTAAATTTCAAATTGGAATTGAAATACAAAAACAAATTTAAATTTGACAAAGATGGGAAAATATTTTTGAAATTTGACAAGGCATTTAAAAACCCTCCAAATAGGACCGCCTTGACGCGTTTGATCATCTCTATTTGCGAGCTGCCGGGGTGAGTGCAATGAAAACATGCGAAGATATGTGAAGACCGCGAAACCGACCTGAAAGATACACGTTGGTTGGATTGCGGCGGCTCGCATTGTGGGGTTCCAAGCAAGCTGTGCAAAGTGCTCGACATTGCAGACTTTGGGGATTGCAGCGCCAAGCTGCAGGGAAAAAATTGGAAACCAGCTGCGTGTGGTACACCGCCCTGCAATCGTATTTGATTTTAACAACATGTAGATACATGTAGCAACAATACAAGGGATGATAAGATAATACAAGAATAAATAAGATAAAATAAAATATGATAGGCAAAATTAAGCAACAACACCACGAGCATCCACTTACCATGATCACCTATAACATATTACGAAGGATAGCTGCCTGAAGTTGTTTTACTATAAAATGGGGGGGGGTACCCTGCAAACTTTCAGAACCATGGGTAGCGCCCCCTCATTTTAAAGAGCCCATTTTGTTTTATATAATTTTTATGGGGGGGTCACCCCTGGGCATTTTATAGAGTCAATTTCGTTTTAGGAAGAATTTTTGTGGGGAGTTGGTAAGGGGTTACCGCCCCCAATTTAGGAACCCATGAGGGGGTCCAACCCCCAAAATAGGTTTGTAAAATGAGGGGTAAGACCCCCCCCAAATAGTGATGGACATATTTTTGATTGGTTCGTTTAGTTCATCGAATATGAATTGGAACCAATTACCTATGGGAATATGGTTCATGGGTTTGCGGTACAATAAGTATTGTACCATCCAATTACCTGCCCGACTCACAATGATAGTGTAGATTCCATGTGGTAGGTGTCTACCTTCTGTTTGTTTTTCCGTGGTAGGTGGCTGGAAATCAATCTTCGGAGGACCATCCCCAAAAGTCACATGTCTTCATCCGAAGCATTGATCGAGGTTGCCGCCAGCGCAACATGCAACAACTCCGTTTGATCTCAGAGGCACTGGTCGCAGCCCCTGGAAGTATGTGTGCTATGTCGGCCTCTGTTGGAGAGTGGAACTTCCAAGAACGCGCAAGTGTATCAATTCTAGGATTGCACTTCCACTGCAGTTCATCTTCAGTCGCATCCTCGGTGAGTTTTGCTGATCATTTGAGTGCGCAACAGTTTTATCCATTGAGTTCATTCGAACTATCTCATTTTGACGCACTTGTTGCGCACATTGGCTGATAAAACATGTAACTCCAATTTCGCCACTGATGGTTGTGACAGGGTGCCACCAATCAGATGTGTGAAGCCACCAATAGAGTAACGCACCACGGCTGTACTTGTACTCCATCGAGATGCCAATTCCACCGGTACCGAACCCTGTTAAAAAACCTTGCGCGCGGAAGCATCAAAGCAATCCGTGCAAAACAACGTCAAGCAAAACATGGTGCCCGTCCTCGGCAAAACATGAAGTACATGATATTGCGATGAGTCCCAAATTTTTTTTATTGGGCGAAACCGCTCTGAAAATCATTTTGCAGCAAGCATCCTGGACACATATCAGCTTGCAACGTATTTATCCAAAGTTTGGTCGGCCTACTAAGGGTTTTGCGATGTTTTCCACGTTTTCTTTGCGCATCTTGACGTGCCGGAAGCAGGTGGAGACATTGCTGGATAGCTTTGCAGAATCAAGGGCTGAGATGATCCAGAGGCCTGAATCCACCGTGTCATGTTTTCAAAAGGAAGTTTCGACGTGTTTTTTTCTGCATCTATATATGTACTGTTAGACCTTGTAACAAGCTGATATCATGGTGTAAGCACTGAAAGAATGGGCTACTTGCTGCAAAAACGAACGATGTTGTTTTTGTTGGACTGACTTGCTGGGACCTGGCCTGCCTGAGTCTCATCAACTTGCCCCCAAGCTGGTCGCGCCATGTTTGGTGAATTCCTTCCATGTTTCAGCAAAGCGGAGATGTCATGCCTTGTACATTGGCGCTGTGTTCCTTCACCGTGGATTGGCAATTCTGTGGTACCAATCAACAGACATCATGATGTCCACAGATGCTGGAGCCTTTTCTGAGAAACACCAAGCCGGATGCAAAGTTCATTGTTGCTTCGGGCTCTACATTTTCCAGCATGAACTCTTTGACAACTTTTGACTCTTTGTGCAATTGAGCTGCCTTTCAGATGCGCTGCTGGATGTCAACAAACAGGCCTGGTTCTAAGATTGGCGCTGTCGGAACGCAGCTTTGATCGCACTTCTACTTGTAGGATGACTTACAAGAATTGTTTGACATGAGGCATGTTTCTCTTCGCATTATTTTTGACAATGCAGTGCTTTGAGCAACATTTCCGGCATTGACCGAGAACAGCTGCATGCAATATCGGGGCTTTGGCAGTTTTGCAAAAGGAGCAAAAGCGTCGAGAAAACCAAAAAGCAAAAAAACAAAAAAAGATTAAAGCAACACAGCCAGACCATAGGGTCGCAAAGGGTCTTGGGTCCATAGTTTTGTTTGTTTTTGTTTTTTGTTTTTCATTTCCGTCAGAGTGTGGTAGATTGGCAGAGGCCCGCAGGCATGAAAAACCAAAAGCAACAAAAACACAAACACACGACAAAACCATAAAAAACCACAAGAACCAGATAAATGGGTAACAGAGGGTCTTGGTCCATAATTTCTTTTTTGTTTTTTTTTTGGTCGGTTTCCGTCAGAGTGAGGTAGATTGGCAGAGGCCCACAGGCATGAAAAACCAAAAAGCAGAAAAAACAAAATACACATTTGGTTTTTGTACAGCAGATGACTCATTGTTTTTTCAAGAAACTTTGCAGATAAGTAATGCAAAGCATTGCAAATTTGCGCGCGCTGGTCGTGATTTGTTCTGATATTTAATAGGTATACATAACCTGCTTATATACACAATATATTTATATATATATAGATATTTATATAGACATAAAAATACACAAATGTAAATATGGGTATGAGCCTGATTGAGCCCGTGTAGCTCGGGCAGGGTAGATATGAGTCACATGCTAGCGCCCGTGTCCACATGTCAAACGGGTCCCAAGAAGGTATGCTGATTTACGTTGAACAAAATTGTTTGGATTTAGAACTAACCGCGCTTCTTTATATCAGTTTCTACCCAGGAACCCAGCGCCCGTCGATTGTCCAAGAACCTGTTCGGCCCGGTCCCGGCCAATATGAACCTTGGATAATGTTGGAATCAGACAAAATGGCAGCTGCCTGCAAGAGTCAGAAGTGCGCAGCAGCTGGATGTCTTGGGGTGGTGCATTTTGCAAGAATGCCATCGCAGCAGGTAAACATGAGGGCAAAAGGTGTCAGAACTCTATCTGTGCTGTCAAGACCGAATGCGCGCGAGGGCAAATCGTTGCCATTACACATGTCTCGGCTATCCTTCGCCAAAACGATTTCTGAAGCGCCCTCCCACATTCGCATTTTTGGCTTGAGTTCTGACCCGTGCCTTGATTGTGGAAGTTCCATGGCACGTCTGGAATTTGAATGATGCGTTGACTTTTTGTCTAAAAATGTATGCTGTTTGCTCAGGTGATTTGAGGCAAGAACGGAGGATCCGGCAGCGAATTGGTTTTGGGCCAGCGGTCTTCTTCCAAACGCGCCGGCGCGTCCAGGTTTCCTTTCTCCCCGGCTTGCAGGAGAGGAACGTTTAATTTTATGACGGCCTCCTCCTTGGGAAGTGGGCGGCGCAAGGCCAGAATCTCAACAGTATACCCAAAGCTCTAGATCCCAGATAGCTCCGTCGGACCTGAACCGCATACTTCAAGCTACAGATCCCGGTGGGCATGCCGGACCCGAACTAGTAGAAGGGCGCTAGAACGAACGCCGAATTGAACGCCAGACAGAACGACAGAACGCATGCGAGATTGCCAGGTAGAACGCCAGATAGAAGGCCAGAACCTATGTCAGAAAGAATGTCCGGCACGTGCCGAAAGAGTGCTGAACTCCATGTCAAAACGGATGGAAAGAATGCCGGAAAGAATGCCAGAAAGAATGCCCGGAAAGAATGTCAGAAGACATGCCTGCAGATAGCGAGTAGGATACCGGATTGGATGCTAGGATAAATCGGAAGAATGCCCGAACACAGGCCAGACAGAAGGTTGGAAAGGAGGCCGGCAAGACTGCCGCGTAGACTGCGCGCGAATATATGCCAAATAGAATGCGATATTTTTCCCGAGAGAGATTGCAGGAAATTTGCCGGAAAGAATGTTAGAATATACGCCAGTTAGAATGCG
The DNA here is from genome assembly GCA_009767595.1 of Symbiodinium kawagutii. Lineage (NCBI taxonomy): Eukaryota > Dinophyceae > Suessiales > Symbiodiniaceae > Symbiodinium > Symbiodinium kawagutii. Next base: position 189,965 of record VSDK01000748.1, on the reverse strand, counting down.
AACAAGAATGGCCAGAGAGAATGCCAAAATTTAATCCAAGCACAGTTCCAGGAATAGGTTTCTGCCAACCAATAAAATGTCAGAATGAATGCCAGAAGATTTGAAGAAAGAACACCAGGCTATAGGCGCAAAGAATGTCGGAAAGGATTGATGCCGCGAAGAGTGTCAGAATATTATTGAATAAAATTCCTAAATACATAATACCGGGAACGAATGCATGTTGAATAGACCCGCCAGAAAAATTGCCAGGATATGTGCCGGGAAGAATGTGGAATATATGCGAATAAATTGCCGAGGCCCATGTCAGGCTGATTTACCCGAGGTAGAATGCAAGATAGAATGCCAGATTGAAATATGGCGCCCCGTAAGTTGCCAACTGGTACGTTAGAAAGCCTGTGAGCCTCCCGAATGCGGCGTTGGACGTCAGATACACTGGCGCAAACATTGCCAAAAGAGAACAGCAGACGATGTGCAAGGGCGGGGGGGCATGGTGCAAAGTATTTTCAAACGCAGCTAATATTTTTAGAGCCGCGTGCAGCCTGCCTATCATGCTCCCAGGGATAAATCCTGATGCCATTCAAAGGCTGGGAAAGAATCCGTTGTGAAAACTGATTTGCTTCGAGTGGTCCACGTCCTGGCGTATCAGTTAAACATGGTTTGCAGAATTCTTTCCGGTGTTTCCACTCGGCATGTCGTTCTATCTGGAGTGGATGATGGCGTTAGTTTTGGCGTTCTTTCCGGCGCTGTTTTATCTGGTGCATATTCGGGCATTCTTTCTCGCCCATCGGCCTTGACTCTTCCTCTGGGCTCGAAAGCGTTGCAGGAGCCAGGCAGCCCGCTGCTGAGGGAGTTGGGAGGTGTGGCCGCAAGCGGAGCTGTGAGTCAACCAGCGGCCCCCCAGCCACGAAATCTGAGGCTGTCAGCCCGCAGGAGGATCAGGATACAGCTGCTTCATTCCGTGCGAGTTTTTGCTTTTAGCGTTTGTCAAATGAGTCGCAAGTTTTTTTCTTCTCTCTTTTTTTCTCTTCTCTCTCTCTCCCTCTCTTTCTCTCTCTCTCTCTCTCTCTCTCCCTCCTTCCCTCCCTCTCTCTCTCCGTCTTTCTCTTTCTCTTTCTCTTTCTCTTTCTCTTTCTCTTTTTCTTTTGCCTTCATGTGTTTCTTTTTCGCTTCTTTCGTTTTCCTTCGCTTTGTCCGGCCGTTTTACTTTTCCAGTTGTAAGGCCCCGGTGGTGGAGGAGGTGGAGGAGCAGACAGCGTCGTGCTGCATTTTACCTTCTTTGCAGGCATGGGGCCGCTATCCTGTTTTTTCCCTGGTGCGGCTGGTTCGGGTTCTGGCCGCGCGGGTGGTGCGAGATTAGATGCGGTGGAGGCGGGGCCGCTTGCATCATTTTTTCGATGGCGTTGCTTTCCAGATCCCGCTTGGGCGCATGCGCGCCTGGGAGTGGTTGGCGCCGTGATCGTGTATTTGAGCCCCTTCTGAACGGGAAAAATTCGCACTTGCCGTGCGTGGGCTTGAGTTGTGAGCTGAGTTGAACCTAACTCAAGCCACCAAATTGTCAAGCCCCACTTGAAACCGAGTCTGGCAAAAATGAATTGAATCTAGTTCCCGACAGTTTCACTCTGTAGGAGCAAGGGGCGAGTGGCGTGTTGTCCCTTCTTTCTGTTGGGATTGATTCAACCAAGATGCCGTGATATCATTCACATAAGTGTTTATTGGCCAGAAGGCCGTTTGCCGCTCCAATTAATTTTAGGTCTCAAGACCAAATTGTTTGTGCCCCATACGTAGCCTCCTCAAACCGTATTACGTATGGTAGCCCGGCCATGGTAATCATTGGAGGTTAAGGCGCAAACCAAACTTCAAAGTATAAAATGTAAAACGGCAATAAGCTGCGAGTTTCAGACTTTAGGGAAGTAGGGTCAGAAATGAAGTGTTCCCTACGCGTCCTAATTTGTCAGACAATTCGTTGATTGACGTGAGCTGCTTGCCAATGCGCGCGCAGGGTTCAAGGAAGGTCGCGGGGTTCGTTTCAATTCGGTTGTTTCCCATGTGCCTGATGACGCAGCATTGTGCCAATCTATCGGCGCAATGCCGCAGAAATGGGAGCATGAGGCCGCTTTCCTCCATGGACATGACAGCGTTAATCTCTGACCATGACGCCGCGCTAATCTATGTGCGCCAGTTTCCTGACATACGGTTCAAGGAGTAGGGCTACGCTCGTTTATGGTCATGAGGGCGGGTTTCTCTATGGGATGACCGTGCAGTACAGTGCGTTACGAAACTAATCTACCCAACGTGGCCCCACAGTCATCTATCAACATTGCGCCGAACTAATCCATGCATCGTCTGTGCGCCGAACACCGCACGGGAAGTAGGTCCTTTGAGGACTCCAAACATAACGGGCGGCCCTGTCGGTGCGGGTTTTCTTTTCAATATATGAAGTACTACATCACGGCAGAGCCGGAACATAAATAAAAACTGGATTTGTCGTAATTGTTTTACATAAACAAAATTTTCATGTTATGCGCAACATTATTACATACAATATTAATACAAAACCTTTTCAAATTAGCAGTTGGTCACGTCGTACAGGCAGAAAGGGTAAAAGCTCCGAGGGGGCCGGCCCCTTGAAAAAACAAAAAGCAAAAAAACAATGCATGAAAAACAAAAACCGAAAAAAAACCCGACCAATGGGTAGCAGAGGGCATTGGGTCCAAATTATTTTGTTTCTGTGGTTTCCTTCAGTATGTGGTAGATTGGCAAAGGCCAACAGACATACAGCAGATGATCATTGTTGTTTCAAAAACAAGTGCAGATAAATAATGCACAGCATTGCTAATTTACGCACGCTGGTGGTGACCTTCCAAAACGATTTGGTCTCCTACTGGTTGGAAGCCAAACGCAGTGACAGGTCCACCAAGTTGAGTATGATCGCCGGGCCGCCTGCGGAGGCGCAACCGGGGTCCTTGACTGTGACATTTTGGGGGTGGCGTGGTTTGTGCCAATTATGTGGAAAGAAGCGCCCTGTGAAGAAAAGTGACAGTGAAATGGGTGGCTTACAAATTTGCAGCAATCCCTTTGAACGAATGTGCTTCGCGCTGGACCTGTGAAACAACTAGTGCTTTTGCAATCCCCTAGACGTGCAGACCTAAGGAAATAGCTGTTTGTGGTGACCACGGTCTTTGCTTCAGGATGGCTGGCAGGATGGAAAGACAATGTGCTTCTCATCAGAGCATCTTGGCCTTCTGCTGGAGTTTCTGCCAGTGCATCTTTCAGAGCAAACAATGGACAACTTGGTGCATGAGTGAAGTGGCATGGTTCTGAGTATTGAAGTCGTCCATGGACAAGTAGCAGAACCTAATCATGGTTCTCAGGTGACCGAAGTGGGGGTGAAGGAGATGCGTGCCGTGTCCCGCTACTCGCATTCCAAGGCTAGGGTGTCCGCAGCTTGGACTTTTCGATTCCCCGTTCCCATTACATGAAACAGGATGAGATGACATGAGGCGATGTAAGATGAAATGAGGTGAGGGGAAATGAGCTGAGAAAACATGCAACAAGATGAGACGAGATGAGATGAGATGAGATGAGATGAGGTGAGGTGAGGTGAGGTGAGGTGATGTGAGGTGACAGGGGACGAGACGAGGTGACTTTTGCAGAACTGAGATGATTTGAGACGAGACGCGATGAAATGAGATGCAGTTACCTGAGATGAGATAAGACGAGACAAATAGATATGAACGAAAACAGACGAGATAAACATGTGACTAATATAAGTTTTCGAGAGTGAAAGGACACATGAAAAAACAAACAATGAACTAACATGATTCGGATGAACAAACATGAACGAACATGAACGAACATGAGTATCAAGGAACAAAAGCGAAAGGAGCAAATAATGATTGATCAAAAAGGAGCAAATAATGATTGGTAAATGAACGAGCATGAATGTGAATTACTATCTAACATTTGAGGACATGAGTGAAAATTACTGAACAGGAACAAAAACACGAAGAAACACACACACACACAAACAACGCGGATACAAAGGAACAATTAAGATGCATGAATCCATATTGACTGATTTGAATTGTACTGCTTTTTCTCGGAACCTGCAGTATGCTGCTTTTGCATGCTTTTGCTGCCCTTTTGTTGGAGCACTTTCATTGACTGCGTTTTGCCACCTTGTCCTGTGAAATTTCACAAGCATTCAGAAAAGCAGCGTCTACGTTGTCTAAAATCCAAATGGCATTTTGCAGCAATGAAGCTTGCGTATGTATTTTGTGCATCAGGTTCGCTATTTGGACGGCATGGTGTCAGGAAACATTTTGTGTGGTTTCTACAAGAATCATCACTTTGAAAAAAACTCACCTGGATGAATGGTTTTCAATTTGTCTGATGCTTTCCGAGTTATCGCAAGCTATCCGCTGTCTGGATCTTGTGCGAAAGGCGTGGGTGGATCATTTGTTCAAGTTGACGGACCTGGATTCTTTGCCTGAGCACTGCAGATGAGCTGCTTGGATTTGTTTGCAATGTGAGTTTGCGTGCTCTCGATTGATCGCTCCTGTTTGGTGGACATAACATAGCGCATTATCTTTTGCATTGTACCTACATATGTTCAAGTAGATGAATTAATGATAATTGATGCATTATGATTGTGGTGATTACGCTTACTTCCTTTGCCCAGCGGAAATTTGATGCTTTGCTAAACCTCAAACATCCAAAATGAAGACTCTTTTTGCAAACAGATTGAGCATGGACTAGTGAAATAGAGCATGTCAGCCTTTTGGAGTGCTTGGCCAAGAAAGGCCCCAGATTTCGAAACTTTACTGACCTCGTTGGTCATATTTGTCAGCCTACTCTGTCTACTTGAGTCTTTTTTGGACACATTTTTTAGCAGCACAAGCCATGGACAAAGCCAAGGCATCACCCTTGCCTTGAGTTCCAGGTTACAAGGTCGCGCTCCTCAAACATGATTTGCAGCAGAGGAGACCAAGAGGAATGCTTCAGGAGGTTTCCAAGGCCTGACATTTTGGGTTGAGCGCCATAGTGTTTTACTTATCGAGAGTCGAAAGCTATTCAGAATGTGCTTTTTAGAACTTGGATCTATAGGAAGTCAAAGAACAGAAATCTGTTCCCGATTTTTTTCTTTTTCCATTCAGGTTCAGCCAGTGCTACCTCATGCAGTGCCCTGCTGTTGTGACCTGCAAGCTATCGCATTTGGTTCAGTGGCCAGCGGGAACATCGATGAAGCAATAGCCAAGAGCCAGAAAGTGATTGGCGTCCTGCGAGAGCGCGAATTGTGCGGCTGAAAAACACCCACTTCCTTCAAACTTGCGTGCTCTTTAGCAATCTTGGTACTGTCAGAAGACTTCTACGTACAAACAACAACTTGAATCCGAGTTGTTCTTGACAGGGCTTGAATTTCTGGTGACACGTCGCACAGCGGTTTTTGCGTGTTCGTTTTGATACGTGTTTCAACTCATGACCGCTGCAGGCAGCTCGATCTCAATGTGATCCATGTCAGCCTTGTCACTTGCAAATGGAATTTGCAAAGAAACATTATTTGATGTTTATGACCACTGTGAATTTGATGGGGTCGATTCTGCAGCGTTCAGCTCCTGACATCCAATATCCTGTAGCCTCCTACGGCTGATTAGACAGATTTAGATGGTTTCTCAACTAGCGGGTCAACTATTTTGTGACATTTGGTAAATGTCTGAGTCTGCATGAGGATTTTTGTTACCTAAATATTACCACCCGCATCCGCAATGGATTTACGCGCAGTGCGGCAGGTTTTAGAGAATTTGTGTGTTGGACTTGTACTGTAGACTACGGCTGAAAATCCAAGAATTTTTTATTGAAAGTACTGTTGGCATTGCTTCAATTCGCTGTCGACATCCTTACCCTGCTGGGAAAGCCGCGGAAGCAGCATGCCTCGCAAGGCCGCTGGATCATTGAGTGTTCCACACTTTTCTTGACACCATGATTCTAGAAGCCATTGAATTTGCAACCTTAAAACCTGTAGGTGGGAGGTCTTCCCATGCTGCTTGCTTCAGGGAAAGGGGAAGAATGGAAAGAAAGGTGGAAGCCCAGGACAGTCGGCTGAGGCTGAGGCCTCAGCGGCTCGCTTTCATCCTAAGTAGGCAGAGGGGCAGTAGGCACATGTAGACACTATGTCCAAGAGATCCAGGTGTGCAGTGTATATGATGGGATTTCAAGGATTTTCGATGGTTTTCATTTTCTTGGGATTGTGTGGGATATTCTTCAGATGTTCAACGCACAATTACCAAAACCGTTGATGGATCCCAATATTTCTATTGAAATACCTTGTGCATTGAAATCTTTCTTTGAGAGCGATTGAGCGTGTGCCGAGCGATTACGCTGAACAAGACAGTCGATGCCAAAAATTTGATTGAAAAGCAGATGTCTCATGTTTTCCTTCTTTTATTCTTAGCAGATTGTTGCATTGCCTTGGGTTTCACCAAAGTTCTTTCTCCGCAGAATCGCTTTCCAAGCTTTTAGATACATGTTGGAAGTATGTTTTTGACCTGGGACAGGCAGTCCAAGAATTTGGAGCTGTGGCAGGGTTTGATCTTGTGACCCAGGCCCAGATCTTCATGAGATGATTGTCATGTAAGGAATTCTGCAAGACTCTGAGCCACATAGCCCACTGATCGCTGTTCAGTTCGACTTGAGCTTGGGAGGCTTTGCTGCAGTTAACAGCGGCCGCGAAAAACTTGCAGGACGCTGTCAAACTTGACATGGAGAGGCACGCCAACGATTCTTCACGTTTTTCAACACGTTGATATGATATAACATGAAGGACCAGAATTGCAATTGATTTCGTTCTACAATTTGCTATAAACATTCTATCCGTTGCAGCTTCTTCCAGTATAGCCCAGTATAGCCTCTTTCAGTATAGCTCCTTCCAGTTACCGCAGAAGTCCAACTTCATGAAAGGCAACTAATTGATATTGCAAGACTGCGCAAGCAGTTCGACTTTTGCCACCTCCAAGCAGCTTCTCGTACACAGGCGCCTCTTCATTTTGGTTTCTCGCTGGTAGTACTGCAAACATCAGACCGAGTCAGGTGCTGCAACAAGAGCTTCAGCGTCTCAGAACCATTTCGATCTTCGAGGCGCATAATCGTGAAGAAGAAATTGCCAACAATCTGGACTGTAAAAGAAAAATTACATTGAACATCATTGAACATTATAGCAGCATTTCCACCCAGTCTTGGGACTCGGAGGTACTTTCGCATGACAAATGTGGGATTTGCAGCAATTTCGACAGCCTAAAGTCATGCCACGTTTTCTCGCGTTGTCACGCATTCACTCATGCAAGTCTGGCAGTGAAGTTCGGCAGTGTTGCCGCGTGCACAGGTGAAGTCTCCAGTGGCGGGAAACAGTGAGAAGGCATATTTTGTGACTGCTTGTAGTGTATGGTGCACAAAAATCCAGATCAAACTTCAAAAGAGAACTTTTCACACAAAACTTTCTTGCAAGACTATGGCTGCGAGGTCAAAAATGGACATCTCAATCGAAATGACTTGGTCGATTTCTATCACCAGAAGCCAGATCCCCAGTTGAGAACTTGAGACTGAAGTGGATACAGTTTTTGAAACACAGTGTTTTCTGTTGGCCTCATCTTTCGGATGGAACATGAATGAAAATGAACTGTTTGACTTCGGAAGAATGATATATATATATATATGCTACCCCCCCCTGAAAAGTCTACCGTTTTGGGTCTGTGGATTGCGTTTGACTAGGCATTTTGGGATGGGCGGTGTGGGAAGCTGTAAGGTCAGGAGCAAATGGGGAGAATGAGGTCTCCTTAATTTTCTCCTTATTCTCTCCTTATTCTCTCCTTACTATCTTCTTTGTTTTTCTTTATGAAGGAGAACATAGGGAGAACACAAGGAGAGAATAAGAGAATAATAAAAAGAGCAAATGGGGAGAGAATAAGGTCTCCTAAATGTAGAGAATAAGGAGAGAATAAGGAGAGAATAAGGAGAGAATAAGGAGAGAATAAGGAGAGAATAAGGAGAGAATAAGGAGAGAATAAGGAGAGAATAAGGAGAGAATAAGGAGAGAATAAGGAGAGAATAAGGAGAGAATAAGGAGAGAATAAGGAGAGAATAAGGAGAGAATAAGGAGAGAATAAGGAGAGAATAAGGAGAGAATAAGGAGAGAATAAGGAGAGAATAAGGAGAGAATAAGGAGAGAATAAGGAGAGAATAAGGAGAGAATAAGGAGAGAATAAGGAGAGAATAAGGAGAGAATAAGGAGAGAATAAGGAGAGAATAAGGAGAGAATAAGGAGAGAATAAGGAGAGAATAAGGAGAGAATAAGGAGAGAATAAGGAGAGAATAAGGAGAGAATAAGGAGAGAATAAGGAGAGAATAAGGAGAGAATAAGGAGAGAATAAGGAGAGAATAAGGAGAGAATAAGGAGAGAATAAGGAGAGAATAAGGAGAGAATAAGGAGAGAATAAGGAGAGAATAAGGAGAGAATAAGGAGAGAATAAGGAGAGAATAAGGAGAGAATAAGGAGAGAATAAGGAGAGAATAAGGAGAGAATAAGGAGAGAATAAGGAGAGAATAAGGAGAGAATAAGGAGAGAATAAGGAGAGAATAAGGAGAGAATAAGGAGAGAATAAGGAGAGAATAAGGAGAGAATAAGGAGAGAATAAGGAGAGAATAAGGAGAGAATAAGGAGAGAATAAGGAGAGAATAAGGAGAGAATAAGGAGAGAATAAGGAGAGAATAAGGAGAGAATAAGGAGAGAATAAGGAGAGAATAAGGAGAGAATAAGGAGAGAATAAGGAGAGAATAAGGAGAGAATAAGGAGAGAATAAGGAGAGAATAAGGAGAGAATAAGGAGAGAATAAGGAGAGAATAAGGAGAGAATAAGGAGAGAATAAGGAGAGACTAAGGAAAAGCTAGGGAGAACACAAGGAGAGAATAAGAGAATAATAAAAAGAGCAAATGGGGAGAATGAGGTCTCCTTAATATTACCTTATTATCTCCTCGTTCTCTCCTTACAACCTTTCATATTTTTTGATTGCCTCCTTGCTCTTCTTCTATGCTCCCCCTATTTTCTCTCTCCCTCTCTCTTTTTCTCTCTTAAATATCCCTTGCTTCTATCCTTATTCCCTCCTTGTTCTCTCTTGAGCATTAAGGAGAGAATCTCCTTACTCTTTTCCTATGCTCCCTCTATTCTCTCTCTCTCTCTCTCTCTCCTTCTCTCTTAAATATTGCCCTATTCTATCCTTATTCCCTCCTTATTCACTCCTATAGCTCCCTCTATGCCCCAGAAATCATCCCATGGTCTTGTGCAATTTTGGTTTTTTGTTTTTTTGGTTTTTCCAGGGATAACCAAAAAAACCAAAAAAACAAAATTGCACAGACCATGTCTGTCCTGATAGGCTCCCTAGAGATCATCCCATGGTCTGTGCAATTTTGGTTTTTTGGTTTTTTGGTTTTTCCAGGGATAACCAAAAAACCAAAAAACCAAAAT
>VSDK01000748.1:111628-180366 GCA_009767595.1 Symbiodinium kawagutii | reverse complement strand
CCTGGATTGAAGATTGAAGATTGAAGATTGTCAGAAAAACTTCTTGGATCCAAGCCTGGATTGAAGATTGAAGATTGAAGATTGTCAGAAAAACTTCTTGGATCCAAGTCTGGATTGAAGATTGAAGATTGAAGATTCTCAGAAAAACTTCTTAGATCCAATCCTGGATTGAAGATTGAAGATTGAAGATTCTCAGAAAAACTTCTTAGATCCAAGCCTGGATTGAAGATTGAAGATGGTCAGAAAAACTCCTTGGATCCAAGCCTGGATTGAAGAAGCTTCTCTGAGAATCTTCAGAAGTTTCTCTGAGAATCTTCAATCTTCAATCTTCAATCCAGGCCTGGGACCTGGATTGAAGAAGTTTTTCTGGGAATCTTCAATCTTCAATCTTCAATCCAAGGGCCGGGCTGGATTGAAGAAGTTTCCCTGAGAATCTTCAATCTTCAATCTTCAATCCAGGAAAATTTGCAAACTTTGCAATTTTTTTCCAGGGGAGGGGGGTTACCATATATATCGATATATATGGTGCCACCCCCATCGACTAAAGGCAACCCCAAAAAAACTTCAACCAAAAATATCAGCTCAAGATGTGTAGAATTCACAGACCCAAAACGGTAGACTTTTGGGGGGGGGCACCATATATATATATATATGTATATGTACATACATTGTATATTTAGATAAATATAGTTACTCTGTATAGATAAATAGATAAACACATATATATATATATATATATATCTGTAAATACACATGATAATCTGAAATGCGCATAATGTATATATGCCACTTGCATCGGGTTTGACCTCAGTGCTCTCATCTTGGGCAAGGCTGGACGAGACACCCTCTCCAACACATCGAAAGGCTGCAAGGCATGGGTTGAGCAGACTTCATGAATCGCTTGTTGGGATCAAGTGGTTCTGTGGCATTTCAGGCTGTCTGGACAGACAGAACTACCGTCGCCAAACGACTTTTTGGAGGACGGACTTGCGCGTTGTTGCAACTTTGGCGCTGGTCAAGATACACTATTGTTGCAGCATTAATTGTTCTAAGTAGGTATTCATATGTTCTGCATATGTTTTCATTGTGCCCAAGGACTTGGATGATGATCGCCAGGACCCAAATTTCTGTATCCGCGTTTGGGCAATGGGTTTGTGAATTTTTTGGTCTCGTTTGGATTCGCTTTGGAGTTTGCAGGATTGGCCAAGTCTGGAGCCGTGTGAGGACCCTGAGGACCATCGTCGTTTTGGGTGCCATTCATCTTTGTCTCATGTCATGTTCCCAAACCAACTGTTCCAACAAAACCAATGGGACAGCGGGTTTTCACCTTTTGCATTTCGCAGAACAGCAACACCAACTGGGTCAACTCCTCTGAACTCGGTTGACTTCACTGGACTTGGCGTTCAGTTTGTGAAATCAGATGTGATTCAGATGTGACCTTCCCGGGTAGGAGCTTGCGCCTGGAGATGGAATCCTTGGTGCAAGGAGCAGAAAGTTCTGCGCTTCTCCAAAATGATTTCCAATTAAAATCTATGAAATCTAAGCATATGTGTTGATATAAATATTTGATATTGTGTCGATGTGTCACCGAGAGCACAACTTAAACCGGATGCCATGATGATGTGCTAGTTCGCAACTTGACGACATTTGAAGATGGCAACGGCTCTCGAGGATGGTGCTTTCACCACTGGCACCTCGCAGGTGCGGCTTTGGACCGCAGTTTTTGTTTGTGGTCAGAGGGGTCAGCGTGGCCAAAGGATCAAGAAGGATCAAAAGAATCGAAACGATAAAAACTGTGGATTCGCTTTTTATGAATAGATAGATTTGTTTTTGATAGATTATATTGATTTGCAATTAATAAAATATATGGATTTGCTTTTGATTTGAGAGATGTCAGGCTGGAGGATGAATTCAATCTTGAGGCCTGAAGCAAGTTTGGGACCGGGGAAAGAATCCATGTGTTGAGGCCATGAGTTTAGATTGGTCAAGCCAAACGTTCCTGAGCAAAGAAGGCAGATGCAATTCAATCTTTTGGCTCAGAGTTTCTATTTGAACCGATTGAATTCTGGTTCCAATTCCGTTTCAAGACACGCAGAGAGACTAGTGGTCTCGTCCAGGCAACCGTGCAGGAATTCAAGACTGAAGTTGAAATCGCCCCGAAGGCCTCGGCAGCTACTTGTGCAACTGGCGGTTACTTGTGTAGTGATGCATTACTACCCCATAGTTCTATTTGGACTGGCTCGCTGCCATGTTTTGTGGTCCTTCTTAAGGCTGTTCTAGACTTGGCACTGCAGGTTTTTGTTGTTGTTGTTGTTGTTGTTGTTGTTGTTGTTGTTGTTGTTGTTGTTGTTGTTGTTGTTGTTGTTGTTCGATTGCAGCATTTCGTCTTGCACAGGAGCCCATGGGTTTGAACGCGCTGTTTCCAGGGCTCCTTGGACGCCAGCTTTCAAGCTAGACTGCTTGACATAAAGAAGATGAAGAACATCAAAAAACATCTTTTTGCAATGCGAGGTTAAGGGGCCAGATCTTACCCTATTTGGATGTGCCGGGGCTATGTGCTGAGCGAGCCACTGCTCGCGACAACAGCTCAACCGAGGCACAAGCTGCGTTGAGTTCGGTGTGTTTCAATTTATCACCTGATTTAAATACGTTTGAGTATATTTGAATACATGAATTCATTTCACTAAAGCGTTTCACACTTGTATACATTTGAATACAACATGCATGAAACACCCGATTCAACACCAGTCGAGATGGGTCGCAGAGCGGGCAATGTCGTGGCCATGTTTGGAGGCCTTCGTCGCTCAGCTTGCGCAGCTCGTCCAACTTGACGGGCAGTTGGCTCAGTTCAGCAATATGATCCAGTTGACACTATTCGAATTGTTACTTGATGAGATTGAATTGACATTGTGATCTTTAGGACTTTAGGTGATGAGATTTGATGTGCAGGCCAGCCGTCTTCATGGAATTCGCGCAGATTCACTCTTTCGCAGAAGACCAGGAGAAGATGGAACAGTGGAGAAAAACCCTCGCAGAGACAAATTTCACTCTCTGTGCGCGAGTTCTAGGATCGGGTTGGAGGGGAAATCCTTGGCAAGGGAACACACGCACATTCATGTTGAGGACATTCAGCTATACAGTCTGTCTCTCCTGCAATGTGTTTTGTTGTTGCCAGCGGACCATCCCATGTGAAAGTGATGTGGTCATGTGAAAGCATGCAAGGCACTGCGACTCAAAGCTATCTTGTGACCTTAACGTCAGCCCTGAGGCTTCAACATCTTGTTCAGCTCAAATCCCAAGGCCTTGTGCCGATGGCTGGAGTGCAACATGAAAGCTTTCACTCCAGTGCTGAAGGGCTTGGTACATTTGGCACAACCTTGTTCTGGTGAGAAAATCAACTTTTTGCTACTAGCTGTTGCCCGATGCATCATCAAGTATTCAACTGATGAAAGGGCGAAGAGCCTCATGGGCCTGGAGGTGGTGCGCTTGTCAAAAGAAAGCTCTTCCAATACCAATGCCCCAAATGGCAAAGTGCTGAGATTTGCAAAACAAATTATCCGGCTCCATGACTTCGATTGGGGCAGCCTCGGAGTTGAGGGATGAGAAATCGCTGTCACAGCTGCCTATGAGAGGGCCAGCTGCGTCCACATCTGCAAGAATTCTGGACAAGTGCCACGTAGCCATGGAACCCATTGCCGTCTACATGGCGCAGTGCAGCTGTGGAGAAAGTCGATGACTTCGTTGGCCTTGAAACCCGATGACCTACTTAGAGCACTGCGACAAGATCCCAGCAGATGGAAGCAGCAGGTGCAGCAGGACATGCAGGCTGGTAGCTGTGCTGGATCCAAGCCATGCGAGAATACTGGTGGTTGACCGTGCTCAACACAATGACGGCCACAGATTTTTGATCTTGAGCAGTGAAATAAAGCTGCCACAGCTGAGACTGGCAAAAGGTGCCCGCAAGTCACCAAGTCTATCCCGGTTGCAAGTTCAGCTAAAGTCGGTCCTTTGCCTGTAGCAGCATCAAACGCTTCTTTGCCTTTCGAGTGCTAGCTATCTTCAGCCATGCAGGCACGAGCAATGGGCAGTGACATGACACGAATGGCTATTGATTTTAAGAACAAGTACGAGTCACTGATTTTAGAACTTCAAACTATAGAAACATATGTTTTGACATTAAACTTCGCGAATATAACTTTGATGCCCTTCAGCCATCAAAGCGCGTGACAAATCACAATCTCTTTCGGGTAGGTGGTTTTTCGATGAATGGTGGACATATCAGATTGTCAAGGTGTAGATTTGAATTTCTTCTCGGCTTGACGTTGGATTCAGTTCAGTGACTGACTTCGAAAAGACGATTTGAAAGTTCAAAATTCTGTCATTGGAACGATAGAAGACTTCGCTATTCTTATATGAAATGACCACTTCGCAGCTCAATTGTGGAACAACATGACAGCTGACATAGAGTAACTCTCGAAGTTGGCAAACATGAAGCATGGTCCTCAACCCCAAGCTGAGGATGAGGAGGGCCGGGGGCGGTCATGTTTGGGTGCAACATGGGTCCTGCAAGGTTGGCCCTCTAGTTTAGCGCAGCTGCTGGGTCGCCTGAGCAAGTGATGTTATCTCCTGGCTTATCCAGATTGGTGCATCGACGTCATTAGCTGTTGCTAATCAGTATGAACCATGGTCAGTCATGACGCAGCTGGATTGGTTGTTTGTCCCTGGTTTCGATTTGCAAGCTGCCAAAGAGGAAGGAATGGTTGATGACATACATATTTATAACCATCTTGGATTGTTTTACAGTTAAACAGAGTTTAACAACTAACATTAACAAATAATGCACATCCATTTTGAACTATTCTAAGCCTTACAATACCAAGTTCTATTGTATATACTATGTACTGAATTACTGATAGTTAATTGTCATGGGTCATATGACTAACCAGCCACACATTAGGATTAGTTACACTAACCCTTACAGTAGCGATGGTCAATGATACGATGTACAGTACTATACAGTACCTATCCAACTATAACTCAACCACTACACTAACTGCCATATTCCGTGCATCGCTGGCAGGTGCCATTGGGCGTGACTTTGCAAACCTAATCTCTAGCACTGAAAAATTGGCGCAGCAAGGGCAAGTCCGCGGAGGATGTTTGTTTCGTTGGCAAGTGGTGGTTAGATGTGGTTAGGCACTGCTGGCTAATGCTTCAATTATTCTTGGTTGGTTGATGGTTGGTTTGTGGTTGTTCTTGATGGAGCCAGGCCGCTTCAAGCTATCCCGTTCGTCCAATGCAGAGATTAATAGGAAACACAAAAATGGGTTGATGGTTTCATTGGTTTTGCTTCTTGTCCATCCCTACTCTACTGCAGCGTTTTTGTTTCCAGTCGGTCATCAGCCTGTTTCTTTCGCACTGCGTCCGCAAGACTCGAGGAGGTTCGGACAAGGGTTGGACAACGGTTGCTGTCATCAGGTTTCTACAGAGTTTGTTGAGATAAACTTTGTAAATGGTTGGAACCTTGATTGAAGTGTGAAATTTGCAAAGAAACAGATATTTCAAAACTCGATGAACAACTCTGCAGCGTCAACATGATTTCTCGTTACATGCTCATGTTCTGCTGGTGGTTGTTCCCTTGCAAAGGTCTGGCTGGCTATAAACCGTTGTGTTGAAGTCCATGCGCAGAAGTTGCCCAAGTCATTCCATGTACTTGTCATTGTCAATGTATTGCGACATTCAATTACCATATGCATTGTTTTAGGCGGTAGGTGTTCCTGTACACCTCGTGCTCCCTCTGCGACATAATATTGATACCGGCATGCCATGCCATGCCATTACGAAGCTCATATTCCCAGTTGACTTCACAGGTCATGGCGGTGGAAGAATTGAAACTGCGTGCGCGGCTCGGGACAATGGGTTTCCCGTTTGGAGAATGGCACGTGCAGAAGGACAGGGTCAGGAAATGGTTCAAGCAAGACGACTTGCGGTTGGAAAATGACTTAGTTTTCCAGGGGCAGGTTGATATTGCAATAGTTAACTGGATCACATGTGCCATTGAAACTACCGCGCATGAGGTTTTCATTCACTATTTGTGAAGAGTCCGAGGAACCAAGATAGCAGCATGTGTAGGTGGCAAGTGCCAAGCTAATTTTCAAGCATATGCATCTCACTTTGCGTTCGTTTATCCCGGGACATTGTCGGATGCTGACTATGGCCATGGGTCGATTCACAGGCCACACAACTTTGCAAAGTCCTGACGCAAAGTCCTGAGGCAAAATGCAGAGGTTGCGAATTGATAGCACCTCCAGGTGGATTCAGGTGGACCATGTTTTTCAGCAGCACCATCCCAACTCCAAGGCGCAGTATATCAAAGTAGCGGCCAGGTCCTGCCCCAATTTGGTTGCTAGGCAAAAGCATCATTTCCAAATATGAAAACATGGCAGGTTCAAACTGCATAGTAACTCAGTAGTTTGAAAAAGGCTTGCTGCCACACGGGCTGGGGAATTTGCATAGGTAAGCGACATCAATCAAGGAGGTACTCAACGAGTCCACAACTGGAAGAACCAATTTCTACAACTGCCATGTCAAGTGAGCAGTTTCAAGAGCACTCGCCAGTTTGCGAGGTAATGCTGCCATATTTTTCAGGAAGGCAATTCCAGGAAGGGAGTGGTTTTTGGAATCGTCATGATCGAACCGGGTTTTACGTGCTTCGTATTTGATTCTCAAAGGATCATGAGGAATCGATAGTATTTTTTTTGATCAACCATACATCAGCTGCAAAAATCAATCCCCAGGAATCCATTTTGACACCTTATCAACTCATCGGTAGAAATTTGGTTGCCCTCCGCAGGAAGGTGAAAGTTTCACCTTCGCCATCTCGCCGGAGGGGAGCTACGAGCGAAAGAGGAGCGGCGCAACTGTTGAGGTTCAAAGAAGTTCAGTTTCTTTTGTCTAAAAACACAGAGGTTCACAGCTGCATTGAACTATTTGTTTGTTTGAATGCAAATTAACATGCAATCAGTCAACGTTTGAACTTCCCGGATTTTGTCGGAATATAGATCAATCAAAAGTTGATTTTCTCGAGACAAAGCTCTGGACAAGTGAGTGTTGGTGATCATTAAGCTACAATCCCCATGGTGATGAAGTCTTGTTAGTGCCTTCCCACTGTACAGAAGATGATACAAGTAGAAAATAGCAGAGTAGTCAAAAGGTACCCTTCCAACAGTGTGGGTATACAAAAATCCATCAAACACATCATCGGAGTCTTGGGAAACCAATGCTTTTGTGCTATCGTCCGTTTGATACATACGCATGTGCAACAGGTAGGGGTCATCTGGAGAACCCAGCAGATCAGCCGGTCATGTTGAATTGCAGGACATCAAAAGGCTCACTCCCGGTGCTAGGTTCTACCATGAATTAGATTTGTCGTACGTTCTACGACACACCCATTCATTCGCGCCGCTTCGCGGATAGGGCCGCCCGAATGCAGAGTGCAGCACCATAGATAGTCCATGAGGGCAGGTGCCGCAAGACATATTGAACATCGTTGAACCACATCGGAACGTATCGGAACCATCTCCACCCCATGTTGGCCTAAGGTTGGATTACCGGAAGCGCACTCATTTGCGGCTCAAAATGTTGGGCAAGCTTTGGCACATGTTGGGCCCACATTGGACCGCATCACTACGTTTTGGCCTAAGGTTGGACTCACTGAAGCGCACTCATTTGCGCCCGAAAATGTGGTGTCAAATGAGTGCGCTGTTTGGCGTGCTTGTCCGTCACTGTCGGTTGCACCTATTGGGACACATTGCTGCGCTGCACGGGGCGTTTGGGCCATGTCGGGCTTCTCTTGCCAGATGTTGGGGCATGATGAGCCCATCTTGCGGCATGTTGGGCGCATGTTGGGGTCATTTTGGCCTGTTCGGCGCATGTTGGGTCCATCTTGGCTTCGTGTTAGCCCCATGTTGGCCCCATGTTGGCCCCTTGTTGGCCCCTTGTTGGTCCCTTGTTATGGCATGATGTTGGACCAAACTTGCCGCAAAGCCGCGCCCGGTGAAAGCTGTACCGCATATTCTGGATGCCAGCCGCAAAGTTGCAACCGCCGCTGTCGGCACTTGGGGCCATTCCGCACGATGTTGGACACATTTTGGTTATGTTCAGACCATTGTTGGGGCATTGCAGCCTATGTTGCGTAGGTCTTGCCAGATATTGGGGTTGTTGAGGCTATCTAGGCCGATCTTGGCCACCTGGGGCCCAGCTTGGCGTCAAAGTTAGCCCCATGTTGGGCCTATGTTGGAGTTGTGTTGGGCTAAAATGAGGGCCTGTAATGCCAATGTTGCCGACAAGTCGTTTGACAAAAAACAAGAAAAACAGGGAGGTTTGAGCCAAAAATTGTTCTTAAAGGGATGAGTGAGAGCATGCGCGAACCATGTCATGCACAGCTTGGCATATGCGCGGAGAATGTTGAAGCCTTTGGGCCCTCTGTCGGGCAGCTCTTGCCAGATGTTGGGCCATGATGAGCTCCTCTTGAGGCATGTTGGGCGCATGGTAGGGTCTCTTCAGCCCATGTTGAGCCCATCTTGGCCTATTTTACGGCCCATGTTGGCCCCATGTTGGGCCCATGTAGCCTCATGTTGGACCCATGTTGGCCTGATGTTGGACGAACCTCGCCGAAAAGTCGTTTTTCAAAAAACGCCAAGAACAGGGGATTCTAGACAGAGGCCCTCCCCAGCTAAAGCTGTAGCGACAGATTGTTTATGGCTCCGCAAGTCACGCCCCAGCACCTTCGGTGCACCCATCTATTTTGCGTTTTGCAAAGGTGTATTGTGATCCATACCGCAAAGCCAGGGGCAGATCAGGCTGTGGATGTAGCTACAACTTGTTAGGCGAAAATATATAATTTGGTGACCTCACATTATCTCACGTCCCTTGGCTCAGGACTGGCAGATCTGATGTCCGAGGGCAACTCCGCCGTGATCCAACGGACCCCTTCAAGTGGCATGCCAACTTGGAAGCTGAGCGCAAGAACTTGGTGTCCATCATGTGATGACCTACCACCAAGATGAAATGGATGAAGTGGCTAGGAACTTTTTGGCCGAAATGAAAGGAATGGAAAGGAAGGGATTTTGAATGGCCTTGAAATCATGAAACTTGGTCAACCTGAGAAATGGCCACCAGAGGCAGAGGGCTGGATGGTTTCATCCCTAGAGGTGACTGGACGGCCAGTTTGACCCACCCTGCTGGCCCAGCAGATCCGGATGGTTTTCCGCATCAACAGCGATTTTGGAGCATCCTAAGTTTGGTGCATCCTATGTTCAGTTCAAAATGAAATGGTTTGTGTTGCACATGACCGACCAGTAGAGCAGGGCACTTGCGGTGTTTACTCAGCAGATTTATGACGGTCTTTTCAATTGCTGTTCATGATTGACTCAATGCCATAAATCATCGCAGAGTTTGAACGATTACCACTTCTATTGCACCTTAAACCAAGGACACAGGGTCGCATTTGGAACTGAGCCTCACTGGCAACTGCAAATTGGCTCGTCGACTGATAAATCCACAGGGTCGAGAGCAACGCTCAGAGGCTACACGGATGTCAGGTGCGCGGCAGTGTCGAGTCTTGTTGTGAGGTCCTTGCAGGGTCCTACTTGCGGGGTCCTATTGGAGTGGCCCAGCAGCGGCCATTGAAGTAGGTATCAATGACTTAGGTCTATTGCTTTTGGCCAAGCATCGATGTTCAAACTCATAACGCTATATTTTCAGGGCACCTCATAGGGGAAGAATGGTTGTATCAATGGAATACCATTTTCCAGCTTCCGTGTGGTAGGGTTTGTTCGCTTGGGGGAGGTCGCTGCGGATTTCATGAAGAGGTACTGTAGTTTCGCGGCAACCGTATTTCTTAAGTTGCTCGCATTCTACGCAAGTTGCAAGGGGATCAACCCTGTACACTCCCAGATTTTTTGCCAAACTCCTGGTGAGGAATCTAGCCTTACAACAGAATACAATCTGACACCCTGTTGACGGACTATACTTCAAAAGTACTGAGATACTTTTGATGGGACTTGCAGATCTGTCAGTGAGAAAATGCATCCAGCAGAAAGAAGGAAACATGTACAATGTATAGAAGCACGGAATTTGCCAATGGGTTATCCCAAAAGCCACATGTCATAGTAACTCGTTGTTACAGTAATCATGTTCCCAGTAAGAGAATGTCAAGGTTGACCAATTGGGTTCAGGATTTCAATGACGCTTTGGCCGTGTTTAAACATGACAACTTGCAACCTCCAAGTGACAGGTCTCTCCACCGAGGTGAGCGTTTCATGTCTGCCAAGACATCCAAAGAGGCGTGGCTCTCCAGCCTTCGCGGCATAGTGCAGCAGGTGGTCATGCAGCCTGGAGATGAAGAGTCCATGCGAGCGGTGCATCAGATCTTCGATTGGGTCGATGCCTTCAACAAGAGACACTCAGCTGATGGCTGTCCTCAGGTGTTTATGTGATTTTATGTGTCCCTGATTTTGAAACCGTTTTTGTCTTCGGATGTTTCCGTGTGGATCCCCGAGTTTGTCACTACTGAGTACTACTGAGTAGATCCTTGTTGTAACTTGTAGTAGTACGATTTTCTATAAACTTTTCGGGCATCCTTAAAGAAATGTTCTCGCACACACCAAAATCATTCACCCCCTCTTTTGTCGAAAGGTTCCGCGTGCCTTTTCTCAACTCCCGGGGCTTCTGTCCAGGATATGAAGTCCACACCTTTGGCAGTAAGAATCCCGAGTTCGACGACTTCATGAGACAGGACGGGGCTTCTGCGGCCTGTTAATGCCTCTGAGCCATTCGCAATCAGATACCAACATTGTCGTGTGCATATTGTGTGCATATTTTTTCCCAGTTCCCAAGTCTTTGTGGGAGCATCATACCTGAGGCTTTGACTATGATTCCATGGTGTGGCCATGGACTAGAAGGGTTACAGACTACTTTGGGGTTATCCAAGGATTCTAAGAATTATCATCTCTACATCCACTAGACCTCCTGCCCAGGTGGCTGTCGCAGTCAGTTCGTTGGCTGAGAATGTTCAAGACGGTCAGTCCCAGCGCATTGTGTATGCTACGCATTTGATCAGTTGCCTTTGCAAACGTTGGAGCTTTGTTACAATGAGCGTCAGAGTGACTGGGCGTTGTGCCGCACTGAGAGGTGGTGCTACCCAAAAGAGACAAGGGAAGAGAGTGGTTCACATCGCACGCTTGATGTTTGCATTTCTCAGGTTGCTTGTGATACTTGGTTGACTAGAAAAGTACGCCAGCAAGAATTGCAGTAGTTTGCTTGTTGACAAGTATTGCGATCCATTTTGTTGACCTCTCAATTTGAACTTGGAAACCTTCTTTCATTGTTACGTGGGTACGGCCACCCCTAGGTAAGTAGGGGCAATTTTGCTACCTTTTACAGTGACCACTCGCTTGGAGTCCCTACTGTGATTACTTATCCAGTGTCGATGCAAAACCTATCTATCACCACTGCCTTTGATTGTCATCAATGACTACAATATTCAACAATGTTAACAACGGTCATCCATGACCACAAAGGATCCTAGCAGACTGCAATACAAAAATATTTCCACTCCAGCCCTTATGCTTTCGTTGTCAATTGCGCCAAGTGATCAAAGATACTAAGCTTACTCCAATCCCACTGCATTATACTATCCAAAAACTCCGACTTCAGCGTATTCTGTATTCTTTGCCAACCACCCCTACTATACTAAGATCCTGACTTCAGCCCTTGTCTATTCCCACTTCGGCCCATTTACTTTTCGGTTGTCAGCTACGGCGCAGTAACTATTTTACAAACATTCAGTCAATCAAAAAACACTGACAATGTGATTTGATTCAGGGTGTGTGAGGCACAATTTGTTCACATGATCTTAGCATTACAATCACAACAGCTTCGAATATTTTAATGAGCCTTCATTTGTTCACCTATGTGCGTTTTGGTGTATGAAATCATTTAGCGCTGACCCATATACAACCACAAACGTAGTTTTTTCTCTATGCTGACCTTTGAGCACGTTGGGAAAGTGAGATGTGACCCATCAAATTTGGAAGAGGGAAAGAGCGTAGCTCCGGGAAGGTAATCCATTTTGCAGTCGGTGATGCGAGTGCACATGCAAATCTCAATATTTATGTCATCAACTATGACTAGGAGATTATCATCCATGTTTTGATGGGACATTTACATATTGTATGTGAATATTAATGTATATTGTTACGCACATACACAGTTGCTAAGATCCTGATTGTCGATCCATGACCACAATTGATTGAATAGATATCGACAATGGCACGCATATACCTTGCGTTCCTGTTGACGTGCGTTACGGTGCAAATTAATTTGAGGGATGGGGCACATTCAGAAGTCTTCCCGAAGCAAAGCCTACCTAGAAACAAATCCATGAATTGGCCCAGCAGCATCCCTGGGAATCTTTCTGGGATGACGTGCTACAGACTATGGTTAGCAGATCTAGTCATTCATGGCTCATTGTCATCCCTTCCACTCCGAACTCAGCCATTGGCAACTAGGTGTGGTTCACGGATTATTCGCTGTGCCGTGATCAAGACAGTCAGTATCATTTGGCGCTAAAGAATTGCCGAGATCAATATGCGAGGCTCCTACAGATGAGCAAAGGGAGGACGTCGGTCAAACATGCCTGGATGGGATGATGCATGAGGGTTCTCCAGAACATCCTGGTATGACTATGTATGACTGAGGTTCCGAAATGTGTTCTGGAGTGCATATTTCTTAGGCTTATGGTCCTAAGTTCTGAGGAGAAATATGTGCTTCTGTGGGCGGGTGGTTTGAAGTTCGCAGGATGCACATCTACTTGCAGAATCAGAGTCAATTGAGTCTGCAGTTTCTGATGGAGCAGCTGGAGTTATTAGCTTCGCGTGAAGAGCTTTATGTTAGAGAGTTGCCATATGTCCTTTGGATGCAATGCCTTGCCTCTAGAAGTTTGTCTTCGACTAAGACTAAGCGACTGAAGACTTTTCATCTCAGACTGCAGACATTTGATGACTCTGTTGAGTTCGGCCCATTGGAGCATTGGAAGTCCAAAAGGTTTGAAAAGCCGAACAATTCGCCACCTTGGGAATTTATCCCATGCTGGGGTGACATGTGGTTACAGTTTGCTGCAAGAGAAGTGTCAAGCAGGTGCCATGATTTGGGACACCCGAATGACTAAGGATGATTCTTTTTTTAGTTTCGGGATAATATCTTTTTTCCTAGCTTCTTTGCTGCTCTGCTTTTCTGCTTCTTTGCTTCTTTCCTCTTTGCTTATTTGATTTGCTGCTTTTTTTGCCTTCCTGCTCCGTTTCTTTTCTGCTTTCCTGCTTTTCTGCTTCTCCGCTTCTGCTTCATTGCTTTTCCGCTGGGCTTCACCTTTTTGATCTAACCATGCGTGTTTTTTCTCTTTCAACCTTGAATCTTTCTTAATCCTTAAACAATCAAGAAATATAGAAACCTAATCAAAAAGTAAACCCTAAAACCATGCACCCGAAAACCCTCAAACCATAAACCCTAAAACCATTGACCCTGAAACCCTAAACCTAAAAGAATGAACCAGAAACCCTAAAACCATAGACCCCATACAGCCTAAAACCATCCACCCACAAACCCCAAACCCGTAAACCCAAAAACCATAGACCCTAAACTAACCATACACCCTAAAAGCCTAAGACCATAAACCCTGAAACCACCAAACCGAAAACCCTTAAAACCATCAACTCTAAAATGATGCACCTTAAAACCATACAACTTAACACCACAGACCCTAAAACCATATACCTCAGAACCAGAAACCCTAAAACTAAAACCATACATCTATTGATTTTACAAAGTGATTCGCCCTTCTCCAAAAAGAGACTCTCTCTCTCTCTCTCTCTCTCTCCCTCCCTCCCTCTTTTTGAACATATTAAATACTGCAACGGTTTCCCTTCGAACTTTATCCCCACCCAAATGGGTTCCAAAACACCATTGGCGTGAACGAGCATCCAAAGAAATGTTGCGAAGTAACAGTTTTTATGTAATATTTTTTTGGCAAAAAGACTTTGAGCAAATAAAGCCATGAATTGCTCTACTGACATGTCCCCAACAAATCCTCGCTGGCAGAACTTGGTGGTCGGGAATAATTGTTTAGTAAACAAATAAAAGGCAATTTGCAATGAATAATTGAATGTCACGCATGTATAGCGTTTTGTGAATTTATGACTTCAGAACACTCTGATTACAACCTAAGGATTCACGTAGAGGATAGTCGTAACCTTTCCCCTTGGACTGTCCTTGAGACACAGCTCCATTTTTTTGAGCGTGACATCCTTGGGACCTCCGGCATTGGCACCTTCAACAAACCTGCTGGTTCTGCGAAGCCAAGGTGTGCCTCTTGGAGATGGCCATCGCGATCTCAGGGCGACTGGGAACGGAATTGCAACTGGAAGAGTTGGACGCATGGCATACGAAGCACAAGTACTTCAACTTGGAGCCTTGGACAAGTCTTGGAAGCCTTCAGCCTGTTTCCTTGGCTGATTATTTGATGATGGTTTGGTAATGGATGTTGATGGATGTGATGCTTATTGATATGAATTAGTATGGTTGGCAGCCACCTGGAGTCTGGCTGGGCCAATCTTGTCTGATGGCTGATTGTTTCGTGCGTCGTTGGTTGATGTTGATGGTAAATTGACCGTTAGGGAATGATGTGATTATTACTTGGATGACGATGGTTATTATGGGATAGAAAACCAGTATCAACATGTATCAACGATGTTTCTTATATTAAGGTTGCTACACACACATAATTGATGGTTATTGGTAATTACACACAAAAAGTACCTGGTGGACGCAGGCTGCTAATTTGCATAAGATGCCAGAATGATTGGATGATGATGAGGAGGATGACGATGATGAGGAAGCTGACAAAGTTAAAACTCAACAAGATAATTGTTGTGATTGCACATGCTGGATACGGTGTATGTGTAGAAATAATGATATGTATTTTATCATTGTCGCCAAGTATGATCCATTATATTCTCGATTAGCAGTAACCTGACATGACCCCTGTCGATCGAATGAGTCCGCCTGCTCTTGTTTTTATAGAACGTAGGACATGATAATTGATGATGGGTTCTATGAGCCTTGATGAAAACCAACTGGAGTTAATTTACCCTCATCGAATCTGTATTGACTTGAGGGGATGACAACCACACAAAGGAGTCTTGACTCTTGACATCTCTGCACCATTGTCAAGTTTGGTGGCTACCCAGCTCATGGGGCTCATGGCTATCAACCTGATGATGGAAATTTCATCATCTTTCTACGAGACACCAACAGGGTGCCTCATGAATACTGTGAACATCATGAAGGCAACAGCGTCATGAACCAACATCTGGAGTTTGTGAGCCTCGCATATTTCTGAGTCTAATGCTGTACATTTTCGTTTTTGTTGCCATCGGCTGTTTTAGATGTTTGAAAAAAGACTTGCTTACCACAAATATTTTCATGTAAGCATTACCATAGCACTACCATTGACAGTAATATTCAAAGGTGCTTTTACTTCATGTTTACCTTGATCATATCAGATATCAAGTGATAGCAACAAGAGGTCTTCATCAAAGACACCCTGAAACGCTCACAGAGAAGCTGGGCTCCAAATGCTCATCCTTGTTTTCCATATGCCCATTTTTGCCTGGGGAAAACGGAGGAGTTTGTGCTGAATCGATGCGCAGATCAAGTTCGAGACAGCCATCGATTTACCACAGAAGCACGCCGGAAGATGGTTACCGTGCAGGATCCACAGAACTCAACAGGACTAGAAAAATCATCGACCCATGTCATCATTGACGGATTGGTTTCAAACATTTCGACGTGACCAAATCTTGCGATTTTGGTAGTCGGAGAGTCATAGCAATGAACCAACTCCAATTTTACTAGAAATAGGTTCAACACAGCATCCTCAAGTGGGTGTGAATCGACATGTCACCTTTATCTGACGAATCGGGTACAGTATTCATACATTGAACTATAACAACAAGTGGTTCATTGACAACCATTCATCGTCATGGTAAATGGTCCAAGCAAGATGCTTGCAAGATACCTAGACATACCTAGACTATCAGTATGATTGTCGGCCTTTGGGTGGGTCAGGTGAAGGATGCCCTCATACAACTATCCAGTGAGGACTTGACACTCCAGAAGTGAAAAGATGGTGCACAAACTATCTGAGCAAAGCTTCGAACATCCTCTGAGCAGTGAAATAAGTAATCTTATTTGACCCATGGTAAACACTTGCGGCACTTGCTGGTATCCCCTTCTGTTGCTTTCAGGAAATAACTCGAAATCAAATGCTGGTGTTCCATCTGAGATATCGCATCATTTTTGAGAACACGGAGCACACCTTTGTGTTCCTGGAGTATCAAAGACCCCAGTCTTCAGTGAATCCCGGCCTTCACTGGTGCACTACTTATTTTCTGTGCTTGCTACGTGATCCATGGTCAAACTTGTTGATCTGGCTATCTCCCTGGAAACCAATGCACGATGCTTCCTGTTCCAAGCTGTATGTTAGCATATATGTTAGCATATAGAAGGAAAATAACATAAATGTCAGGGTATGATTCACTACACTGGGATCATGACGCAGGCTTAATCGTCATGATCATATCCTGATGCGCCACGAACACCAGGCCCACCTTTGCAATATGATCATCCTCCACCAGGAAGACTTTAACCCCAAAAGGAGTCGTCTGCCCCTGACTATCTCAACTATCTCCGCTGGCTATTGAAGCGGTAGGTCCACTTGAGCAAACAAATACCTCAAATGGATGTTTCCAAAAATAGACTGTATAGTAAGCCTCTATTAGATTCAATTAGATTCTTCATCCACATGGCAGTGGCAATCCCTCAGCTTTTTCTAAGGAGGTGGCAGAGTTGATGGGCAAAGCCGCATGTCAATGCAGCGGAACCCAGGAAGCAGCCAGGCGATTGGTGGTGACTCGCCAGAAACGACTGGTGGGAAGTCTGTTGAGAAACGTGCACCCCAGGGTCAAACAACTTCAGTGACGCGAACTTCCCTATACCGGAAGACCAAAGCTTATCTTTTAGGAATCCTTTTTGAGACCAAAAATTTGACCTGGAACTTCCTTGACTACTGTCATCCACGATTTTGAGAAGTCTGCAGATGTCTGGATCTTTTTAAACATGTTTTTATTAGAGCTGGCATGACTTGGCCATATCAGATGAAGTCTGATAAGGCAAATGATAAGATTGAGCCGCTATGGTTGTTTGTGTTAGGCCCTTGTCAGAAGTGGAAACTTTGTCTGACGACCAACAGCCCCTGGTAGGGACCCACCCCAGCAACTCTCACAGCATGATAAGATAGAGGGGTTTTCCAAGTCACGAACTTTACGTCTTTAAGGGTCCGGTGCTTTAGGTCTTTCAGGGGTCCGTTACTCGATGTCGTTAAGGGGCCCGGTACTTTCTGTCTTTCAGGGGTCTGTTGCTTAATGTCTTCGGACGGGTCCAGTGCTTTATGCCTTTCATTGGCCCAGTGCTTTGTGTGTTTTCATGGGTGCCAATGCTTGATGTCTTTCAGGTGTCCGGTACTTTATGTCTTTGATGGGTCCAGTACTTCACATCTTTCAGGGATCCGGCACCTTATTCTTTCTAGGGGTCTGGTGCTTTATGTCTTTCAGGTCTCCGGTGCTCAATGTCTTTTACCGGTCTGGTACTTTATGTCTTTGAAGGGCCCGGTACTTTATGTCTTGTAGGGTCCAGTGCTTTGTGTCTTTTAAGGGTCCGGCACTTTGTGTCTTATAACGGTCCGGTACTTTGTGTTTTTTTGGGCATCAGTACTTGATGTCTTGTAGGGTGCGGTACTTTGTGTCTTGTAGGGTCCGGTACTTTGTGTCTTTTAAGGGTCCGGTACTTTGTATAATTTAAGGGTTCGGTACTTGATGTCTTGTAGGGTCCGGTACTTTATGTCTTGTAGGGTCCCGTGCCTTTTGTCTTTTACGGGTTCGGCACTTTATGTCTTGTAGGGTCCGGTACTTTGTGTCTTTTAAGGGTCCGGTATTTTGTGTCTTTTAAGGATTCGGTACTGTATGTCTTGTATGGTCCAATGAGGATTTGAGACGCGTCCAGGACAGCTCTACAATGCAGTTTTGATGTTGGCTCTCCCCCAGGTCTCTGGAGTGTCTAGCTGCTTCCCGGCTGTTTTTTCCAACCAAGTCCAGGTCTCTACACAGAAGTTATGTCGGCAAGCGACCCCAAACAGTGCGCGCATGTCGCGCGTGCAAGCGCCAGGGTGATATATATATATATTTATTTATTTATTTATTTATTTATGTATGTATGTATGTATGTATGTATGTATGTATGTATGTATGTATGTATGTATGTATGTATGTATGTATGTATGTATGTATGTATATGGTTTTGTATCTATCTCTCTCTCTATATATTTATATATTTCAATTTTTTATATGTATATATATGTATATTTACATATCTATATATATACATACATTTACATATGTATATATATATATGTGTGAACACACCTTTGAGAGCGCCCATGAGAACACACACGCACACACACACACACATGAGCGCACGCGCTGGGAGCACACATGTAAGAGCGCGCATATGAATGCAGACGTATGAGAGCACACATCTGAGAGCGCACATGCAACATGGAGCGCGCGTCTGAGAGCAGAAGTGTGAGAACACAGATGGGAAAGTACACATATGAGAGGGCACTTTTGAAAGCGCAGATATTAGAGCACACACAGGAGAGCACACACATATGAGAGCGCACATCTGAGAGCACGCGTGTAATATGGAGCACATATTATATTTGAGAGCGCGAATGTGAGAGCAGAAGTGTGAGAGCACGCATGGGCGAGCGCCCGTATGAGAGCACATGATGAGATCACGCAGTTGCGATTCCGATATGAAAATTTGCAGTGTGCGCGAGCGGGAGCGATCCGGCAGGCGCAAAGTGCGCAGAAGGCTGCGATCTTGAGCGAGGACGCGGATTTTGCAACGCGCCTGATGCCTGCGTACCTTTGCGCGGCCCAACCGCACCGATCCCAGCCGCGCATTTCGTGCAAGATATTCGATGAAAACGGAAGTCCGAGGTCCGTTTTCTGCGACAGGTGCAACATTTTGAGCGCGCCCGACTTCAATCTACATCCGGGGCTTTTACTATTGCCGTAAGACCCCCGAAGTGTTGACCGCATTGTTTGGGGAATAATTGGGAGTACGTTGACGAACGTTAAACTGCCAGCCATCAGAGGTTCTTCAAAATGCACGGGTGATTTGCGCTTGGTACGTGTGTTTTGCAAGAAGAAGCGCAAAAGAAAGAGAAGGCCAGGAAACAAAGGCAAAAAGAGAAGCATATACTGAACGACGACTGCCAGGTGCCTCCGGAGTTCATTGGACTCGAGTATACGCGCATGACTATGATGTTAGAACAACAGTGAAATATTTAGTCGTGATGTGGTCGTGCTGGACGTTGCGGTTTTGGTCTCCGGCCGCGGCATTTTCAGCGGAGGAGTCGGATGAGAAGTTTTGCCGCTCGCTCAGATCACTCCAGGAGGAGGCTGAAAAGCGCTTCAAAGCTCTTGCAGAGGCACTAAGCTGCAGCTGCTGTATGGCGTTTTTAGCTCCAAGGACTCAGGCTTACCTCAATCTTAGACTTCGTCACAGTTAGCCATCAGAGGCTCAGTTCTCCCCTTGAAAGGCCTACCAGCGCTTACTGAACGACGACTGCGAGTCGGATGACTTTGAGAAGAAGTTTTGGCAGAGCGCTCTTCGGAAGTGGAGCATGACATGTCAATCAGTATGACATATCAATGTAAAGACTGCAGAAACGCATGCAAGTTGTCCATGTATATTAAGTACGGTTTTCCACTGTTTCAAATTGCTTCTGGCAATGTGGTCTACCTGGTTTGCAACCCTGCGTCCTAGGCGTCAATGAGACCCTGAGAACACAGATAGGAAGTACACCTTTGAGAGCGCACGTTTGAAAGCGCAGATATTAGAGCACGCACAGGAGAGTACGTGTCTCTTGCGGGAAGAAGAAACCCAGAGGAAAAAAAAAGGCGAGAAGAGAACAGGAGGCGCACATGAGGTTCATGATTGTGATGATGCTACTGCTGAAGCTGATGGTGATGAAGACGTTGATGATACTGATGATGACAGCGACGATCCTGATGGTCATGATAGTCATGATGGTCATGATCAGCGACGGTCATGATTCTGACAGTTGCTATGAATTATAATGTTGCAATGACAGGGATGATGCGTATTATGATTTGTAATGACATGCATGAGTTGTCCTGATGTTACAGTAGAAGCTTCAAGCTCTGTAAATACAATTTCGACCGTGATCTGAATCTGTTGGCCCAGCTGGCTTGGCTGAGGTCGACGAATGGGTTGAGAAGACGCTGAAGGCGACAATAAGGGTTTCCGTCGTTTTCCGTCTTCTATTCATGTTCTTTGCAATGAGAACATTGCTCGCTTGAGTGCCAGAGAGGGTTGCCGACCAGGGAGCAATGGGCGCCTGTTTGCCGACGTTTGCAGCAGGGCAGGAAATGTGTTGCCCCTTGAGGATGGCGCAGAAGAGGAGAAGGCCAAAAAGAATTTCCGTGATAGAGATATTCATTCTATTCATACATATTTTGATAAATGGGATAACTATTTTATTTCGTGGTATTGCCAATATGTTTCTGTATATATATATATATATGTATTTATGTATGTATTATGTTTCAGGATTTGGCATGAAATTGCTGCACATGTGACTTGTATCACATTGAAATTTCGCTCTGCCCACTTCTTGGAACTTCAGCTACGCAGCCATTTCCATGGCAACTTACATGGCGACTTACTTGGCAACCTATTGATCACAAGTTACGGCTCACTTGGACAATTAATCAAGTTGTCAAATGAAATCTTCTGTATTTATAGTTATTGTTTTCTGTCTTCTTTTCGCTTAAAGTGAACATTTTGTTTCTTTAACGTTTGCAGAGTTGGCCTGAAATAGCAGAAAGCGAGACGGCGGCGATGCAGACTGCGTGACGAAGTCCTACGAAAACGTCTTTTTGTCCAAGGGGTCTCTCCTCTTAGGGCTTGCAGTGTCAAACAGCCGAAGGTCTCGTTTTCTAAGAGCTGCTCTTGGAGTATCTTCTAGTGTCCTACACGAGTGTCATACAAGAGTATTGCGCGCAAATGTCTTGGAAGGGAAAGGTCGCGCTTGCTCACCAATGGTTCATTTCTTCAATGCTCGATTGCATGAACTCACGGATGGCCATCTTCATTCCATGCTGCCTGAACTCACGGAGGTATTTGGATTTCGAAACTGCAGATGTTCGAATTTCAATGCTGTGAATATGGGTTGCCCAAACCAATCAGAGACTGGGTGGATCTTGAACAGACGCTGTTTTGCCAACGTGCGATGAGACCATTTTGCAGACCTACGAGTCCAATCAATCGCCTGGATGCATGTGAATGTAATGTTTTCGCGATTTTTTGATGAAGCTGTATGGGTTAGGTTTCAACCAACTAGGCCGTATTTGTTGTTTATTCATGTTTTTCGTGGCTTCATCAATGTTTGTGTAGTTATTTGAAATCTTCTTGAAGTTTAAGGCCCGCAATTTAGACTGGATGGTTTTGGGGCTCCCTAATGTGAGAAGCGCCCGTTCGTATTTGATTAGTTTTGTTCATTTTATTTTGCGTAAAAATGCGCTAAATTGAATTGTTCATTCACATCCCATAATAGGTTCGTTTTTTTTGACTCAGGTAAATGCCATGTATGTTTGAGTCTGCTTCGTCGGTAATTTATTTGATGTGCTATTGAATTGTATTTTGCATGAGCCCCATCCAACTAGGGATATTTGGTCTGTTTCATACGTGGAAATAACAGAAAAAAACGCAAGATTGCGTATTTCCTGGCGGGGGGCCGAGAAATAAGTAGATAAATAGATAAAGAAAGAAAAAAATTCTATACCAATGTATGTGTATGTATATATATCAAAATATTTTTCATATTTCTCAATCAAAATAGATTTAAATAAATATACATAAAATATGTTTATATATATTTAAAAATATATATATATATATAGTTATTTACATTTTTTTTATGTCAATATATCTTTAAAATATTTTTCAATTTGTTTTTTTGAAATGAATATTT
This sequence comes from Symbiodinium kawagutii, assembly GCA_009767595.1. Lineage (NCBI taxonomy): Eukaryota > Dinophyceae > Suessiales > Symbiodiniaceae > Symbiodinium > Symbiodinium kawagutii. Next base: position 158,129 of record VSDK01000748.1, on the reverse strand, counting down.
TTGAATCCATTACATTTTTTCTTTTTAATCCATATATATATATATATACTCAATTTTTTTTATGTAAATGTATGGAAATTAAATTAATGTATATAGCGCCACGAATATATATATATATAACCATTTTTTATTGATATATATATATCTATATATATCAGTATTTTTTGTTTCGCAAAAATTATATTCATACATATATACACAGATTTTCCATTATATATTTTTCAATTTTTATTCATCAATATATATATATATTGTTCAGTTTTTATCAACATATATTTGTCAATATTTATTTATCAATATATATTTACCATTTTCCAAATATCAATTCATAATTTTATTTCAGCATGTTTAGATATATTTGTTTTGTCGTTATATATCTTTTGTTCAACTATCATGCATATATTTCAGTTTTGAATACATTCTTTTTGTGTTGACAGATGCCAAAATATCAGATTAAGATATTTACGTAAACATTTTCTGTATTTATATATCGATACTTATTTATTTATTTACATTTTGCATATTTAACTATAGAGTTTTCTTTTCCATATGATGTTTCACTATATTTACCTACATTATACAATTGTATTTGCATATGTAGTTGATTTTAAATACATGTAGTTGCGTGTGTAGATTTAAATACATCAATATTTCCGAATGAACACTCATACATATTTATATACATTCACATGTACATACATACATGCATGCGTATATATTTACTTTCATGTATGTTTTCATGTACTTACATTTACAGATTTACATTCATTCATTGTTTGAGAAATATTTTCATGAATATACATATTAGCAGGTGTTTAGATTTATGCGCACATATACATACAAAAATAAATACCAGTAGTACCCGTACTTTGTATCTTTTAAGGGATCGGTGCTTTATGTCTTGTAGGCTCCGGTATTTTGTCTTGTAAGGAGCCAGTTTTTTTGTCTTTCAAGGGTCCAGTATTTCGTGTCTTGGGAGGGTCTGGAATTTTGTGTCTTTTAAAAGTCCGGTACTTTGTGTCTTCTAAGGGTTCGGTACTTTCTGTCTTGTTGGATCCGGTATTGTGTTTCTTTTAAGGGTCCGGTATTTTGTTTTTTTTCAAGGGTTCGGTACTTTGTGTCTTGTAGGGTCCGGTACTTTGTGTCTTGTAGGGTCCGGTACTTTGTATCTTTTAAGGGTTCGGTGCTTTGTATAAGGGTCCGGTACTTTGTGTCTTTTAAGGGTCCGGTACTTTGTGTCTTTTCAGGGTTCGGTACTTGATGTCTTGTAGGGTCCGGTATTTTCTGTTTTTTAAGGGCTCGGTACTTTGTGTCTTGTAGGGTCCGGTACTTTGTGTCTTTTAAGGGTTCGGTACTTTGTGTCTTGTAGGGTCCGGTACTTTGTGTCTTTTAAGGGTTCGGTACTATGTGTCTTGTAGGGTCCGGTACTTTGTGTCTTTTAAGGGTTCGGTACTATGTGTCTTGTAGGGTCCGGTACTTTGTGTCTTGTAAGGTTCCAGTTTTTTGTCTTTTAAGGGTCCAGTATTTTGTGTCTTGTAGGGTCCGGTACTTTGTGTTTTTTAAGGGCCCGGTGCTTTATGTTTTGTAGGGTCCGGTACTTTGTGTCTTTTACGGGTTCGGTAGTTTATGTCTTGTAGGATCTGGTACTTTGTGTCTTTTAAAAGTTTGGTATTTTGCGTTTTGCAGGGTTCGGTATACTTTGTGTTTTTTCGAGGTCCGGTACTTTGTTTTTTTGAAGGGTTCGGTACTTTGTGTCTTGTAGGGTCCGGTACTTTGTGTCTTTTGAGGGTTCGGTACTTTGTGTCTTGTAGGGTCCGGTACTTTGTGTCTTTTGAGGGTTCGGTACTTTGTGTCTTGTAGGGTCCGGTACTTTGTGTCTTTTGAGGGTTCGGTACTTTGTGTCTTGTAGGGTCCGGTACTTTGTGTCTTTTAAGGTTTCGGTACTTTGTGTCTTGTAGGGTTCGGTACTTTGTGCCTTGTCAGGGTTCGGTACTTTGTGTCTTTCAAGGGCTGGGTACTTTGTGTCTTGTAGGGTCCGGTACTTTGTGTCTTTTAAGGGTTCGGTACTTTATGTCTCGTAGGGCCCGGTATTTTATGTCTTTTAAGGGTTTGGTGTTTTTTTAAATTCGATTTTCTTTCTTGTTGGATCCGGTATTGTGTTTCTTTTAAGGGTTCGATGCTTTGTGTTTTGTCAGGGTCCGGTACTATGTGTCTTTTAAGGGTTCGGTACTTTATGTCTTGTAGGGTCCGGTACTTTGTGTCTTGTAAGGAGCCAATTTTTTTGTCTTTCAAGGGTCCAGTACTTCGTGTCTTTTAAGGGCTCGGTACTATGTGTCTTGTAGGGTCCGGTACTTTGTGTCTTTTGAGGGTTCGGTACTTTGTGTTTTTTAAGGGTCCGGTACTTTGTGTCTTTTAAGGGTTCGGTACTTTGTGTCTTGTAGGGTCCGGTACTTTGTGTCTTTTAAGGGTTCGGTTTTTTATGTCTTGTAGGGTCCGGTACTTTGTGTCTTTTAAGGGTTGGGTTCTTTGTGTCTTGTAGGGTCCGGTACTTTGTGTCTTTTAAGGGTTGGGTTCTTTGTGTCTTTTAAGGGTCCGGTGCTTTGTGTCTTGTAAGGGTCCGGTACTTTGTGTCTTTTAAGGGTTCGGTACTTGATGTCTTGTAGGGTCAGGGATTTTGTGTTTTTTCAGGGTCTGCTATTTTGTATTCTTTAGGGTTCGGTACTTTATGTCTTGTAGGTGCCAGTACTTTGTGTTTTTTAGGGGTTCGGTACTTTATGTCTTGTAAGGTCCGGTACTTTGTTTCTTTCAAGGGTCCGGTACTTTGTGTCTTTTGAGGGTTGGGTACTTTATGTCTTGTAGGGTCCGGTACTTTGTGTTTTTTAAGGGTTCGGTGCTTTGTGTCTTGTAGGGTCCGGTACTTTGTGTCTTTTAAGGGTTCGGTATTTTATGTCTTGTAGGGTCCGGTACTTTGTGTCTTTTAAGGGTTCGGTACTTTGTGTCTTGTAGGGTCCGGTACTTTGTGTTTTTTAAGGGTTCGGTACTTTGTGTTTTGGAGGGTCCGGTACTTTGTGTCTTTTAAGGGTTCGGTACTTTGTGTCTTGTAGGGTCCGGTACTTTGTGTCTTTTAAGGGTTCGGTATTTTGTGTCTTGTAGGGTCCCTTGCTTTTTGTTTTTTACGGGCTCGGTACTTTATGTCTTGTAGGGTCCGGTACTTTGTGTCTTTTAAGGGTTCGGTACTTTATGTTTTGTAGAGTCCGGAACTTTGTGTCTTGTAGGGTCCGGTACTTTATGTCTTGTAGGGTCCGGTATTTTGTGTTTTTTGAGGGTTCGGTACTTTGTGGATTTTAAGGGTCCGATACTTTGTGTCTTTTAAGGGTTCGGTACTTTGTGTTTTTGAAGGGTTGTGTACTTTGTGTCTTTTCAGGGTTCGTACTTTATGTCTTGTAGGGTCCGGTACTTTGTGTCCTTTAAGGGTCCGGTACTTTGTGTCTTTTAAGGGTTCGGTACTTTGTGTCTTGTAGGGTCCGGTGCTTTGTGTCTTTTATGGGTTCGGTGCTTTGTGTCTTGTAGGGTCCGGTACTTTGTGTCTTTTAAGGGTTCGGTACTATGTGTCTTGTAGGGTCCGGTACTTTGTGTCTTTTAAGGGTTCGGTACTTTGTATAAGGGTTCGGTACTTTGTATAAGGGTTCGGTACTTTATGTCTTGTAGAGTCCGGTACTTTGTGTCTTTTAAGGGTTCGGTACTTTATGTCTTGTAGGGTCCGGTACTTTGTGTCTTTTCAGGGTTCGGAGCTTTGGGTCTTGTAGGGTCCGGTACTTTGTGTCCTTTAAGGGTCCGATACTTTATGTCTTTTAAGGGTTCGGTACTTGATGTCTTGTAGGGTCAGGGACTTTGTGTTTTTTCAGGGTCTGCTATTTTGTATTCTTTAGGGTTCGGTACTTTATGTCTTGTAGGGTCCGGTATTTTGTGTCTTTTACAGGTTCGGTACTTTATGTCTTGTAGGGTCCGGTACTTTGTGTCTTTTAAGGGTTCGGTGCGTTATGTCTTGTAGGGTCCGGTACTTTGTGTCTTTTAAGGGCTCGGTACTATGTGTCTTGTAGGGTCCGGTACTTTGTGTCTTTTAAGGGCTCGGTACTATGTGTCTTGTAGGGTCCGGTACTTTGTGTTTTTTCAGGGTTCGGTTCTTTGTGTCTTGTAGGGTCCGGGACTTTGTGTCTTTTAAGTACTTTGTGTCTTTTAAGGGTTCGGTACTTTGTGTCTTGTAGGGTCCGGTGCTTTGTGTCTTTTAAGGGTTCGGTGCTTTGTGTATTGTGGGGTCCCGTGCTTTTTGTTTTTTACGGATTCGGTACTTTATGTCTTGTAGGGTCCGGTACTTTGTGTCTTTTAAGGGTTCGGTACTTTGTGTCTTGTAGGGTCCGTTACTTTGTGTCTTTTAAGGGTTCGGTACTTTGTGTCTTGTAGGGTCCGGTACTTTGTGTCTTTTAAGGGTCCGGTACTTTGTGTCTTGTAGGGTCCGGTACTTTATGTCTTGTAGGGTGCGGTATTTTGTGTTTTTGAAGGGTTCGGTACTTTGTGTCTTGTAGGGTCCGGTACTTTGTGTCTTTTGAGGGTTCGGTACTTTGTGTCTTGTAGGGTCCGGTACTTTGTGTCTTTTAAGGGTTCGGTACTTTGTGTCTTGTAGGGTCCGGTACTTTGTGTCTTTTAAGGGTTCGGTACTTTATGTCTTGTAGAGTCCGGTACTTCGTGTCTTTTAAGGGTTCGGTACTTTGTGTCTTGTAGGGTCCGGTACTTTGTGTCTTTTAAGGGTTCGGTACTTTATGTCTTGTAGAGTCCGGTACTTCGTGTCTTTTAAGGGTTCGGTACTTTGTGTCTTGTAGGGTCCGGTACTTTGTGTCTTTTAAGGGTTCGGTACTTTATGTCTTGTAGAGTCCGGTACTTCGTGTCTTTTAAGGGTTCGGTACTTTGTGTCTTGTAGGGTCCGGTACTTTGTGTCTTTTAAGGGTTCGGTACTTTATGTCTTGTAGGGTCCTGTACTTTGTGTCTTCTAAGGGTCCGGTACTTTGTGTCTTATAAGGGTCCGGTACTTTGTGTCTTTTAAGGGTTGGGTACTTTGTGTCCTTTGGGGTGCTGTGTTCAGCGCAGCAACCTTCTGCTCAGGAATTTCAGCAGGTTCAGGCTGGATCCTTGCATTTCAGTACAAGTTTTTCGCATCTGTATACGAATGCTTTCTGATGATAGTAGTTGTGACCAGTACCTCTTTTAATTTCAGGGCCTTCCGTGCACCTTTGTCGTCATCATGAGGGTTTTCCAAGTCACGAACATGTCGGGACTCCTTATGGTTGAAAAAATAAGTCGCAAAGAAAATGCGAACAAAATGAGCTCCAGTGGGCATAAGAATGGCGCTATTGTGGCGTGTGCTGCCTCAGTCTTATTATGTCCAGCTGTTAAAGAAATAAAATTTAGATTTGTACCTGACTGAGATGAAGGTTTTGTTCCAGCTTGTCTAAGCCAAATAGTGGTCACCATGTACATGGTCAACCATATAGAACCCTTATATTATAGGATTGTATTCTGACGGTTGTGCCTCAGTTTTTGAATCAAAATTTCTGTTCTTCAGCCACAAGCTGTTTGCTCTTTGTTCTTCTCAGTTTTCACACAGCGGATCACATGATGCACTCCCTTACTGAATTTGAAGCAAAGTCTGGCAGTGCCAGCCTAAAAGAACATTGAATCGTGTTAAGAACTGCAATACCTTCCTCAATTTTCGCTGCAATCACAACTCAGATCTTCTGAACTTCCTTGCTCCGTTGGTGGAATGCAATGCAAATGCATGATTTATTCCTGCTCGCTTGTTGCTGAGTATTCTTTGATGGGCATCACTTGGCACGAATGCTTATTCGTCCTAAGCCTTACTTGTCCGTCCCTATTCATCCCAAAATCCTGGTTGGTGGTTGTCGGAAACTTGATTCAGCTATATCCGTGGTATATTGCCGTCATTTAGAAACCAACAACACTTATCTTAATGAAACATGTTTTAGTAAATTCTTCCTCATTGGCAATAGCTATAAACTATCATTGGTCTCACTACGAGCCAATACTTACAATGACAACGATATTGGCAACTACAATAATCACAACTGTCACTTATCATAATGATGTATCATTGACAATTGCCATTAACCATGAAATTGAATTCCAGCGATTGTTTTTTCTGACAATTGTGCATATTCAATCATAAGAACCATAATCTCTATAGGTATGACGGTATGAATGCTAACAATAGCTACTCCATCAACCCCATCATGATATTTCACATAAGCATAAAATGCATATACAACACGCAATCTCATGACAGGATCCATCACGGCGCAGTTTCCCAGCCACCTATTGAGGTTTTGATCAATGAGCTGAGAGACAAGTTCCCAGGCGCAATGACACCAGTCGGATTTGTAGCAAGAAACTGCGGGGTAAACAACAACCATCGACAACAATGGCTGAACAATGGCTCGACAATGGCTCGACAATGGCTCTATGATCGTTTATGAACGATCAATGAGAGTGATGTAGCCAACAATAATAAGCTGCAAAATAAGTATGACATGACGGTCTCCCATACCCAGCAGTTTCTCAGGGGTGGGCCGCCCTGGGTCTTGAAGTCAGTTTAGGGTGCAAATGGCAACCGCGAATCCTACACCAAAGGCATTTGCCATAAACATCCATAAATCATACTGATTTTTGAGGGTACTACTTAGTGTCTTTGTTTTGGATTTACGGTACCTGTTAGCATCATCTAGTTTTGATTCAGCGCCAAAAGGCTACAATTCAATGAGTTCAGATGGATAAGGGTCCAGGCTTGGGACAGAAGCATCAGTGGCAAAACCCAAAGTCTGGAAGAATGCTGACCTGACATCCAGCAAGCAGCAGCATGATATCCATCACTAGTGGATAACAATATGCCTTTCACTACTATACGTGGTCATACTTTACGTAGAGATGATGAACCATTTCAACCAGACTTCCCTCTGTACATGTGTTGTATTTGAACAATTTTGAACCCCGTGCCTGACAAAATGAGATTCCAATGTATCACACAGGTACGCCACCAGCTCCCTGCTCAGGCGCATTACGCTTGGCGGATGCATGTTGCGAAGGCACCGTTGACAGCCGTAGGGGAGAAGCGAAATGCGAGGGGGTTGATCAATGGGATGACTCCGGGATGACCTTAGATGACCTTAGATCATTCTTTGACTGGAACGGGATGGTGTCGGTCATTGTGCGCAATCCTCAATGTGAAGCTGGCCGGAAGCCGGGACCACGTTTCACACAGAATTGACCGATGCCAAAGAAGTGATGCCCACAGATGTCAAGTCCCTGGAGTCGTCATATCAAGGAGTGGATCCATTGTCCATTGACACTCTGGTTGGGCGCAGGTGCCGGCACTGCTGCGCCAGAGTTCTTCAAGATGGTTGTGGGTCGATTGCTGCAAAGCGTGGAGATGACCAAGTGGATGACAGAACGTTTCGATGCTGAGCTCGAAGAGTCGGAGTTTCAAACATCTGAATAGATTGGATTTGGATTTTCCAAAAAAAATTCAATGAACGTACATGATCATACATGGGGATATCCCCAAAACCACCAAAGATCATTATTGTAAGTAGGGAAAACCATGGTTTTTGGGATGCGTTGGGCATTTTTGTCAAGGCAGAGGCAAATGTATTTCCGTTCAGTTGCCCAACTGCCCGGTAATGAGCAAACAGAGTCTTTAAGTGCTTTGGTGGCAAGATGAGGTCACCGTAGCTAAGTTTCTCGCTGAGTGTGCACAGTTGGGCAATTCCATTGGGCAATCTCAACGACACACTTCGAAGATCAGAAACAACAATTGAGATATTGACCATCAGTAGATGCATGAAACAGGTACATAATCAAAAAGTGGATGATACTCGAGGTTCCCATAAGGCGAATACACTGAAGTTCATCATAGGGTGAAAAACCACGTTGTATCTGAGCCTTCTTCCAGGTTGGCGCTTAGAGATCTCAGGACACAGGGCGAAATTTGGTGGAGCAGATCCTATGGCCACTGCTGCAATCGCGACATTTCTCCTCAGCAGACATGCAGGAGGTCTTAGATTTGATTGTCACCGTGCAGGCTCCTGGGAGGTGCCAAGATAAAGATGGTTGGTTTAGTGTTGGAAGTGCAATAACGAAATGCTTGACTTGCTTGGCTTTTCAGGGATTGCACTGTGCAAGTTAGAAATTTGCTCTGGACTATACTACTCATGTGTTTATAACTCATTCTGGTTTACTTTGTGTTTTGCTTCATGTGTTTAGTCGATGTGTTTCAAATTAATTGTAAGGATCATTTGAAACCATCATGGGAAACCTATGTGCCAGCAGGGCACGTGCAGGATTTGTGTTACCGGCTTTGTTGGATTTTTGCTAACAAGTGAATTGTCATTTCCCACAAGGATCAAAAAATGATGTGTTGGGAAACCTTGGCTATCCCGTGAGAAGTGCATACCTTGTTTGTGGAATGTGGGAGTGCATACCTCCTGTCTCGAAACATCCAAGATTTGGAACAGGTGGTGTCCTCAAAAACACGTTTCAACCCGTACCACCAAAACTCATGACTGAAAGTCCCTCCCAGAGTGCCAGGGCCATGGCATGTTCACCCAATGCCTCAGGTGGAGAGATTTTGGTCCTTCGGAGATGTGGCGAAATCTTCGATTGACATTTGGCACGAGCTCTTCTCCCCGAGCAGATCCCTGAGTGCTTTGGGGGATTCCAAGGTGGAGTTTCTTCAACGTGTCAGGCAGGGGCTGAAAACGCCAACTTGAATTTGCAGACTTTTCTGGCACGTGACATGGGCATGCTGCATGCACTGGTTGAAATCATCATACCCCAACAAAACATTTTATACAACACAAACAATAATGCCATTTTGGTAGGCAAACCTATGGTTTTTGTGGCGCTCCCATGGATGGACTCACAGTTTCAAGCATTTTTCAAACATGTTAGATGAACATCCCAAACGAGGCTAAGCTATTCATGTTTGAGATGCCGAGAAACACAGGTCTTAGCCCCACACCCAGTCGCCTACCGTGAGTTAGATGTTCGAAGTCACAGGTACCATTAGATATTGTTGTGAGCATCGTGATCAAAGGAAGTTTGGAAGTCAAACGTCGGACTTGTGGAAAGTTGAAGCAGTCAGTTTGTCAGATCAGAGAGAAGATCCCAGATGTGTGTGCGCGTGAATGATAGAAAGTGAGCGAAGCGCTGTGTTTTTCAATGTTTTGTGCTCCGGGATGCTGAGGAGGTCGGTTGGGAAAGGGATCAGCAAAAATTGCGACCTCGCTGTGGTGAAATGTGCATGTGCGAGTCAAAAAAAATGAGAATCCCGAGGGACGTTTTGAAGATGAGATGTCCGAAAATTGCACCTTGCTAGTGCAAAACACATGTTTGCAAGTCAAAATTGCAAATCGTTGAGGGGATCACCACGTTGTTGGTTGTTGGAAGATGAGATGTGAAAAAAGTGCATGGGGCGAAACGCTCATTTGCAAGGCCAAATCGTAAAGGCTTGAGGCATTCGAGCCACTTTTCGAAGATGAGATGTGCCAAAAGTGCAAGTCGATGTGGCGAAACGCGCCTTTGCAAATCAAAATTCCGAAAAACTGAGGTGGCTGGGGGCGTTTTTACATGTCCGAAAGAGGAACAGAGCAAAATCATCGTCATCATCATCGTCATCATCATCATCATCATCATCATCATCATCAGCATCCATCACCATCACCATCATCAATATCAGCAACATCAGCAACATCAGCATCCATCACCATCACCATCACCATCATCAACATCAGCAACATGAGCAACATCAGCAACATCCTGTCACAGCCAAATAAGCAGCACAGCCAAGTATTTGCCACAGCTGAGAAGGTGTCGCAGCCAAGCAAGTGTCGCAGCGAAGTAAGAATCACAGCCATGTAAATGTCACAACCAGGCTAGTGTCACAACCAAGCAAATGTCAGTGTCACAGCCAAACAAGTGTAAAAGCCAAGTACGTGTGCAAACAAAGTGAGTGTCAAAGCCAAGTGTAAGTGTCACAGCCAAATAGGGAAAACAGCGACAGAGAAAAACACCACCAAGGAACAAACACCGCCAGAGAAAAACACCAGCAGACGCACCAGCAGAGAAAACATCACCAGAGCAAAAACACCACGAAAGAAAAGACACCAGCAGAGAAAAACACCAGCAAGGAAAAAAACACTAGCAGAGAAAAACAGAGGCAAAGGAAAAACACCAGAGAGAAAATACACCAGAGCCAAAAAACAAACAGAGAAAAATCTTTAGACAACATAGAAACCAAAAAAACACCAGAGAAAAATCACATCAATCACCATCATCATCATCATCATCATCATCATCCTCATCATCATCACCATCATCACCATCATCATCACCATCATCACCATCATCACCATCATCCTCATCCTCATCACCATCATCACCATCACCATCATCATCATCATCATCATCATCATCACCATCATCATCATCATCATCGCTGTCATTTTCATCGATCATCCACACCACAATTTTAGCTAAGACAATTCTCTCTTCCTATAGGTTAATCTCACTTGGAAACTTCCGCCACCGCACTATGTTACTCATTGGCAATCAGATACCAAAACCAACATCAATTTACCATTCATTCATGAAATGGTGGCTCAATTTCACTATTCATCACCAGGACAAACAAAACTGTGATAGACAGAGATCTAAGTTGGGAGGTGTAGAAAAAGGGATACGATAGGGACACTGAATCCAGAGCTAGACATCCCAAGCTAGCGCCAGGTCGCACGAGGCCTTGGTTGCAGCGGTGTTGGCCGCTTATTCCAAATGTCCGCATTTCATCGAGGGAATGCTACCGAACATCGTGAACACCTACTGGATGGACCTGGACATGCGTTGCTGGACAGATGTGTTTCTTCAGTTCGAAGTCAATCTGGGCCCATCCCCATGTTTGATCATGTTCACTCCATTTCACTCCTTATTCTTTTATCCTTGAGTTTTGAGTTTGTTGATTGCTGGGGAGTTGAGCAGGGGATTATCAAAAGTCACATCAGCTGGTCGGTGGTTGCACCCGTTGATGTATGGATGTTACTGCAATGACAAACTTGTGCCTTCATGATGTGCATGCAGATTTTCTCCAGCTTCTGCACACGGTGTTGTCAATGCTTAAAACAGCTTGAAGGTTGCAGTTTGTCCATCGACTTGGTAAAGATGTCGCAGAATCGCAAAACTGTGTTGCTTGGCAGCTGGAGGGTCCTTGCTGTACGCCATGGGCATCAATGGGTTCATGTTTCAAACAGCTCATGTGGGATTGCAAGATTTGGAGTATCCGCAACTCATAGATTGTGCAAATGTGTTAAGGATGAATCCATAGGAATCCAACTTTATAAGTGGCAAGCTGAGGAGTAATGCTGCTGGTAGATCCAGGCTCTGGTTTGCCTCCAGCTCCACATTGGACCGTGGCACGAGTGAAATGCAAACACAACCAGGTATGACATGGTATGACTCAACGTATGACTCGACTATACTCAACCAATCCCCCGCAGAATTGGAGCATGGGCAAGCGGACAACGACTCCGGGTGAGCCATGGCTCAGACTGGGTGCTGTTTTTATTACAAATAGATTGCTATATATTTACAAAGTACAGAGAAACTTTGCGCATGGGTTGAATCATGTTTGGTATACCCAAAGTAGAGAGTATGAGCCAAAGAGACCCTGGAAATTATCATCCGCAATCACACAATTTTGATAGTGATTCACTTGAGACCCTGAGCGTAGCCATGACCAACCTTTTGATTGAGTGATAACTATGTGTGTGGTAACAAAATGATCAACCTGCTATAGAGATGAACCAACCAAGTAAGTACCCATCGAAGCATACCAATCAACTATACCAACCAACTAGCCAAGCCAATCATAGTCGGCAACTCGTACTGCGATGTTTCAAACAAGCATGAACTGCGACCAGTGAGGACCAGCCGAAAACTCGACGCCAATGGCTGCGAGCAGATGCTCCTGGCCTACTGCACTGCGAATCGCTTTCCAGAGCTGTTGCCACTGCTGCTTCAAGCGGAGGAGTTTCTCGGCAAAAGCGTGAAACCACAAGCAGGTCTCAGATGTGTGGGGTACATAAGATGAACTACGACTCCTTGAGATGATCCCGGGACTACAATTTTGGAGGGCCTGCAAAGATCCATCAAACTTTTGGCTGAAACCACTAGTTTTTAGAGCCGATTGCCCATGCCAAATTTGCCAAAGTGGACACGCCACGTGGTTGGAAGCTGAGCCGACTGCCAACATGAGAAGCGATCCAAGCGATCCCAACACCGCCAGAACTGCTTGGGCCTTTGGACGCCAGGTGGGATATAGGGCGGATCCATGGAGTCCTGCGCAAGCTGCCTCCGACATCTTTGAACAAGGACCCTTACAGAGGGGGAAAGGTCTTAGACAACCTCCTCGTATCTGTCACGGCACAGATATATTTGCTTTTGTGCAGATCTGTTTTAAATGCAGGGGACAGCAATTCTTCACGAGGTTACTCGGATGTCCACTGTTCAATTTTTTGGAAATATATTCTGACAATAGAGACAGCAGCCAATGCGGTTTTTCCAATCCAGGATTAGAGATTGAAGATTAAGATCTAGAAAAGACTTGTTCAATCCTGGATTGAAGATTGAAGATGGAAGATCTAGAAACAACTTCTTCAATCCAGGATTGAAGCTTGAAGATGGAAGATTGAAGATCTGGGGAAAACATCCAAAACAAACGTGAGATTTTAGCCATGTTTGGGGCATGCAAAGAACCACGCAAATACCCAGTAGTGTTTTCGACACGGGCTGCCAAAAGGTTGAAGAATAGTGTTTTGAGCTTGCAGTGGTTTTAAACCCATTGGTATTTGCAATGTTTCCCTGGCTGTTTTGCTGTCGTGCGTGCAAATAACAAAAACGACCACCTTAGAATTCTTTCGACTCCCCACAACGTTTCCTTTGGCACATAGAGAGACATATCATTAGCAACGCTCAGCAGGCTGGTGTCCGTCCCCTCCTGAGGCATGTGTAGTTAGACTATTTCTTGAGTCTCGGGAAGCATCCTGTGCCCACGAGATAATCTTCCAAAGTAGTGATAGTTTGTAGGTTCACTGTTAGTAAAGCTGAACCACATCCACCTTGACCTTATCCAGTAAACCAGCTTAAGTACAAGAACTCCTGGTAGAACTGCCTGCTGAGCAGGATTCCCAGGGCGCAGTGGCGCGGCTGGTGGATGAAGCAAAGGAGTGGAGCCTTTCGATTCATGACATTTGTGCAGAGCTCAGCCCTTGACCTTGAGAGGGTGTGGGTCCGGGGTTCCCCCAAACCATGGGTTGATCTTAAAACAGCTACATTCCCAATGAAAATGGTGATAATCGAGGGTCCCCACTTAGAGAAAGTTACCTCATGTGGGTATTGAAGCCAAACAGGACAATCATGATGTAACGATGTACATCAACTTTCAAAGTAGCCAAAGATCATTTTTTGGGATTGGACCCCTTTATAGGGCTTACAATCCAGAGTTGGCATTCGAATTGCAATAGTATTCTTTACATATTGTCACTTTTATACCTCAGTTTTTGGTCACCCTATGCTGATGGAAACCAGACGTTGACCCTTGAGAACAGTGACAGTAGACATGTTGCTCGTTTTGGACAGCCGTAAGACAACCTTTGTCTACAGATTGTGAAATTATGTACATGACATCGTCATCGGAACAATCAAAAAGCAACTGTTATTCATTGGATTGGATCGTTTTTGTTGCAGCAGTAGATATGGATGTGACAATGATTGGCAGTTCAGTCTTCCCATACCGGTCTTGCATCGCCTTACCGTATCTCAGAGCCATTTTTCCAAACTTTCCTTACCTCACAGCTCCCACTCGTTCTCTGTCCCAGGCAATGTGGGAGATGACGCTAAGTGGCTCCAGGAGATGCTGCTTGCCGGATGGCAATGGATGGCATGTAGATGGAGAAGTTTTCATTGGTGACATCAGATGACTCTGAGACCTCCATAGATGACCTGATCCAAAATAGAAGTGGCCGAAGTTCCTGCAGATGAACGAACAAAGCTTGAGTTTGCTGTCAATGGTGAGATGTTCATATCCAGACGTTGCTTCAAAGATCTTTCCACAACTATCCTGACACAAGTTTGTCCAGACCCAGGCAGGTAAGGCTTGTTGGAGAAACTTGCTTCACAGTCAACATTCAGATGAGGTATGCCAGTTGCTCATAGAATTCATTTAACGAAGTTTTTGACTTTAAGATATGTGTTGTTCTTGTTGCAGAATGACGCTGCCGTTGGCAGTTCTTGGCCGTTTCGCATCAATGAAGTGCCGCAGACAGGAGTTGTTTTTGAACGCCTGGGTGCCGAGTTTCTCTGAGGTGGCGGCCGGCTCTGTGAAGGACCATCTGTGACAGAAAATCTCTGCAAAAAAACATGGACGAGTATAGGGTGATTGTAGCACAGCTATATTCCACTTTTGTCTTCTGTAACAAGCCACTTCTCTACCCTTCCAGTTTGCGCTGAGAGGAGCAGCAGTTCTTCCAGTGGCTGGGCGTGGAAGGGGTATGTCATTGGCCTGAGCTGGTGATTCAACGGCTCTACTGTGAGTACCAGGGCTTCATCCACAAATTCCTGCAGGACCAGGGTGATATCTTCGAAGAGAAGGTGCTGGAAGATACTTTTGAAGTATGAAGTATCTTCCCCTGAAGAAGCTGTGAAGTTTGATGCTTATTTTTGGATTTGGGAGATATAATTCATGAGGGACAGACATTCTGATGATGTGGATCAGGTGTGTTTTTCACATTGAATGGGTTTGTTGTGAAGATGTTGGTTCAGAGAGAACTCAAAGAGATTTTAATGATTTTTGGGCGGGAAACTGTCCGTTGAAATCATGCGCTGTTGCCAGTACGGCGATTGACAATATTAGCGAAAACTTTTTGATTGGATACAGCTACTGTCATATCCATCGTAAAACTAAAACTAGTTGACAGATATAGTTGATAATTGATACTACACATCAATATAAAACATGCAAATAGCCATTTATAATCAATGTACACAAGTAGTTGGAACCATGGCAGCCGTTCATAGCCATCAGCAAGGATTACGAGGACTCAGAATAATTGATCCCCAGCCTGGGTGTTGAAGCCCCCTCAGAAGCGCTGGTTCAGTAGGAAATCTTTCCATTTTAGGCTTAGGCAGCGTCATGGTGAACAGATCAGTGTTGGCTGCGATCAAGCACCCAGCTGTTCTACACCATTTCCTCGTCTTCCCAGCAGTGAGTATCGTTCTGAGTCACATGGAGACGAGCCATGAGTCTTCCGTTGGTCATTAGAACTCATGGCAACTCATCAATCAACTCATCAATCAACTCATCATATCTGCACACGTCAACTGAGTTGACTCCTTGGGCCAAACGCACGCTGGCCCTTCAGGAGCCTCCAGCTGTGTCCGACTGGGTGGCAGCCTGGCCGGAGTTGCAGGGCTGCGCTTGGCCACGGCTGCGGCCCTTGATGGATGTCTTTGGACGCCTGGAGGTGTGGCGTGGTTGGGGTGGGTCGGTTGGGAGTTGTGGTGTCAAGTTGAAGGGTGGAGTACGGGGGATTTGTGGATTGGTTATGAACTATGTTATGGTTGATGGAAGTTTGGGACATTTTGGGGACTGGGTTGATTGGATTGTTTTTGATAATGTTGGTTGTTGCTGACTGATGTTATGTGGAGATGTTGATGTTGGTTTTGAAGGACAGAGCATGGACGGGGGATGGTGGAAAATTTCTTGGGACAAGTTGTGGGGATTGATTGGACTTGGTTTGGTTGAGAAGTCACGAGTGAGTTAGGATCCCTAGTTCCTTCTGTGAACGTGCGTGATGAAGTTGCAATCATGAGCTCAAGACCCACCAGAGCTTTCGTCTCCTAACTGACAAAATGCCAGAACTGACTTCATCCTGCCCCGTCATCCAAAAGGTCCCCTCAGCCACGATAAGTGCGAATCCTCCACTACTGAAGTACTATTGAATTACTATAAAAAATAAGTATTGAATTAAGCAATGAAGTAAGAGCATATTGCAAGTGATAGGTTGGATTCTTGCTCGACCATAGGACGACAGGATACGACAGGTAGATAGGTCTGGGTCTGTGCACATTTCTATCAGCGCCAGGATGGTGCTGCGTTGCCACCGAGCCTGGCATTCTTCTGCCTCTTCCGGGAGGCTGAGAACTGAGCCCAAGGAAGATCTCCTTATATATCTCCTTATGGATCGCCTGATGAACCTCTTGGAGACAAAGTTTAGGGAGTTCATACTTAGGAAGTTCATACTTAGGGAGTTCATAGATACTTTGATTGTGATCATCAATCGTTTTTTCACGAAACAAGAGCTGGGAATGGCCTTCTGACTCTTGATGACAATACGAGGTGTGTCACTCGTGGCCTAGAGTTTTCTTTCGCAGCGTCACTAAGAAAGTACAAAAAGAGGATGAGGATCCGGAATGCAGCTGGTGCAATGTGGAAATTCCTGATTTAGGGTTTCGTTTGTAATCCCTCACTTTCATCAGGATCCTAAAGCAAACCTTTCTCCGTTCTTCTTTTCTTTCTTTGAGTGCAATAGCATAGTCTCCGGTCAGCAAGGAAACTTCATCCACTTTTTTGGGATTGGCATTTTCTTGCGTGATTAGATGTCAATTGGTCATAGATCAGGCGATGGGGGATATTTCTTGCATCGTGATGAGGAGTGGGGATGGACGGGGATGGTAACTTGTTGGTGATACCAACGAGCCGCTTTTCCAATCTTTTTGCCTGCTCAACGGTTCAAGTCTCAGCCGCAGGTGGCAACAGAGGGCAACTTGCCCTACCAGGCGTATGTGGAGATGTCCAAGGAGAAGTACATGTGCCATGGTTCCAAGTGTGGGAGCCACCCCTGGTTGTTTCCACAGCTTGCAATGTGGTTGTCCTTGCAGGGCCAAAGATCATTCGTACGTTGTCAACATTGCCAGTATTTGATGCAGCAAGCAGAAGAATTCTACATGGTATGACGGTATGAGTGACTAGCAATTTGTTTTCATGTTGGTTGCCGAAAATAATTCGATAGTGTCACGCACTGTTTGAGTTGCACTTAACAGCCGTGATTTGCTTGCCAGATTTCCAGGCTTCAATCCAGTGGATGCTGCATTTTGCTTGCCATCAAGTGTGGATTCTCTGCCGCCCAAAAGTGTAGAATTGGTTCAAAGCCTTGCTGTTTTGAAGCTTGTCAGGTTGGCCAATTTGATGGACAATGTTGACGCCATGTGCAACGCAAGTGACAGGCAGGAGTTTGGTCTAGGTTTCAGATGTGGGCAGCTGTTGAAACTGGAGTGTGTAAAGGAGCAGCACTGAGTAACAGTCGCTTTACATCCGCGCAACGCAGACAACGTCTCTACTTCAAAGATTTGTTCAAAACCTGGGTGGTCTCCTTTCGTTGTCGCCTCTGGCCACAATTTAGGGTCCCTCCAACTTTACATCTTGAGAGGTTTGCGCCATGCACACCAGGTTGGTGGATCAAGTCGCCCTTCAAGTGGAGAAGTGCGATGGTTTTCGGGTAGAACTTCAACGTCAGTTGCAGTTGATCGAATGGTTGGTTCGCACCTGGAAATGTGACGAGATCACCAATGACCGCGATGCATTGCGAAGCTTGGATGTTGCAGGGTGGGACGGTGAAGGAAGTCACGTTGAGCCACCATGGATTTCCCACTCAGCGATCCTATTGCCCACTTGATTTCAGCGACGTGTCCCTAGGAAATAAGATGAAGATCTTCGAGGAACTCACTCCAAGGCTGGGCAAAGGCATGGGCCAAAGTGGTTGAGGATATTAAGCAATATTGGGAGCCACATCGCATAGCTAGGTATTGTCAGTTGGGACTGGTGCCAGGGAAAAAGGCATTTCATAAGTTGAACTATGCTTTGAAGCCCAAGCTCGTGTGCCCATCGGCGCTCAAATCCCAACAAAGCTTGACAAGTTGAATTCTTTGACCCACAAAAGAAAGCATCCGCATCCATGATGGGAATATCTCCTCGCGGAGTTGGCAATCGGTGCTCAAACGGACCAGCCTTGAAGACACCTGAGATCGCAGGAAATAAAGCTCAGCTTGAATGCAAGGCACCAGCTTTTGCCTCACAAATCACTCAAAGACTTTGGGATGCTACAACTTTGGATGAGTTGATCATATTTGCTCACTTAACTATTGTTGGTTCGTCCGCACTTCATAGGATTTTGCATGTGTGTGATCAAGCTTGAAACCTCATCACCCCCATCAGTTCCCAAAGGTTCCAACCTTCGCTTCCAGGCAAGTGCAGCTTGAAGTGGATCGGGCATGTGACGTGTTCAAACGCTTCAACAATCAGCTGGAAGATGGTCAGGAGCGCGGGCATGCCTGGGGGATCAATTGAAGGATGACCGCCGCAGTAGCTGTTGATGAGGAGGTGGGATATTCCCAGGCAAAATTGACATTGCAGTGAAGATGGAGGGATTTTCCAAGGTTCACTCATCAAGCGAATCAACTGATGCCAGTTACCATTCTTTACCCTCGCAATAGATTGAATCTTAGATTGGACCATCTGGACTGTTGCAAAGTCATTCTGAAAATTCAGCTTCAGCATCGGACATTTGAGTAGCATGAGACCCTCCTGAAGTCGCCAGGAAACACAGGAGACTTTCAATTGGTTGCTGCATTTCAATCGCGAAGGTTCCTGTTTGGTGAATCCTTTGCTGCAACACTTCGCCCAAGTCATCAAGAAGAAGCGCCACGGCGCCATGGGAGACATGGGGGGCATGGGACGGCGGCTTGTAGTTTGACGAGCCAAGAATGCGAAAGAGGCACGGCAGATTGTAGTTTGACGAGCGATGACAAAGATTTCTGACAAATCAACGGGTCATGAAATGCTCCGATTTCCTTCCAAAATGAGGATCCCATTGAGACTAAATGAGACTATGCTAAACTCTGCGGCTATGCCATGCTATGCTCATCTCTCCTTCCTTCGAGAGACTTGGGGGGTTCTGGGCCAAGGCAAGAGCGCTACTTGCCCACGGACCACGTGGAGGACCTGGTGGACTTGGAACTCAAGGACTTCAGCGAGGCGAGGGATGGGAGCAGCTGAAGATAGAACTTTTCTGCTAGGAGAAATCAAACATCTTTAAGAAATTCTATTTAAACTAATTATCTATAAACATTAGATATTCTATAAAGATTCTTAATCTGTAAATGTTTAGAATTTCTTGGATTGCTCAATAGAAGTAGAACCAGATGAAAAAAGAGAACGTGAATAGAACTTTAAGAATGGGGGGAGGTAAAAGCCAGAATTCTATTGCTAAGTCTCGCAGAAGTGTTGGATTTGTGATCTCTCTAGTGATGGCTAAGATGTATCCAACTCACCCAGTGATCCAGGATGATTCTTGAGGACTTTCCAAGGCGTCGAGACACATTAGGTTCCGCCTCGCCCGGCTGATGCACTAAGACGCCACTTATGAAGGAGTCATGGCTTGGCCAAGCTTTACTGATCAGATTATTCTAGGGCAAGGTATACGTGTAGGTACCTCTTTACAAAGATGGGTAGCGGTACTTTTTTGAGCATTTGCATGTTGAAGCCGTCGGCAGCTGCAGGTTGCTCAGCTCTGCTATAAGAATCTCCAAACTTTGGCGGGTCAGAATTCGTCCCAGAAGGCCTTGGGGCCTGGAGATTTGTCCGGTCTTCAAACGTGGTGATGTGTTGTGACTCCTGGAAGATTCCTGTTTTCCTCCAAAGACATCAACGATGTTGTGACACTCTTGGAATGTTAGTGGAGCTGAACTCAAAATTAATGCAACCAAATATCCACCTTAATGGCTAGACCGACATACCACGAGTTGAATTTGCAATTCCGCTTGTTTGGTTTTCCGGCACCCGGATGAGATGAACCACAGCTGTGCTCCCATCCAGGCAGATGCAGAGGTATGGCGATTGGCAGTGGCCGAGTTCAAGAAACCTGAGAGCAAGATGCTTGGAGATCAAGGCGGTTCGAGATGTGTCAAGGGAGGTGCCAGCTGCATCCTGCTGGACCCATGTGGAGGGCATCAGTCGCATCCTTCATTTTGAGAAATGCAGTTTTCTTGGAGGGATCTGACTCAAAGCCACTTTGGAATTACTTCCTTCGTTTTTCTGAGGCACGGTTCAATACCGATCTTGTACAACATGATTTTCTGACAATATGTTTATGGCTAAACGTTGCAATCTTGTTTTCCCAGGAGAGTTGTGACAGTAGCCACCCGTGAGTTCGCGCAGCAGTGTTCTTTCCCAGCCTTTCGTTTGATGGCCCCGTAATGCAATGCCAATGCCTAGATTGTGGAACGTACATAATGATTGCGTAGGTACCAAAGGGCTTAGCGCACTCCCATTTTGTGACGACAGATGTTCTCTCTTTTTTGTGGTGGGGTTGCAACCATCTACAATTCCCTTGCCAACGCAAACCAGCAATCAGCGAGTGAGAATACCGCATGATTGCAGTGAACTTGGCAGACATGAATGATTAAATAGAGTCTAGTGTCCACTGTCCACTGGCACTAATATATTCAGACCCTTGTCGCGATGATTCGATGATTTTCAGACAGAAGGCTGTGTCCCCAATGGACATCTTGGCGCATTCCAAACATGACATGGTCTGTTTCCCTTGTGTTGGGCCCCTGCAAAAACATTCATCTATTCTGAAAATTGTGGTCCTAGATATTCTTTAAACATGTTCCCTCCAGCCTTAACGTGCGCCCCACCACATAAAGCGCCACTGCAATGGAGCATGTTGTACAAGGTCGAGATGGCTTGGACAAGATGCGAAAACACTGGCTATACGCAGTGATTTATGGTTTAGGGTTTTAGGGTTTTGGTTTTAGGGTTTTAGGGTTTTAGGGTTTTGGTTTTAGGGTTTTAGGGTTTTAGGGTTTTGGTTTTAGGGTTTTAGGGTTTTGGTTTTAGGGTCTTAGGGTTTGAGGTTTAGGGTTTGATAACTCAGAAGTCAAAAAACAATGGCCCTGTGCAGGAATTTGAGCATTGGGAAATGTTATCAGGCCCATGCGGGGCAAACCCTAAGGCTCGGGCGAACATGTTTCATTTCTGCTGATTGATGTTGAAATTATTCAAACATGTTTTCCTTTTCGTTCCGATATGATACCGTGGAGGAAATCTTGAACGGCTTGCTGCTTTTAGCCAAATCAAATTTGTTTGGGAGCCGAGCACGGGGGCCTTCCTCAACATTGCAAACAGCACAGGTGAATCGAACAGTCTTGGTCAGGTGCCAAAGCCTCAACGCAACAAGTTTGCCACAAGTTCTCCACAAGTTTTGTACATGACAGTGGTTTAGATGTTTTTTTTGGGGAAAGTTCTCCGCATGAACGGTTTATATGATTCTGGTTTCGGTGATTTGTTCTTGGAATCTCTCTTAGGATGGAGCGTGAGATTTCTTTGATCTTGGACTACTTCGGTGGTCGGGAGCAGAGCCGGAGCAGTTTGATTCCACGACGCCTGGAGCGTTTGTTCAGCACCAGCTCTGGGCACATGGCACAGCGGCAGAAGGAGCTGTTGGCAGCGTTTCAGGCGCATCTTGTGGCGCAGATCTTGTGGGACTTCGAGGAGGACCCTTGGGGAAGGAGAAAGGGAAGGAGAAGAAAAGGAAAGGGGGAAAGGAAGGAAGTGGGGAAGGGAAGGGAAGGAAGTGGAAGGAGGAGAGACATGGAGAGAGAAGGAGAGAAAGACAGAGAGAAAGACAGATACAAAGTGAAAAAGAGAAATAGAGAGAAAGAGTGAAAGAACAAACGATAAAGAGAGAAATAGGGAAGGAGAGAAAGAGAGAAAGAGAGAAAGAGAGAAAGAGAGAAAGAGGGAGAGAGAAACGGAGAAAACGATGAAGAAAGAGAGAAATAGATAGAGAGAAAGAGAGGAAGAAAGAAAGGGAACAGGGAGATAAAGATAAAGAGAGAAAAATAGTATGAGAGAAATGGAGAAACAGAGATAGAGAGAAAGAGAGAAATAGGGAAACAGAGATAGAGAGAAAGGGAGAAATAGAGCAGAGATGGAGAAAAAGGGAGGAAGAAAAGGAAGAAAGATAAAGAGAAAAAACCAGAGGCAGAGAGAGACACACACACACAGAGAAAGAGAAAAAATGAACAAAGAGAGATAGAGAAACAGAGAGAAAGAGCGAAAGAGGGAAAGAAAAGAGAGAGAGAGAGAGAGAGTGAGAGAAAGAGAAAGAGAGAAAGACAGACAGAGACAAAGAGAGAAAGAGCGAGAAGAGAGAGAGAGAGAGAGAGAGAAAGAGAGATGGAGAGAGAGAAAGCTTTTGGGCAAGAGCTTTGGAGTTCCCCTTGCGTGCGGGGTGCTGAGATCGACTTTTCAGAATTTGGAGTCTGACAAAAGTAGAGCCTGCAAGGTGTTATGGAAAAGTTGAGGATACCAGTTTTCTCAGAAGATACTGGACTGTGACGTGTGATGTGTGCTGTGGCACTTTCTGGACTGGTATGCAAATCAGTAGTTTGAACGCTTGACTGGAGAAACAGAAAAATCCGACATCTTTCAATGCCCATTAGCCAAATGAGATGGCATCCTCTAGAAGACGGTATGAAAACATTTCACAGAGGTTTTGTATTCTGTGAAACAGAAACTTAGCTGGACATGTTGAACCATAAACCAGCCGCCATCGAAGCCACCTAAAGTAACACATTCTGTGTGCAATGAAACCTCAGGTTGTCCCATTGAAAGTGTGGGTGTAATCGACAAAATCACACGAGGTCACATTGATTTTCGTGTAAGTGGTGCCTAAGTCCTTGACAATCCCGCGCGAAAGTCAAAACCCTGGTCGCATAAGTACAGCGCAAGCCCCGGCGCACGAGAACCCTTGCGTCAATTGTGTTGAATCATACCTGTTGGACAATTGTCACATGGGTGAAGAGATTCATAGGTGGAAACATTTATCACAATTACTTTAGGCAAACAAACAAAGGTAGGTTCCTTCCTGTGGCTTCCTCGCTTCGGCTGTCCTCAGTTCCTTGGATGTTAGCCCTCCTGGTTACAGGGCTTGCAATCAAAACTGCTCAAATGACATGCAGTTTCTATCACCAAAGCGCTATGAACATCAGGAGAACATCATGAAAACATCATGAACTTTGCAGATTTGGAGTCCTTGTGTGAACTCATCGTGATGGCTTTGCAGGACACCCCGGGCGTTGTGTCTTTGAAACCTGGAGCACTTCAGCGCTTGTTGGAACAGACGGGTGGCTTGGCTCAGTTGGTTATAGCCCGCTTGTGTGGATAGCCACCGTGGAGAGTGTTTCTGAGGAAGGTCATGCAGGTACCATTTGTTCCAAAGTCGGCCAGGTGATCCCAACTCATTGCCCGTTGACTACGAAGGTGATCGCTGCAGGTGATCACACTAGAACTGCAGATCGTTGGAGGTCCCTAAACAGGAATGATACGAGGAAGAGCATTGGCATGGGTAAGTTTGAAGAGGATGGGCATACGGCTCCCAAAACCCAAGCAATGATCCCCGGTTTGCTACTTTGAGCCATTTCAACTCTGCAAACAACCTTGGCGTGTTTGTGATTGGATGGGTTGAAGTCTCCTGAATGTAAGAGTTTGATTGCCATGCATGGATGTATGCATGGATCTTGGTATTTCGACAATTACAAGCGCCCCAAAAAACAAAGGATAACAAAGGTATCCCTGCGCACCCCATCGGTGGAAATACACATGCGTTGGAATCAACAAACAGTCACGAAAGCTGCGTTCAGCAGCTCGAGTTTGGGTAGCGTTAGCTAGTTCTTACCTTTTGGGGGTTCGGGGGGACGGTCAGCAGGCCAACAACGTGAATCTCACGCAAAACCACCCCTGGGCTCGATTCCCCCCAGGGCCCTGTTGTTTGGGTCGTCACAAAAGCTAAAAACTTGCAAAAACACGTGTTTTTTTGCAACTGTGGGGTCAAAAACCTTCAAAAAAACACATTTTCTCGCATAAATAGATTTTTTCCAGTGCATGTCTTACCAAACAAATTCTTACCAACATATTCTCTTACCGAACCGATTCTTAGCAATTATTACCAAAACATTTTTTCTTACCAAACCGATTCTTGCCAAACTGAATCCTACCAACACACATTTTCTTACCAAACAGATCTTTCCCAACACATTTTCTTACCAAACCCATTCTTGCCAAACAAGATGCGACCAACACATTTTCTTACTAAACAGAATCCCACCAATACATTTTGTGACCAATCAGATTCTTACCAACCCATCTTTTCCTAACTTCGTTACCCCTTCTTTTGACAACCCGGCAGCTTTCGTTCACCCCCCCCTTGGATCTCAAGTACATGGCAGTATCAGAGGGCCCAGCCCGTTCTAAGTGGGGTTACAACCCGCTCTTGCTTGTGATACAACTGCACTACTGACTATACCCACTATGACTTTGAGATAGCATTCACCTGTCACATCCTATCCCATTCCTAGGTTTTTCCTACATTTCCACATGTTTTCTGACGCTTGCGCTGAGGTTTGGACTGGGCACTGAACTCTCCGCGTTTCAAAGAAATTTGTGACTTGGGACGTGACTCGCCTGGTCAAACTTGGGCAGGTCGTTACCCCTTTAACATCATCAAACCCTGAGGCTTCTGAGCATTCCCAATAAAGCAGGAAATCTATGCATACCTGCATGACATGTTTTTCGTTTTAGGACATCTTTAGATCTGTCTCGAGTAGGTTTGTTGCCGAAGTTGAGGCGTCCACTCAGCATGACATTGAGCCTCATGGCATCGTAACATCCCTCTGAGATTGATTAAGATTTTCCGACGACGTTTTGTCATGTTCGAATTTGACATTGCTAATGATTGCTGCCAATAAAGGGTTGAGTGTCTCCCTCATGCAGGGTCCGAGGAGTTTACGCAGTGTGGGATATCACAAAGGTTCCAGTCCGGAAAGTTGATGCTCTGGAGAATGCCTTTTCTAAAGTACAAAGGGAGACAGGGTAGCGCACGACATCGTTCTCCTCACCCGCCAACGATGTGTCTTCACCAAAGCCAGGATAAACTCAGGGGGGAACGCCCAAAGAGTTCTGCCACGGGCCAGGGGAGATCCTGTCCAGCAGCTCAGTGGATATCTCTGCAGATGCCAAGCGATTGGAAGCGTTCAAAGCTGAAGGATTGGATTTTGAAAATGCCAAGGACCGAAAACTGCGGCGAAAGTTTTTGGATGGTAAACAGAGGAATGATTGGAAGACTATGAGATGCAAGGATTGAGATCTTCCCTCCTCAAGATTCAGTAGACTTCACGTAGTTGGTATTCTCCTGTGGCTTGGCCATTCCTCCTCCCAACAGCGGTTGACTTTCTCATGTGACTGTAGCAAATGTCTCCAAATTTCTCTTCCTTGGGCACCAATGCCAACCTGATTGTTTGACTGTTTTCGAATGGTTCTTTGTTGAAATGCCCTTCGATCCTCTTGTAGAGTATTGCTGCTCCCAACATAGCTAGCTAGATTTGTGACCGTGCCGCGAAGCTATTGTAGTTTCTTATAGCAATCCCATCCTGATCCAACTATGCTTTAAGCCATCCATGGTACAACCCACATAGTGTGCGTTTCACCACCATGGTTGACATAGCACTGCCATAACCACGGCATGGTAGCCCTCTCCATGGCCCCAGGAGCTGCAGATTTTCCAAACGTTGGCGGATCGCGTTTGCGTCTTCGACTTCCTGGTGGCTCAGGGGTTCCAGGGCGCCAACAGTCTGGAGATGTTTCGGCAGCGCCTGGGAGTGGTGCGGAACTTCCTGGAGGAAGATCGAACGGAGACTTGGACCAGCCGGGAAGGATAGGAGCCAGGAAGGCCCGCTCTTGGAAGTCTCTAGGAAGTCTCTAGGAAGTCTCTAGGAAGTATAGGATTCGAGTAAGGATGGATGGTGGATGGTCATTGGATGGTCGGATTCTGTTTATGTCTATCATCGTCTATCATAGGTCATGTACATTGATGTCAGGAATGGTTGATTGAAAAATCTATGCTAGATGATACAGACAACATAATGTATGATTACATGGATTCGAGGTTGGTTCCGCCGGTTTCTGTTCAGGCACGTTGCCATGTTCAAAGCCGTTCATGTCTCAGCTTATACTAATCCCTTGCATTCTAAGCTTACACTGACCCATTCGATTGCTTGGGCGTGGTTCAAACAGATCAATGCTACCTGGGTCAGAAATGTATTGGAGCCGGTTGCATGTAGAGCAGCCTCCCTAGAATCATCAGCTATGCAGGTTCGACAAGATTTGCTCGGCGAGTTGGAGCACTGTGCAACGGTTCTGTCTGGTTTCCTGTCCGCGCAGGCAGGAGCGAAGTCCTTGTGTATTGTGCTGTGCATGAAGCACCAACAAACTGGAAAGTCACGTGTGCTAAACGGGGTCAGCTGATGAATGCTGAGGAAGCCTTGTCTTCTGATTTTATCAAACCTCAAGTAGCCTTCATTGCATTCGTGGCTCACAAAAGCAGACCATCTCCAGCTTAAGGTAGTGTTGGACTGAAAGAGTCCACTTTCTTTTAGAAACTTTAAGGGGAAGCTTTCACATGCTTTCACGGCTTTCTGAAGATAGGGAAGCTTTCACTGCTTCTTTGAGATCTTGAGGGTTGCTTCTTTGGGGTTGCTTTCTTTAATTTTTTTCATTTCTTACTGAAACTTCTTCATTTCTTCACTTTTCTTTAATTTTCTTCATTTAGATTTCTTCAATATAATATGTGTATATATCAGTTTGTTTTCCTTTCTTTACCAGCAGAAACTTCTCCCGTTTCCTCAGCCCTTTGACAAGGCCGCTCCCAGAGATGTGACTCGGACTGGGAAAGTCTTGCAGCCGCACAGGGCTTTGGCGTTGGAACATGCTGAAATACAAAGGATAAGGAGAGGATAGAGAGAGGACACGGAGCATTAAGGAGCATTAAGGAGCAATGAATTCACACATCTTGATGTCTGAGAGCAAGAGGTCGGTCATCCACAAATGCAGTTCCTTTTGCTTGTTGTGTTCGTTAAGCTGAGGGTGCAAATCGCCCAGTCGAGGAATCTATGCAAATTTGGATGTGCATGTGATAGCTTGTGAATATGGTACGAATATATATATATATACATATATATGTATTTATATATATATATATATGTATTGTGAACTATATATGCATATATATGTATTTGCTACCCCTCCAAAAAACTCCACCTGTTTTGTCTAGTTTGCTGCATTGTCTTGTAAATTATTGGTATATCATAGGACGTATGTCAGTAAAGAAAATATAAGGTATAGTTAGACAAGGACTAATTAAATACAGTGTAATCAAATAGAAATGGTTAATTACTTAGACCACCCTTAGGTTGTAATAAAAAAGACCATAATTGAATAAACCAGATATGGGGTATGATTTATGAAGCGCCTTATCAAAAAAGACATGATTAAATCATAATAACAATATGATGAATGTTTAGGCTATACTGAAATAGGACATTATGAAAGAAATCAAATAAAGGAAATAGCTAGGAACAAAACTAAATACGCTATAATCGAATCGGGTATAGTTGAATGATACGTAAATCAACATAAGATATCATTGAATAAAGGGCATGGTGGAAGAAAGCAAATCCAATGCAGTTTGACAGAACATGATTAAAATAGGTCACACATGAGGCCTCATGAAATAAAGTATAAGTAAATAGCACATAATCAAATAGGCTAATAATTAGATGATTGATTTGGGCATTTTCACATTGCCAAATACCGCCGGCAACCTCAAAATGGTTGAGTTTTTATTGGCGGGGGTAGGGTAAATCAATATATATATATATTTATCTATCTATTCATATATATTTTTTTCATTTATTTGTTTAAAGATTTTATTTATTCATTTTTTATTCATTGATTTTTTTCATAATTATTTTTTTCATTTATTTTTTTGAATTTTATTTATTAATTTTTTATTCATTGATTTTTTCATGTTTATGTATTTTTTTATTTTTTTAAAATCTATTTATTCATTTTTATTCATTGATTTTTTCATTTTTATTTATTTTTATTTATTTATTTCCTTATTTATTTTTCACCAAAGTCATGCCTGAGTTGACAGAAAATAATGAGTCTGAGATAAACTGTGATTCAGTGAGATGATGCAAATCTTAGGCGAATGTTTATCGGTTTGATACTTGAGATCCAAGTTGCGGATCAATCGGATGCCATTCAATGCTATACCTCAGGCATGCGCACAGGTTCATGGGATGATGATAGCGCCAACCAAGGTCCCCATTTGAGCATGTGTAGTGTGACATGTTGCAACCAAGTTTCTCCGGTAAGTTGTCCCACAGCGCTTCCAGGACTGTGCTTATGACCCGACGTAGGCCCATCACATTCTCCAAGAAGCCAGACTTAGAGCAAAGTGTGAAAAAAAATCAGATGCAAAACATGTACCAGCAGTAGGACATGATGCAACTGCAGGTAGGTAACCGCTGGTTTTGATGTCTTCAGACGGCGAATAACTTGCCATAGTTGCGCTGCATTCGCATCTCCCAAAAGATCACTTTTGCCGTGGAGCATGGAGAACGGGGTGCGGGGAAAACCTGCCACGTAGATGTAGATGCCCGCCTGGGCAAGTGAGTTCCAAAACAATATGTGTACACTTGTCATGTTTTCACATGTCCATCAACACCCCGCCTTGTGAAACTTAGACGGGTCCACCTCGAACACATTTGTGGCAGGCCTCAGAAACTAGAAAGGGAAAATCAAACAGATATTGAGAGCAACTGAAACCAAGATACTGGTTGGTTTCTCGAAGTTGTTCTGCAAGAAGCGTAGGGCAGCAGCATCCTTTTCCCAGTAGGATAGACTCAGCAGCGATTAGCTTTACCGCGAGAAACAAGCTTGCAACGGGTATATGTAGACAAGGCACAGGTACTGGACCTTGTCCCCCAGCATCTGTTTCAAAGCTATCAAAGGCGTTTCCATTCCGCTGCCTAGCGTAGCATGCATGCTTGCGATATAAAAAGGCATGCGTGCACAACTGGAAAAACCTAAATGCAAGAGAGGCGCAATCTGAGGCATAAGGCACAGTCTTGATGCCCTGCAGAACACGGGCGATACCTAAGAGAAAGGCCACGTTTTCCCATAGGAGTTTTCTAAGACCGCAGGCTGGGAAATGAACATTTACATCCATATGCATCCAAGCCAAGCCACCTGAACCCTCCACAAATTGTGCTACGCACCTCACATAGAGCTGCTGCTTGATGGAGAGCGCCTCTGACAGCTGAATATCAAAGAATGAGAACGGGATGGGACACAAGTTGGAGGGTTCTTTTCTCTTTCATCTCCATAGCTTCCCCATCGCTTGAGGAAATTTCACACCGCCTTCCCATGCTGAGCCAAGTAATGGCTGCAGGGATGCGCTCTAAGCCTCCCTTTCTAATTGCAAAAGACTCGGTTGCAAGCGGAATTGCATAGTTGCCATCAAAGGCTCAGTTCTCCCCTTGAAAGGCCTACCAGCATATACTGAACGACGACTGCCAGGTGCCTCCGGAGTTCATTGGACTCGAGTGTATGGCATGGCTATAGTGTTAGAACATTTAGTCGTGATGTGGTGCTGGACGTTGCGGTTTTGGTCTCCGGCCGCGGCATTTTCAGCGGAGGAGTCGGATGAGAAGTTTGAGAAGTTTTGGCAGAGCGCGCTCCTTGGAAGTGGAGCGTGGCATGTCAAAGACTGTAGAAATGCATACAAGTTTTCCATGTATATTAAGTATGGTTTTCCACTGTTTCAAATTGATTCTGGCAATGTGGTCTACCTGGTTTGCAACCCTGCGTCCTAGGCGTCAATGAGACCTTGAGACGCATCCAGGACAGCTCTCAGAAGTGTGAGAACACAGATAGGAAGTACACGTATGAGAGCGCACGTTTGAAAGCGCAGATATTAGAGCACACGCAGGAGAGTACGTGTCTTTTGCAGGAAGAAGAAGCGCAAAAGAAAAAGAAAAGGCAAAAAGAGAAGCAGGAGGCGCACATGAGGTTCATGATTGTGATGATGCTACTGCTGAAGCTGATGATGTTAAAAACATTGATGACAATGATGATGACAACGACGATCCTGATGGTCTTGATAGTCATGATGGTCATGATATGCGATGGCCATGATTCTGACACTTGCTTTGAATTTTTAATGTTGCAATGAGAGGGATGGCGCGTATTATGATTTGTAATGACACGCATGAGTTGTCCTGATGCTACAATAGAAGCCTAGAGCTCTGTAAATACAACTTCGATCGTAATCTGAATCTGTTGGCCCAGCTGGCTTGGCTGAGGTCGACGAATGGGTTGAGAAGACGCTGAAGGCGACGATAAGGGTTTCGGTCGTTTTCCGTCTTCTATTCGTGTTCTTCCCATTGAGAATATTGCTCGCTCGAGTGCCAGAGTGAGTTGTGGGAAAGGTTGCGCTTGCTCACCAACGGTTCATTTCTTCAATGTTCGCTTGCGTGAACCCACGGATGGCCATCTTCAGGCAGATTCAAAGTCTCCAAGACCGTTGCCGTGGGATCCGCTGATAAGCGCCTCGGTGCTGGCGCTGGTGGCGGACATGGCGGGGATGAGATGTCCGTTCAAGGGTTGACACACAGCCGAGCTCAGCTGTTGATCATGGGGTTTTATGTTCCATCATCATGTGGGCGTAGATGTCAGTGGTTCTGAAGCTTCTCGATATGTAGTGATTCCAAAGATGTTTGGTATGTGACCAGAATGATGATGGTTGAAGTCAGTTGATCAATGATACTGTCAGGTTTATGGCGAGAGTTGCTGTTGGTTCACTGGGAATGATTCGTATGGGAGGGGATGTTGGAGACGTTGAAATGCATGATCTTCCAGTAAATTAACCAATTGACACGTAGGATTTCGATATGGTATGATTCCATGCTGCGTGAACTCCCGGAGGTATTTGGATTCCGAAACTGCAGATGTTCGAATTTCAATGCCGTGAGTATGGGCCGCCCAAATCAATCAGAGACCGGGCGGATCTTGAACAGACGCTGATGCTGATTTGAAACACATCGCTTGGACTATCTCAGGTTTCGAATGTCTAGTGACCCTCCTCAGTGATTGCTCCAGGTTTTGAGTGGTGCCCCGGGCTGCAGGACCTGGAAGAGCATTCTGAGGCCTGTGGCTGGTTGTGAGATACTTCCATGCCGCCCCAACAGATGTGCTTGGACATCATTGCTTCGCCTTTCAGTTGCGTTGCGTGTTTTTGGGCTGGGTATAGATATAAGATATAATATATATGAGCAACCATTTTCATTTGCGCAATTCATTCCACGTAAGGGGTTTGTTTTCTTCGCTTCCATAGTGAGCTGGTGAATGAGACGGGCCCCCCCATCCGAACGAGATCTGTTCCAATTTGATGTCGAGTATTTGTAGGTTTGTTGTATCATTGAAAGAGATACCCTCAAATGACGTTATCCAGTCTTAGTTCATTTTTCCCCAAACAGTGTGTGCACTATAGGGGCTCTTACGGTAGTAGAAAAGGTCCTGGTGTAGATCCAGGTGTGCGCCGGCGCGTGCGGCTAATTCGCCGACCCTTTCGTCAAAAACGTTCCTTCATCTTCCGTTTTCGACAGAAGCCTCGCACGAAACGTTGTTACGCGGCATCTCTCTTCCGGAGCTGCGTTCTCGCCTGCGTGCCGTGTCCATTTTTTGATCAATGTGTATTTTACGTGGCAGGCGCAAGGGAAAGCTCACTTTTGTCCCTCTTGGGCATTAGGAATCTGTGGCAGGCGCAAGGAATTCGCAATGTTTCGCAAAACGTGTAACCGTCGTCGATCTTGCGACGTTGCAAAAACGTTGGCAGGCGCACACAAAATGAGCGTGTCCGAAAACATCGACTTTTTCGTGACAGGCGCAGCATTTCGTGATCTTGAGCTCTCTTTTGGTGACCTCAAAACGCCCGTTTCCTGAGACTGTCGTCATTTTTGCATCTGCTATGTCGAGATCATTTTTCGTGACAGGTGCAGGACTTCGTATGCCTCGGGATCACTTTTTCGTGGCAGGCGCAGCATTTTGCAACATAAACGCTTGAAATCGCAAATCGCCGTGGAATGGAGACTTCAGGTGCCTTTCATACCTCTGCTTTTTTGTGTCTCGCCTGCGCGCGGTGCAAATTTTGATTTCGCTCGTGCAACCCTCTGCGGACTTTGTGCGTGTCGGATCGCTCTCGTCTGCGCGCGGTGGGAATTTCGATTTCGCTCGTGTAACCCTCTGCGGACTTTGTGCGTGTGTCTGCGCGCGGTGCGAATTTTGATTTCGCTCGCGCAACCCTCTGCGGACTTTGTGCGTGTCGGATCGCTCTCGCCTGCGCGCGTTTCGCTCGTGCAACCCTCTGCGGACTTTGTCAATCAGATCGCTCTCGTCTGAGCGCGGTGCGAATTTTGATTTCGCTCGTGCAAGCTTCTGCGTACTTTGCGCGCGTCAGATCGCTCTCGCCTGCGCGCGGTGCTCATTTTTGCTTTTGACGAGATCTTGTCAAGAGTTCTCTCTTGCGAGTGCACCAATGTGCCGTCAAATGTGTGCTCCCATGTGCTCTCACATGTGCTTTCATATGTGTGCTCTCATACCTGTGCTCTCATGTGCTCTCATATGTCTGCTCTGACATGTGTGCTCTCACATGTGTGCCCTCATATGTGTGCTCTCATATGTGCATGTGTGCCCTCATATGTGTGCTCTCATATGTGTGCTCTCATATGTGTGCTCTCATATGTGTGCTGTCACATGTGTGCTCATATCTGTGCTCTCATACGTGTGCTCTCATATCTGTGCTCCCACATGTGTGCTCTCATATGTGTGCTCTCATATGTCTGCTCTCACATGTGTGCTCTCACATGTGTGCTCTCATATGTGTGCTCTGATATGTGTGATCATGTGTGTGCTGTCACATGTGTGCTCATATTTGTGCTCTCATACGTGTGCTCTCACATCTGTGCTCCCACATGTGTGCTCTCACATGTGTGCTCATATGTGTGTTCTCATATGTGTGGTCTCATATGTGTGCTCATGTGTGTGCTCATGTGTGTGCTCATATCTGTGCTCTCATATGTGTGCTCTCATATGTGTGTCATTTGTGTGCTCTCACATGCGTGCTCATACATGTGTGCTTGCTCTCATACCTGTGCTCTCATATGTGTGCTCCCACATGTGTGCTCTCATATGTGTGCTCTCATACGCCTGCTCTCACATGTGTGCTCTCACATGTGTGCTCTCATATGTGTGATCTCATATGTGTGATCATGTGTGTGCTGTCAAATTTGCGCTTCTATTTGTGCTCTCATATGTGTGCTCTCATATGTGTGCTCATGTGTGTGCTCTTATTTCTGTGCTCTAATATCTGTGCTTTCATATGTGTGCTCTCATACCTGTGCACTCACATGTGTGCTCTCACATGTGTGCTCTCATATGTGTGCTCTCATATGTGTGACCATGTGTGTGTTGTCGCATTTGTGCTCATATCTTTGCTCTCATATGTGTGCTCTCATATGTGCGCTCTCACATGTGTGCTCATATGTGTGCTCAAATAAGTGTTCTTGCTGTGTCCTTTTTCCATTTCCGCCTATCTCACTGTTTGGGGTCTCTTGCCGGGATAATAAATTGAACGAGGCCGTGGATGAACTATCAATAGCTACCCTTGTTCAGAAGGGATGATATTATCCATCAAAACGATGGATGCATCGATTCAGGAGTCTCTATATTTTTATTTTTTTTACTGGAATGGGATTTTCATCCGATGTCTTTCATGGCCCCGGTCCGATTTCTTTCACAACTTGAGATATGATGTCCTTGCAAGTTAAATGGTGCCCCTGGCGCCCTGTTTTTCATCCAAATCGCACCCACACACAGTGCGATCCACCATCGCTAGAGCTGTGCACATGGACAGTGAAGGTCGTCAAGATTGAGTGGCAGTGCGGTTGTTGTCATAGCTGCCAGGAGGGAGGAGGAAAGGATCAGGCGAAAGGAAGAGAGAGAAAAAGAGAAAGAGAAAGAAAAGAGGGACATAGAGCTGGAAGCTTGGATCGAGGACCGCTGGCGCCCGCGGCTCGCTCGTGCTCAGGGAAGTTGATGATTTTGTGAACCCGGAAGTTAGTCAAACTTAATCCATATCTTCTTGATGGCGTGCGGCAATGGTTCCACCTGGCACTTTTCAAGCAACTCGTCAGATGATGTTTTATTGGGCCTATGAGTATATGCGAGTCTTCAAGTCAAGTTGCCCAGGTCAAACAACAGTCTCCACGATCCTGCCTCATTTGTTGGTGGGTGTTGATTGCAGAGCTGCGCTGCCCCTCAGAGAACACTGCGCCAGGAAAAGAGAGCGGGCAGCAAAGTCAAGAGGCGGCTCAGCAGTTGATCTCTTGAATCCCATCGGGTGATGTCACAGAACTGGGGGTAGGCCAGTATTAACCATCCCACATAGGTACTGCAAGCGAACAACAGACACAAAAGGTACGTAGAAGAGGCCACGGGTATGAGTCAATGCGGTCATAGTTTACCTACCAACCTTAGGGGGAGCTGTTCAGCATGGTGAGCAGCCGTCCCCAGCGCTGCACATTCTGTGTGTACAGCCGCCTGGCAGGAACAAGAAAAAGAAACCCAAGTCGGTCCAGGAGGGCCCGCGGCTCATTGGGCCCCTGCAAACTCATTATGTCCTGATGATACGGAGTATCACCATGAGCAATTGCCGTTACTTAAAGTTGACAGCGCGCTAAATAACAACACGCTAATTGGCCAGAGTTAACCAGAACCCATTACCTGCCAATTTCATGATATTTCACAACAATCGATGATTAACTCTACACAGCAATCATTCACGACAATGAACAACAATTGGCCCGACCACAAGTAAAAATAATTCACAAAGATAGACTCATCATTAAACAGCAATACTACTAGTTAACAACCATGCAAACAATAATCAACATGGTACAACATGGTGCAACATGGTAGACACGCACACATATAAAGAACATGCTGATTGTCAGATACACCGTGTACAATCTAGACGTGCCAGTTGCCATATTACGTACCGTTGTCATATCCCCATCTTGGCGATTGATAAAATGTAGCGCCGCCGAATTTATATGAAAATCAATCAAAATTGGAAAAGAACCAGCTTTTTTTCTTTTGCTTATTTATTTTTCTATTTATTTTTTTAATTTATTGATTTATTTCTTAAACTTCTTTGAATTAATTTATTCATTTTTTATTTATTCATTCTTTTTGCTATTCTTTTATTTTTTGTTTTTGTTTAACTATTTTTTCTTTCTTTCTTTATTTATTGATGTTTTTTTCTTGATTTATTGACTTCTTTATTTGTTCATTTTTTTGATTTAGTTGTTTTAAATAAACCATTCATTTCTTGATTTTTTGAAAGCGCTTTTTCATTTATGTATTTTTCCATTCATACATTTATTCATTCATTTGTTTTTGATTTTTTCATGTGCTTTATGTTTTTCAATTCATTCATTCATTCATTCATTCATTCATTCATTCACTCATTCACTCATTTATTCATTCGTTCATTCATTCATTCATTCGTTCGTTCATTCATTCATTCATTCATTCATTCATTTGGTTTTCATTCATTCATTCATTCATTTGGTTTTCATTCATTCATTCATTCATTCATTCATTCATTCATTCATTCATTCATTCATTCATTTGTTTTTTGTTTTTTTTCATTTTGATTTTTTGGGTATCTTTATTTCTTTTTTTTTGATGTATTCATATTTTCTTTTTGTTTTATTTTTATTTTTTTTGGCTTCATTTATTTATTCATTTATTTTTTCTTTCATTTTTTAGATATTCAGATTCCAATATTTCGGTATATTTTGCAATATTTATTTTTTGGATTTGCTGAAAAATACCGACGTGAAAGGATGTATTTATTTATTTGTGTTGGGCCCGAACCCACCTCATGGAGATCCGCTTTGATCGCGCCATGGAGGGATCACATCGATCCGCACCATCCCGCCGAGTTCTTCGTCGCGATGCCACCGCCGCATCAAAACTCAGGACGCGGACATCCTGAAGCGGCCTTCGCAAGCATAGTGCAGGACCGGACCCTGCCGATTGCCCCTACCTGGCCACGGTTGCCGAGGACAACTTCTTCATTCACATTGCCCAGATTACCACCACGGAGGTCACGAAGCGGCAGATTATCTGTGATTCGGGCTTTGGCCCTCGTTGCTATGGCCGTAGCCTTCAGGTTTGGTGTGGAGTCAACCATGGTGGTAACCTTGTTCCAGCCGACGCCACATACCCGCTCCCCTTAGGAGCAAGTGTCTTGGTTGCGCTCCTGCCTTTAAGCTTGGAGGAACAGGAACTGCAGGCTCAGATCAATAGCAACGACAGGATTGCAACGCCACCAAATGACCCTATTCACAGCGTGCCTCTGGATTCCACAACTTCGCTACTACAACCGCATGTCAAGAGACTTGGGCGCCAAATAGCTGGAGCGGTGGCTCAAGCCCAGCAGCCAAGTCCAGTGACCCAAGGAGCAGATGTTTTTGATGACCATTTGTGTCTGAAACCCCCAGCATGGTGGCCGCAGGAACATGTTAGACCGCACTTTGCGCCATACACAGAGGGTAATTCGGATCTCTGCTGGCAGCGGCATTGTTCCCTGTGGCGCGCGCAGACGGTGGAGCAGAGCACAACCCGCCCACCTGGTGGCCTGGTCGTTCAGGAGTATCAGTAGCCCAACACACGGGCTCCCCCCATCCGCATAGAGTTCAACTTGCATGGGATGCGGTGATCGAAGATGCTCGACAAAAGGATCGCATAGGTCACCTCCAGGATCACCATCCTGGAATCCTGTGGTTTGAAACTGCGGACTGGCGTAATGCATGTGCTTCGCAGACCCCCGTCAATTTCTTACTTTTGCCAGATGGTTTGAGGATCCCGGCGTCCACATACACGCACCTTTTGTGGCGTGCAGACGAACTTGATTGGAGTTCCACCACGTTGATGCTCTATGTCGATGGGGCCACAACGAACACGACAACTGCATGGGCCATTGTTGCAGTTGCCCAGGATGGACGGAAGCAAGCCTTTTTGGGATGTCTCAGCGGTGTTGTGCAACTGGATCCTGGCCACCCTCATTGGTTCGGGGCTGACG
Organism: Symbiodinium kawagutii; assembly: GCA_009767595.1. NCBI lineage: Eukaryota > Dinophyceae > Suessiales > Symbiodiniaceae > Symbiodinium > Symbiodinium kawagutii. The sequence continues at coordinate 120,840 of VSDK01000748.1, read as the reverse complement.
CCGACGCCCATGACAACATCGCGCCAGAGTTGACCGCGATGCTCATCGCCCAAAATGTGTTCCTGCGACAGAACACTCCTGCAGTCATCTGCCCTGACCTGCACCTTGGTGATCAGCTTGCACGCATGCTCTGCACCTGTGCTACAAATCAGACCTTGGCCAAATTGATCCGACTTCATCAACAATGGCTGCCACAGGTTGACATACAGACAGTTCAAGGACATTCAGATCATCCTTGGAATGACCTTGCTGATGCGTTCTTTCAAAGAAGTCTGCGGAGAGTCAAGAATGGCGGCGTTCCTGGCCCCAATGGACTTCCACCGGAATTGTTGAAAGCGGCCGGCGCTGTGTTCGCCCGGCAGATGGCCCTGCTCACAACAAAGGTGGTTGCGACTGCAAAAGAGCCATTGCATTGGAAGGGCGGCCGCGCGTGCCCGCTCTATAAGGGCAGTGGTTCACCGCAACAGACTACCTCATACGCAGTATTTTGATTTCGGACTACACTGCGAAGCACACGCTTAGCTCGATTGCGGGAGAGACAGATCACCGCTTTTCAATGAGGAGGCCGCCCCGGATACGCCGCCGATCTGGCTCATCACTATCTACAAGCCCATCAGGCCTGATGTCAACAGAGACAGCTTTGCGCAGCGGTGCTCTTCTTTGATGTCAAATCTGCGTTCTATGCCGTCTTTCGGCAAGCAGTGATCCAGGCCCCCTTGGACCCGGACCGCCTGCCCTTTGCTCTGGCCCAGCATGGCCTGTTGCCGCCCAACCTGGAGGATATGATGGCGCGCTTGAAGAAGGATGCCGAGAGCCTCAACCTGTCCCAACACTTGGACGCCGTGTTGAGGGATATGATGCGCAACACACATTTCCACCTCCCAGGAGTGGATTATCCATGTGTCACAACAAAGGGCGCGAGACCTGGTGATCCAGTTGGCGATATGCTTTTCAACCTGGTGATGATGCGCATCCTCCGCGACATGCGCGCCTCTGTGGCAGAGCAGCTGGACATCAGCTGGGTTGGCGATGGCTCACCACACCGGGACTTTGCAGAGCACTTTGACATCCCCGATTATGCCTTTGCGGACATGGCCTTCGTGGACGACTGTGCGGTAATGATGCATGCGCCCACCAACACTACCCAGCTGGAGGAGACTATCGCTCACGTCGCTGATGCCTTTGATCAAGGCTGCGGCGAAGAGAGGATTGGAGATCAATTAAGGAGGGCAAGACAGAGGTGCTGTGGCGCCCTGTTGGTGCTGGTTCTCGAGCCATCCGACAGCGCCTTGCCTCCCAGGGGGCTATGGTGAGAGCCAGTCCCTCTGAGGAACAGCCCACGCTCAGGGTTGTTGACTCGTACAAACACCTTGGCACATGGATCCAGACTCGCAGCGCCCATGCTCGCGAAGTGAGAGCACGTATAGCTGCAGCCAATTCGGGATGGGGTCCTCTTGCCAAGTCCTTCTACCGACGCCGTGGAGTCCCACAGTCCGCTAAGACCTTGGTCTTCCGGTCGGTGTCCGGAGCCAGGCGCCTTTATCAGGCTCATGTCTGGACAAGGGTCAAACCAGCTGATTTGACCAGATGGGCCGATGCTCTTCGTCCCATGCTTGCCTCTATCATCAAGGGGCTGCTACAGGCCTTGCCACCAGTCACCTTTTCCGTGGATCAACTTGCGGGTCTTGCTGGGGTTCTCCCCCCTCTAGATGCCCTCCGCTTGGCACGTTTGCGGTACTTGAAGAGGTTTTTACGTTGCTGTCCTTCTACATTGTGGACTTACATTGTGCAGGACTCGCACCAGGACGGATGGCAAGCACTATGCCGCCAGTCATCTGCATGGTTCAAGATGCGCTATGACTATCCTCTTCCCGTGCGCACAGAGAGCCCTTTGCTGCCAGTTTGTTCAACCGGATCCCAACTGGACAGGGAGGCTTCGTACTGCCAGTCATGCTTGCTTGAACCACAGCCGGGCACAGGCAGAGCGCCGGCTCCATATTATTGCTCTATTTGAACGGGAATGTTCTCGTATTGGAGCGCAGTTGCCTCAGCTAGACAGGACTTTGGAGGCCTTACCGTGGGAGTGTGGGACTTTTGCCACTTCCAACGGCCTGGCCATTCATTCTCGACAGAAGCACAGGTACAAGGACCAGGTGCGGTACTATGCCCTTGGTGACCTCTGGCTTGTAATCAATGGTTCCATACACTTCCCCGACTATGCCGTCACCTTCAAGTTCAGCAAGGGTGTTTTCAGAGCTATGCAGCCTGCTTCGCTCCGGCCGACGAGCAGTGTTGAGGAATTGGACGAGGCGGACCGACTACTCCATCGACAACTCAAGACACAGGGCTGGAACGAGTTCCGTGCACTACGCGCTTGTCTTCGTCTTCCTGGCCCCGTACTGCCTCCGGCTGGTACCGATGAGGCGGACTACATGCTGCGTTGCTCCAGGCGCCGTGGAACCAACCTCGAGCCAGCCTACACGAACCTGTTCGGATATCGTACAGATGGGACTGGACCAACCCAAAAGACGCTTTGGTGGCAGGACAGAGACTTGCCAGCGTTTGTCTTCCAGTCCGCGGGAGGGGCTCAACGTGGAGACGGTTGCTTGGATCTGTGTGGCCTTGCGTGTGAATACGCCATCCTCCATATTCGCTGCTTGGTGTTCGTGCACTTTTTCAGCGGATTTCGCCGAGAAGGTGGCCTCCATTCAGTGCTTGACCAAACCCAGCTTCCCAACGGTGACACTCTCTTCACCATCGGCGTGGATGTGTGCATGCAGCGACAAAGTGGAGACCTCGCACGGCCGCAGGCCTTTCGATGGTGGCGAGATCGAGCTCGAGCAGGACAGCTTTGCGGTTGTGGCGGTGGGCCTCCGTGCGAGACATACACTGCCGCACGCAGCAACGGAGACGATGGGCCCCGAGCTCTCCGCGACCAACAGCGGCCTTGGGGTAAGTTGGCTCTGCAGCCCAAGGAATGGTCGCAGTTGAAGGTGGGCTCCCGCCTCATGCACTTCATCCTCATAATGCTCTTGGAGATGATCTACGGCCCCCCCCGTGGGCAGGGGGGCCGGCCCCCCAGCCAAGTGGCCAGCATCTGGGGATCCAGGCAGATGCGATTAATCAGCAGCCAGGAAGCCTACCACAATCCTGACGGTCAGGTTGCCGGCATTTCGCCATTGCGCATTGACCACCGGGTGGGGTGGCCGCTGCGCTCACGCCGCTGGATTCCATCGAGCTCTACGTGGTCGCGACCAGTGTGGTAGCTTCATGACGGCAGCTCACAAGGTGTATCCTGCAGCGCTAAATAGTGCGCTTGGATCTGCCATTCAGATTTTTGCCCAGGAGTTGGCTGCGGCCAGGAGCCACGAAGAACAGCTCCCAGCCGCTTTTGAGCCATTCACTGAACAGGTGTTTGCCTCCATTGACCAAGTACAGCCGGATTACCATGGGGGTTTAGTCACCTGGGGCTTGCGTGTTAGCCAAGCGATCGCACAGACGCAGCAACCAGAAAGAGAAAAAAAATATATATTATATATTGAGGTTTGTTAAAGCCTTTTTTAGAATAAAATACACATTGAAAGATATTTTTGATTTTCATATATATTTGTGTCTTTGCATATACATTCACTGATAGACAAATGTAAATACTTACCCAGAAACCTAAAATAGATCTATTTTTTTGAAAAAATATATGTTGATTGTTTTTTGTATGTATTGCTTTACATATATATTTTTCAATTTATATTGGTGTATATATATATATATATCTCTCTCTCTCAAATTTTTGCGCCGTTTTCCGATGCGCAAACCCCGCCTCCCCAGCACCAAGGGCCGGAGATGGCTACGCGACTTATTACAAGGCGTGGCGAAGTGTCGGTCTCAGCCCCGGAAGGAGTCCTTCAAAACCGTAGCAGTGCCTCGGCGTGTGCAGCTGAGACCCGCACTTCGATCGAAAACTTGGAAAGGCGAAATTCTACAAGGTTTCATTAACAATATTACTTCCTCCAAATGCCTTTCTATGTTTTTCTCATTTTTTTTTGCGTATTTGTTTGTTTGAAGGTTTGTCTCGCTTTGTCTCCTTCGAAGGCCCTCTTTCAAAAAGCAGGGGGTCATACACGCTTGGTGCGTTTAAGAATATCTGATGTTGATTTGAAATCAGCCAGTTCTTTGGAAACAAACAGGAACGACAAAGAGGCCTGCGGAGTTTATTCACTTTCATTCAACATTCAATAGGTCGCGTCAATATAGAAATTCCATACCCTACAATCCCAAATGCACAAGTGCAAAAAATCTCAATATAGCAATCCATGGTATCTCTTGGGAAGCGCTAAGTCCTTCCACCCCGCGGTCAGGAGAATCTGACACTGATTGGTGCTTTGTTTGCCAATGCCGACAAGGGAAATCAGGGGACAGAATTGCTGCTGTGGTCTGTGCGGGAGATCATGAAGGGAGAACTCGTGCTACAAGGCGATGCCTTGGGGTCCGTGAGCTGCCACCCAGCCGTGCCTCCCCACAAAGTGATTAGTGGATCCCCAAGATTCAATGTAAATTTGTAGATTTGTGCAGGGCGAAACGTTTCATGCACCGGTTGCACAAAACATTGCAGTGCTTCATTTGTTTGATTTTCTGTTGGCCCCAAACCACCAAGGAGGCTGATTTGGAGCTCAGTTTTCTGGATCACGAAGATGGTTCGACATCTTTTAGTTTTATGGCCGTGTGCCCATTTCCTCATTGCCAAATGGACCTCCATGCAGATGTTCAGAAGTACCTCAACTAGCTCTGCTGTAGAATTTTGTATATCGCATAGCGCAACACAGCAGCATATGGACATGGATGTATTTTGGGTAGCTGATGTATCTCATGTATATTTGTGGTAAATGGTTTTAAATTACGTGGTCCTTGACATGTTCCCTTGCTGGGAAGGCTACATTGGCAACTTCCATTGCTGGTATCAAGGCTGGTCCTGGCACCCAGGGCGTTGCAGGTTGCTGACTGACACGGTGCTGCCAAAGATTGGTTGCTGAAAATTTGGAGTTTCGGCGCAGCCCTACATAGGATGGTTGCACTTCGGATGCAGATTTGGATATTCAGCGAGTCTGTTTACGAACCAGAATTAAGCAATGCATTTTGTATCTAGCAAAGAGAACACCGTTTTTATCAATGATGATGTCATTTGTACACAGCTGATAGAGATGTATTGGGTGGATAGGTGGAGAATTGAGAGAGGGTATAGAGTTGAGTATCCAGCAGTTCCTCAACCACTTCCATCAACCGCATTGGCCTATCAACCCCATCAGGCAACCTGGAAAGACTCCAGGGCTCCAACACTTCAACGATGGTGGATGACCATATAGGTAGATGTTGAAGACGTTACCGTTTACAACTTTTCATCCCAATCAGTTGGGGGAGCCCATTCAGGATAAGTCGTTACTGTTTTGCGTTCAGTTGCGTTTTGGATGGTTACCAAAACACGTTCATTTTAATGTGCCGGAAGTCGCATCGATGTGTTGTCGATCCACTCCTGCCTTGGTGTTTTTCCATTTGTTGCTGTCTGAGGTCATGTGTAGCATTTCTGTGAGAAAACCGCTGTGCCATTGGGAAAAGCTTCGCAGATCACATTAATCCTTGTTCCGTTTTCCGGTCGAAATTGGGCTGATGTTGGGCCGGTATTGGGCCTAAGTTGGGTGTCTTGCAGCTTGGGGAAGGCTAATTCTGAGGCTTGCGGGAAGCATGGACGGAAGATGTGCCTGGCCATGCTTCACATGTGCCCAACTTTGGCCGAAGTTGGGCTGATGTTGGGCTGGTCTTGGGCCTAAGTTGGGGACATGTTGGGTCTCGCATAGTTGTCTGAATGCTCCATGGCACGCATGCTTTCTTGTTGTCCAAACTTGTGTTTAGCATCGTGGTCCGAAAACTGCCGTGCCATCCTAGGTCATGTGACAGCAAGGGTATGGCTATGAATTTTGGTCCTGGGATAGTCCCGAAACAGTCAAAGAGCATCCAAAGCAATCCCATTTCGCAGAACTAGCAGCTCAACGCTGGGGTCACATTTCTGTCGAAGAACGTGGCAAGACATTCACAAGGTGACATATGTGTTGCCATACCCATAGCATGCAGCCATGCGCAACCACAGCTGTACCTGTTCAGAGCATGTTTGTAGCAAAGACTAAACTCACGCAATTCGTCGCTAAGTGTGAGTACTTCTTTGATCATATCTTCCAGAAAGTAAGGGTGACAAGAAGAAGATTTACATCGGCGCTTCTTTTTTCGCCTCTCTAAATCTATCTTTTTAGACATCTGAAATTCTAAATCTTCCAAATCTTCGAAATCTTTCTTTTTGGAAATCTTCCTTTCTTCATCTCTTTCTTCAATTTTTTCATTTCTTCCTTTCTGAAGCGCTGCCCTCTAGGCGCTGGACGGGAACGTGTCGTAGTCTCCTCTGCGAGTCTGACGGAGTACGCCACTCGAAGCTACATGAGCCTCGAAGGATTTCGACAACAAAACTCCCACGAGGCGCGCTGATTCACAGCATTCACAGCACAAGGATCTCAACAGAATCAATCGAATTCAATCTATCCGTTCTGATGGATTTTGATGCACAACAAGCATTTGATACACAGTCACAACATAGTCAAAAACAAAAATAGTGGTTTTCCATTGAAGATTACAGCATTTTGTGGGTTCCATGAGACCGCATTTTGACGCATCAACCATATACGGCATTAACAATCTCGACTTGGATTTATAGGTACTACTCCTATTACACTGGTCTGCTGATTGATGGCCAAAATTTGGCCCCAGACTTTGATTCATTCATAGGTTATCTTACAATCATCCATCTGTTCAGAAGAGAATGCAATGAACAGCTGCATGATAGGAAACCTGTGAAGCTCATGATCCTGGCATTTTAAATCATAGAATAAGGTGTTACCACTATTGGTTTTATCCCCATTGTAAACCATAGATTGAAGAAATGATGGCTTCCATCTTGAATTACATTGGGTTCCATTGTGGTTCAACATTTGAGTTTACCAATGTTTGTCATTTTCGTTTCCCATAAATGGATTTCTTTTCTTTATCCCAGGGATTTTTCGGCCAGGCCATCCGCGACCTCGAGTTGTTCCTTTCGAAGGTCCGCGATATCCGTCAGCACCACGAAGGTCTATGCGCCACCGCGCAGCAGTTGCACGAAGCGGGACATCCCAAGTTCTGCCAGGACGGGCAGCCTGGAACTCCGAAACATCAGATGTTTTATTAGACAAAAACAGAAAGTTTCTAGATGAGAAACAAGTTTTAGAACATGTTTTAGAAGATGGTTTAGACGTAAGAAGCGTAACATCAGGAAACGCAAGCATTACATAAGGGCTTAAGAATTCTTATGAGTGAGTTGTGGGTTGACTTGAGTAATTTCGTCTAAAACGGTGATGTCATTTGGCACATTGTGCAATCTTCCCCAACATGGGGTGCCATACGCGGCATCCTCAGCCGTGGAGCAAGTTGTCACTGCCTTGGGAGCGTGATGCAACCCCAGTTGTGAGTAGGACGTGACCATGCCCATGCACAGCGACCTGTGTGTTGAGGCTGGGAGGGAAAAGGTGTCGCTTGGGGTGATCTCTTGGGTTGAAGTGAACAACAAAAATTCTCAGAATGAAGAAGTTCCTGAGTTCCGAAGTTCCTGAAAGTTGTTCTTCCACACCATGACTGCTCTTATTTCGAACCTGAAACCTCAGAGCATTTGGAAAGTCTCTCTGAATGAGCTGCACTCGCATTGAAGCTGGCCTATCCGCAGAAAGATCCAAAACAAACAAGTTGAATGAGCAACGCGACAGAAAAATCGAGCCCGTCTTTGAATGTGTTTGCCAGTGTCATGATGGCAAGACCGGTGGCCACTTTGATGATCGGAGAAGTTGAGCATTTTGGATCGTTTCCTAGAACTTAGACAAGGGACATAGTGTGCGCAGGAACCACTTGCGGCAACGGTCCCACTTGTCCCCACACTCGATTCTTTCTTTGTACCTCTTGTCCTTTCATTTGAAGGCTGCGAATCAACTGGAATGCCTTCACGAATGGAGGTGCAGTGTGCCGTGGGCAAGCTGACGCATGCATATATGCATGTATGTCTAAGGTGTTCCGCTATCTTTACGAAGTACTGTAATTGAGTAAGATTGGGCCAGTACTCATGGGCAGAAACTCCTGAATTCTATCAGAATGTGGACATGGATCATTGACGACAGGCGATCCAAGCCCCAGCATTGAGTCTACCAAGGAGCAGTGGTTGATATTCCAATCCCGATCAGGTACTTCACTACTGAGTTGGGCAGTTGGGCGCTATCATTCCATAGGATAAATAGATAGATAGGCAGATAGACAGATGGACAGATAGACAGAAAGATGGTTGGTTAGATAGATGGATAGATGGATAGATATATAGGTACCTTGGTAGGTCGATAGACAGACAGAGAGATAGATACAGAGAGGAAGACAGACAGGCAGTCAGACGGACTGGGGAACAGACAGATAGATTCAAGCTGCCTGTTAGTCTTTCAGTGGAGCGCTCTGTCATCCATGCATGGCAACCAGCCTCCTCTCCTACATATTTCCTATTTTCAAAGCTTCCGCCACCGCCTTGCACGGTGCTACTGGCAGCTACTGGCAGTATGATGTGATGGGTCAAGAGTACAAAAAGAACTTGACCATTTTTCTGTATAGATTCGGTGTGGCAGGTGTTGTCCGCTGCGTAGGTTGCGTCCTGTGTGGTTCACATGGCGCTTTCTACAACTTTGTAGCGGCTGCTGGGGCTCAATGTGCACTTTTACTCTTTGTGACAAAGCGTTTCATTTCGGTGTTCTGTGCGGCAGGCTTTCTGCAGTTAGCAGCTGCAGGGTCGCAGTGCAAAGTTGTGAAGCTCTGGTGCTGCTCTTTTGTGCGGCAGGCGTTGCGTTCGCTGCCCATCAGTTCGAGATTTTTGTTTTGTTGCGCCAGTGATTTTAGGTTTGGTGTTTTGGCCATTATTCATCGCTGCTCGCTGCCATGAAGCATGTAAGCCATTTGGCGATGATCATGCTGTAGCTCGTGCGCCAGTGGGGGAAAGTATTTGGGGGTGTTTCCGTAATTAGTGCAGCTGTTGAGGATCTCAGGCAGGTTTATTCTGTATCACGTTTCTCTCTGGTGCAAGGCCCTTGAAGAAATTGGTTTTAGGTAGAAGAGCG